>CM053784.1:369164146-369764146 GCA_028749045.1 Cupressus sempervirens | reverse complement strand
CAAGAATGGAAACTGTGCATGTTGTCATAGCAATTGCAGCTCAACACAAATGGAAGCTATTTCAAATGGATGTGAAGTCTACCTTCCTAAATGGTGTATTGAAGGAAGAAGTGTATGTGGAGCAGCCACCTAGTTATGAAGTTGTAGGTGAAGAACACAAAGTGTATAGATTGAACAGAGCTCTTTATGGGCTCTAGAAAGCTCCAAGAGCATGGTATAGTATGATTGACTCATATTTGATGAGCAATGGCTTTAGTAAAAACAATGGTGAGCCTACTCTCTACATCAAGGCATCAAATGAAAATATTTTGATTGTTGTCTTGTATGTGAATGATTTGATTTTTTATGGTAATGATAAGACTCTAATTGGTGAGTTCAAAGAGGCCATGGAAAATGAATTTGAAATGATAGACCTAGGTCTTTTGAAATAATTTCTAGGCATAGAAGTAAAAAAAATGCATGATGAAATCTTTATCTCTCAAAAAAATTATGCAAAACAGATCTTGGAGAGATTCAAAATGTAGAATAGTAAGCTAGCCCCCACACCAACAGCAATAAGTCTAAAGTTGAGCAAGGAAGACTCTAGCAAGAGAATGGATCCAACACTATATAAGAGTATGGTTGTAAGTTTAATGTATTTGACTACAACTCGGCAAGACCTAATGTATGCAGTAAGTCTAATTTTTAGATTTATGGAAACACCAAAGGATTCCCATTGGAAAGCGGTAAAAAGGATCCTAAGGTATGTGAAAGGTACCGAGAGATTTGGAATTTTGTATACTACAAATAAAGATTTCAAGTTGGTTGGTTACATGGATAGTGATTGGGCTGGAAGTATAGAGGATAGGAAGAGCACTTCCGGATACATGTTTCATATGGAATCAGGTGCAATTTCATGGGCATCCAAGAAGCAACCTATTGTTGCTAAATCTACAGCAAAGGCTAAATACATAGCAGCAAATGCAGCAGCATGTCAAGCTATTCGGTAAGAAGGATATTGACTTATTTGAATGAAAGGCAAGAGGATGGAACCATAATTTATTGTGACAACATCTTATCTATTGCATTGTCCAAGAATCCAGTCTTCCATGGGAGAAGAAAACATATAGAGATCAAATATCACTTCATTAGAGAGTTGGTCGAGAATGGAGATATCAAAATAGAATTTTGTAAGTCTGAGCAGCAACTAGCAGACATTTTCACAAAGCCATTAGGCATTGGAAGTTTTGTACACCTAAGAGAGTGTCTTGGTGTAGTTGATCTGGATCAGTAGTGATCCTTGCTTGTTTGGCTCGGGAGAAAGGGGGAGTGTTGAAATATTAAATGCATATTAAAGTTTGTCCCTAGAGCCAAATGCCCACCTACCATCCTTGACGACTTGCACAACAGTCATAAACAATGAATGCGGTAGGTGAGTTTTGAAATCTAAAAAGAGGGGGGAAATGATTTTAGAAGCATGATAAAAGGAATGTTTTAGATTCATTCGACCAGATAGAGAGAAGTAGAAGAGAGTAGAAGAGCAGAGAAAGAAGAAAGGAAGTGATCAGTAGATCAGTTGTTGCAGAGACAGAAGGAATCATTGTCATTCCTGTAGTTGCACGTGTGTCTACCTATCATTCTGTAAGTTTGTAGTTTATTGTTTGATTTGACCTGTGAAGCAGTGATTTCTCCAAGCGTTATTATAGGCAACCATTAGAGCTACAAGTTCAAAGTTTTAAGTTGTTTATGAGATTGAAGTTCTTAGGGTTATTTTAGGGTTTTTTTGGTTGAAGTCGAATGTTCTTAGATTTTGTAATGATTTAATCAAAGTTGAATAGAAAACAACGGGCATACTTGAATCCATTCCTCTTCCCTTATTTGTTGCATTTAAAAAGATTATTGTTGAGTGTTTTAAGCTATGGGTCTCTGGTTTTAATGGTGAAAATATTCACGTCATAAGTTTGCACTCGATCTTGTCTTTGTTTGAAATTTGTATCTTTGCAGTTGTTGCCGAGCTTACTCGACACCTTCTTCTATCGAGCTCCACCCTACAGTGGTGACCAAGCTCACTCGGCATCTATTTGTGCTGAGTTGTTCTTCTACCGAGCTCCACCCTCTTGTGGCTACTGAGTTCACTCGCCATCCACACTACCGAGCTCACTCGGCATCCATTGGTGCCGAGTTGTTCTTCATTTGCCGAGCTCGCTCGGCACTCTCCTGTCAATTGGTTTGTTAAAGTGCCGAGCAAAATTGGCACTCGATATAGTTTGTGCAAAGTAAAAATTTTAAAAGTTGTGAATTATATATTTTTTTAATATTTCTCACAGAAAACACGACAAGCTGCATCTCCATAACAAGAGTTTATGTAATCCTCCGCGTGGTCTTCTTGTAGGCCCCGTTTGGTTGCTGGAAGATGAGGGCCAAAACCGGGTTATCAAAGGCAAAACCAGGTTTTGCAAAAAAACTTTGGTGTTTGGTTGGTTAAAATTATAACCTGGTTTTCAATTTCATCTTCCAATTTTGGTCAAAAATTGGAAGAAGTTTCTTCCAACAAAAAGGTGGAATTCGAAATTAAAACCAGGTTTTGAAATTTATGACAGTTTTTTTAATAATATTGTGGGGTCCATAGTATATTCATCTTCCGTGTCAACCAAATGGACCATTGGCTTTCCAAACCACAAAACCAGGTTTTTGAAAACCTGGTTATAAGATAACTTGGTTATGTCAAAAAATCATCTTCCCCAACCAAACGGGGCCGTAGAGAAGCTCAATCAAGGGAAGAATGACTCCATAGAGAGCAGCTGCGGCTCCTGCAGTGCGAAACCCATGCCAATATCGTCGAGATGTGACTCCCTTTGGCCTGTCACCGTTGGTGTTGAAGGCCAACATAGCTGATCCCATGGTGAGAAAAATAATGGCGTTGATTGAATAGGCAGTAAACTTCTGCTTGGTAAGGAAGAATGCAAAGAGGGCTTTGAAGGCAAGTTGAGGGGCAATTATGAGAGAGGAGGTGGAGAGGGGGAGGTAAGAGGGACCCAATGAATACAAGAAATTATCAAGCTCGGTGAGGAGGCCGATTACAACAGATGTAAGGCAAAGCTTGGGAGTTTCATGGGTGCTTTCACTTTCAGAAGGCTATTTTGTGTGGGAAGAAAGCCAAATTGGGAGAATGAGAAGAGGACAGGCTGCAGTCTGAAGCCATGCAGCGAACCATATGCAATTGCCGCTATGCAAGAAATAGAAGCGGATTAACTAGTTACCAACGGCTCCTCCAATGAACAGAGCCACGCAGTTGAGGATGAGGAGGAGCCATTGCCCTAAGCTTTTCTTGTTTGACTCAATTCGTCACATTTTATAACTTACTCTATCATTTTATTTTATCTTCGCCTTCGAGCTTATAAACAAAAATGGTGCATCGAGGTTTTGGTTTTGGCGATCAAGGGCAATTTTTTTGGGATAAAATATAAGATCTGATCCCACGTCGCAGATTTGATTGCGATAATGGTTAATTTGCATACGGGTGCCAGCTTCCATTTCATTTTGGGCCCGCCTTAATCGAACAACTCGACTCGACTTAGACCTTTTAGGATCCTTTTTTATTTTGATTTTTCGTTTCACATTGTTTATCACTCCACAATTTGTTTATTACTTTCGTTTAATGTTTGGGACTTAGTTTTTAATGGTAAAATTGACATCGTTTATTTTTGTTTCCAATTTAGTTTAATTCTATCTCATTTGAGGTAGCTTAATATAATAACGTATTAACAAGGCTAATTTAATTTATAGTTTATTTTCTTGTCATTTTCCATACATTATTTCTATAATAATTGCACTTTCAATTATATTTACTTTTATTTATCTACTTTTCACAATGAGATTATCTAGTCAATTATTACAATATATATCTCTATTTCTAATGTTAATTTCCCTTTGCGCTCCCTTTAATGGGATGACTTGACTTGCCTTAACCCATAAATGAGTCTTATTTTACTTTTAATTGCTTAATATGGTAAGAATTTGTTCTGATAATATTTTAATATTTGGAGTTTGATTTCTTGTTTTAACATTAAAATTGATATAGTCATATTATTTTTAATATACTTTTCTTTTTATCTGGATGAATATACATATATAATGATAGAAGTTCATAAGTAATATATTCCTTTGTTTATCTTATGTCATAGCCTAGAGCTTCATTATTCCAATCCAGCAATTCTTCTTTCTATCATTTTTTACACATTGCTAATTCAGTTTTGATATTATCTTACTTGAGGTATCTTAATATAATAACGTATTAACAAGGCTAGTTTATTTCATTCACTAGTACTTGTTTATTCACATGTATTTAAATATATTATTGTCATTTTTCGTATATTTCAATATTTTCTTGTCATTTTCCATACATTTGTAATTATTGCACCTTCAATTATACCTACTTTTAGTTATCTTTTTTCCTCACAATAAGATCATTTAACCAATTACTGCAATTTATCTCTATCTTAGTATTATTTTTTATTCTTCCTTCCTTTGGTCTTAAACCATCACAAATAGCAATATAGATGCTCACTTTGAAGTCACATATGGTAGCAAATGTCCATTTCCTATTGGCCCCACTTTAGTTCACTTTAGTGGGATAAATTTGTTATAAATAGGGAATACTAAGGGGGTGTAAATCATTATTTTACAAACTTTAGCCCAAAAAAAGCTATTATTAATTGCCTTATAACTTGCATATGAAATCAAACTAATATTACTGAACAATAAACATAAGCATGTAATAAGAGAACTCATAACACCATATTTTGTTAACTAGGAAAACCCTGACCAAGAAAAAACCTCAATGGGGATGTTACCTAGAAAATGATCAATAATGAAATGTATCTGCTTAAAGATATTGAATATATTAGGAGCCTATTACAAGTATGTAGTGTCTGAGTTCTTCTTAGAGGACACATGCCTTTTTAGCAGCTTCAACCCTGTTAGGAGTTGCTATGTACAAGTACAAAGTGTGTACAAGAAAAGTCCACTGCTCAAACATGAAATATACAATGTAATTCTTTGATACAAGCACCTCTTTTCTTAATGCTAATATCTTCAATATCTAAACTAACTATTTCTACTCTTTGCAAACCTCACATAACCTTTGATCATACATCATAATTTGCATCATATAAATTTCACATAATCTTCCTAAGAAGTACTCTTTACTTTGCAGTTACAAACTTTCCTATGTACCTTTGCAATTCTCAAAATATTATCTAGTCGGCCTTCAAGGTTTCACACACTTGCCAAAATATATTATTACAACTTGTTGTCTTAGTTTTAGCATCTATGATGTCATCCCTATATAATTAAGTTATTATTTTGTAAACCAAATAATTCCTTAGTCTGTAATTATCCATTTCCTATCATACTCTATTATGTCTATATACAACCACAACTGGTAAAACTATTATATCTTTTTCCATTTTGACTCGTGCACTTGAACATGTCATTCTGACACTCTATTATGCTTGTACCTTAGCCAAATTTCTAAAATTCTCCCCCTTTGGCATTGATGACAAAATTCTAAAATCTTTCCTTATATCTACTAATGATATTACATAACTCTCCCTTTACATATTTTAGAATATTACATTTCTCCCCATATCATATACCTTAATTCAAAATAATACCTATATACAAGTTTTCTTATCTCTCACCCTTTGACATCAATGACAAAGGTGTCAAAAACATATATACAGTTCAAAATTTGGATCTATACATTTGTGTTATGTAGATAGCCATGTCATAGATTCATTAAAACATGTCTTTAGACTGTTGAAGTTCTTCTTCCATGAATCTCTAACTCCTTCAAATATGCTAAGAAGAGCACATAGTCCATATTATGCAATTTCAACAGCATTTAGGTCTACATAGACAAACTTCTCAAAAGATATATTTTCCTTAAGACATTCCTCAACCTTTCGTTCTATGCTTTCTATCCTCAAAGATATATTTTCTCTGAGAAGTAAAATCATCCCAACAATTCTCTCGTTATTCATCTCAATAGAATTTATTTCATCATAATTCTTTCAAATCATAGCATCAATGTCTTCCATCTTTTGATCAAGCTATTGAAGCTAATTTACTAGTAATTGGAGTTCTTTGTAGCTCTTCATCATTATCTTTAGTGAACTTAAATGATAATGTGTAATTTGTTAAATACAGTGTATTTCCTTCCTATTCACATCTTCTTAACTCCTTGATACATGCATCAAGAGCTCCCAAGTCATTTATGATATTTTGATAAATAATGTCAAACATTTAGATGGATAATTGTTGGCCCATACTTGAATGGTTGTAATATCATATAAACTTATGAATTCTGCATCAAAAGCTTGCACTACAACTTTTGCTTCATCTTGCGGATATGACTCTATCATCTGTATAGCTAAAGTTTTCTGAAGTCTCTTTGTCGCTTCCATTAGAGAGCTTTGTAGACTTTTTACCTTTCCATTCTTCCAAATAATCTTGTTGAGTGATGAGATTAGTTTAGTCTGATCATCATCATTTGACCATGTTAGTGCTACTAATGTAAGGGGTTTCCTAGAAGAACAAGGCACAATATCATTTTTCTCATCTTCCTCCTTTTTCCTCTTCTCCTTTGTCTCATCTTCCTCCTTTTTTGTTCTTTTCTTCTTCTTACTTCTTCTTTATTTCTTCTTCTTCTTCTTTTCTTGCCCTCTCCTAATTTCTTCCTTTCTTCCTAAATTTTCTTCTTTTCTTCCTCCATTTTCTTGTGTTCTTCCTCCATTTTCTTTCCATCCTTCTCAATCTTTTTCTTATTCTCATCATCTTCAAGTTTCTTTTATGCTTCTAATCTCTCTTCCTCTTTCTTACCCTTCTTATCTTTTGGTTCTTTCTTCTTTTTTTCTTTTTCTTCCTCCTTTTTCTTATTTTCTTCTTCCATTTTATTTTTATTTTCTTCTTCTTCATTCTCAAAGCTAGTGTATCTCACCAAATTTCCAACATTAGTGCCATAGACTTTTAATGGATCTTCTATAGTATCTAGAGTGATCCTTGTATTGTCCACTTGCATGGTATTAGTAACAATAGAGACTTCCAGAGTAGATTCTAACATTGTTGTTGTTATTGTTGATGCTTCTCCCTATTCTCAAGGCTTATTATGAAAGTCATAAATGGGTGAGCCCACAATAGCGGGTGCCACTTTTGTGGCATGAACAAAATTGAAAATGCTAGAAAAAATTCAAATTCCAGGGGTTCATGTTAACCCTAGGTTTCATGAAAACCCACACCCTATTTCAATATATGTTCTTACGAACATGATTCATGGGTTTGTGCGAACCCTAGGGTTTACACGAACATCCAAAATCATTTTTTCACCTCGTAATTTATATCTTTTTGATAGACATGTTCGCACAAATTTTTGTTCACTCCAACATAAAGTATATGTTCCCATGAACATAGTGTTCACACGAAGATGTTTTTAAAAAAAAACTTTGTTCCTTTTTAGAAAAGAAGAAAAAAATGACCTTTTGACACTCAATAATGGTATCAAATGACCTCATACTATAAATCTAAAAATGTCAAATTGTGTTGCTCGGAGTAGGCTATCCAATGACTATAATTTTAATAGGTATTATATTCATTATGAATTTCAAATATGAGTTTAACTCATTATAGTTTGATTAAAGATTGAACATCGAATGACTTTAACACCTTAGGAAAAATTGTAAACTGTGTAAATTCTTTTTTGAAAAATATCTAGGAAATGGGTTATTAAGTTAGATTTCTATTGAAAAAATAATAATAATTTATGATATATTGAATTCAAGTTATGCTTGTCAAAATGAATGTATGTATTAATTATGATTGATGTCACTTTAAAACTTCATAATCTATACAATATGCAACCAAATTGAATCAAACCAAATGTATCTACTAAATATAGGTATTTCAAATCCAACATAAAAAGAATTTTATCATTATCATTTGTAGAAAAAAGTTATGCTCGTTAAACTGACTATCACTCTTTAAAAATGTTGATTTTGCATGTATAGTAATTTTTGGGGGAGAAGATTTGTTTACCTAAATAATCTTTTATTTTTTATTTTTTAAATATGGTTAGAAAATAGGAACAAAGTACAAAAAATTACTATGTTATGTCATCTTCAAATTATTGATACTTTTAGAGATATAGTCACATGAATGTGAGGTTTGTTTCAAAAATATTGATTACAGTGTCAAAAATGGTCAAAAAGCGGGCTCGCCCAAAATTTACAATGGATTTCTCTCTTTCTTTGTTCAATTCATCATATTTACTAGCCATTAACAAAATTGCTCTTCTTTTATTTCTTAGCACGGGTTCAATGCGCTTCATTATTCTTTCCATATCATCATCACTTGTCAACTCACACATTTTATTGATTTGGTTATCTTTTATTCTTCTATCCTCATCCACTGCTCTTCTTTGTTTGTTAATCGATTTGTTTTATAGATCTTTTGGTGGGTAAAGGTACAAATTCATATCACCTTTTAGGGTGACTTATCAGATGACTGAATTTGAGTATTTCTATCAAAAAACCAATTGTGTTCAAACATATTCAATCTAGATAATTTCATTCTAGCTAAGTTATATATGTTTTCTTACTTTTCCAATTGAAAATATCCATTAAGAGGTGTGTTTTATACAAGTTTGTATCCAATTACTAAAGAAATAAAATTATTGTAGAAAACTGTTATTTCAATAACTCTTACTCTTTTTAATGATAATTTTTAAATAACATATAAACACCATTTTATAGAGATCAAAGTCAAGAATATTGCCATACAGATTTTACAATGTTCTAATTTGATATAGTATATGGGTATGTGTAGGATCATGGTGTGCCAAAAAGTGGTGATTGAAAAAAAATGTAGTTTTGAAATTTTTGGAAGCATTTCAAAATTTATTCCAACTTTTTTTTCCACCCATCCTGATACTAAATGAAAACAATTAATACCTTTATAAAGCCTACTACATCTTTCCATACCAATCCTATATGGTCAACTTTAAAAACGTCCCAAAAATATGTTTTTGGCCTATTTTTTGTGTGCTTTTTAGTTCAAACATGTCACCGATGACTCTTTTTCCATTAAAATTTGATGAAAGGAAAAGGGTTTCTTAAGAATGTTCTTATCTTTCCAGAAATGTAAGGTTTGTCAAATTACAAATTTAGTAAGTTGTTATTAATTATTACTTATTTTGATTGACACATTGCATGAAAAACAACTATGACTTTCAAATAGTACAACATATTTGAAATCTAAAAGATGCATGGCATTCTATGCTTCTTCTACTATAAAGGGAAGAAAAGAAACAAATAAGTTTTGCAAAGTTTTGAATTAGTTAAGGTGGTTAGACATGGGCATTTTTTAATTCCAAAAATACTAAAGTAGAAAATTAATAATTAATTAATTAATTATGATAAAAATACCTAAAAATATGTCTCACATCCAGGCATGAGTCTACTTCTTATATCTAGAATATTATTAAAAAAATAGTATTATTTGATTTTGATTAAGGTGGTCAGACATATGTCTACTTCTTATTTTTGTCTTGAAAATTTTGTACTATTACATTAAAATTCAAAATTTGGACAAATCAATTTTTATTCTTTTTGGATAAGGCAATAGGAATACAAGTAGAATAAGTATATTTAAATTCTTAAAATTTTGAGTTCTTCAGTATATGTAAGTTCTTAAAATTTTTGGGTCCATATATGTCCCATCAAATTCTGGCTGAACTAAACAAGAATAGGAATACATACCCACATTTTTTATTCCATAATAAGTATTCAGAATAGCTATTCTGATTCCCATATTCCTATTCCCAACACCCGTACCAAATCTTTATTAGATTAAATGAATTTGCTAATGATGTTAGATTCCATTTAATCAACCCTTTATCCAAAACAGCCCCTTTATTGGCTAGTCAATCAGCTAATCTGTTAGCCTCCCTAAAGTACTGTAAAATTTTGAATTCTACAAATTTAGAAAGTAATATATTGTTGCACAACAATATTTAACTTGTGCGCACACAATATTGGGTGAGGAAACAAAACAGTACGTGGGATGTAATAAACCTGAAGAAATTGTGGATTATGCGGTGTTATTAGACCTCGTGGGTTCATCAACAGCCAGCTCCAAAATCGGCGCTCCATATTTGACAGATACAGACTCACAAACTTGTCTGTGCTCGTTATTCGAGAGGGTCACTTTCATGTATTCCCCATGAGACATGCCTTTCTCCCCTGTGAGCACCTCCACCACAGGAGTTAAACAAGTCATCAACACGGCACTCCACAGAGAAGATGTTAAAAAGATCACACCATACACACCGACGAAAAAGAGCTGCCAGGAGACCGCGCTCCAAACCACAGCCATGTAGTACTTGAATTTCCCCACATCGAATGCCATGGCTTCCCTCCCAACAGCGGGGAAATCCTTGTTGACAACCATGCCTATCATGCAGACTACAGTCGACGACAAAGACACGATAAGCTGCATCTTTATAACAAGAGTGTATGTAATCCTCCGTCTGGTCTTCTTGTAGAGAAGCTCAATCAAGGGAAGAATAAATCCATAGAGAAACCCAAACCAATATTGTCGAGATGTGACTCCCTTTGGCCTGTCACCATTGGTATGGAAAGCCAACATAATTGATCCCATGGTGAGCAAAATTATGGCGTTGATTGAATAGGCAGTAAACTTCTGCTTTACAAGGAAGAATCCAAAGAAGGCATTGAAGGCAAGCTGAGGAGCAATTACGAGAGAGGAGGTGGAGAGCGGGAGGTAGGCGAGACCCCATGAAAACAAGAAATTATCAAGCCCGGTGAGAAGGCCAATTACAAGGGATGCAAGGCAGAGCTTGGGAGTTACATGGGTGCTTTCAGTTTCAGAGGGCTGTTTTGTGCGGGAAGAAAGCCAAATGGGGAGAATGAGAAGAGGACAGGCTGCAGTCTTAAGGCATGCATTGAACCATATGCGATTGCCACCGTGCAAGAAATAGAAGCGGATTAACAAGTTACCAGCGGCTCCGCCAATGAAACGAGCCACACAGTTGAGGATGAGGAGGAGCCATTGCCCTAAGCTTTTCTTGTTTGATTCCATTCACCACACTTTGCAACTCACTATGTCATTTTATTTTATCTTCGGTTTCCAAATTATAAACAAAAATGCTGCATCGGGTTTTTGGTTTTGGCAATATTTTGGGGATCAAGGGAAGTATATTCGGGATAAAATATAAGATCTGATTCCACGTCGCAGATTTGATTGCTGTAATGGTGAATTTCCATTTCATTTTGGGCCCGACTTAATGGAACGACTCGACTCGACTTAATCGTTAGGATCCTTTTTTATTTTTATTTTCCATTTGTTTATCTCTTCACATTGTTTATCACTTCACAGTTTGTTTATTACTTTTGTTTAATGCTTGGGATTCAGTTTTTAACGGTAAAATTGACATGGTTTATTGTTGTTTCCAATTTAGTTTGATTTTATCTCATTCGAGGTATTTGAATATGATAACGTATTAACAAGGCTAATTCTTTTTATAGTTTACTTTCTTGTTAGTTTCTATATATTATTTCTATAATTATTGCACTTTCAATCATATTTACTTTTATTCATCTTCTCCTCACAATGAGATCATCTAGTCAATCACTAAAATATATTTTTATTTCTAATGTTAATTTCACTTTGCGCCCTCTTTAATGGGATTACTTGACTTGCCTTAACCCATAAATGAGTCTTATTTTACTTTTTTTTCTTGATATGGTAAGAATTTGTAGTATTACTTTTTTCATATTTGAGGCTTGATTTCTTATTTTTACATAGAAATTAACATAGTCATATTATTTTTAATTTAGTTTTCTTTTTATGTGGATGAATATATATATATATATATATATATATATATATATATATATATATATATATAAAATGATACAAGTTCATAAGTGATATATTCATTTGTTAATCCTCTGTCATAGCCTAGAGCTTCGTTATTCTAGCCAAGTAATTCTTCTTTCTATCATTTTCACACATTGCTAATTTAGTTTTGATATTATCTTTCTTGAGGTATCTTAATATAATAATGTATTAACAAGGCTAGTTTATCTCATTTACTAGTACTTGTTTATTCACATGTATTTAAATATATTATTGTCATTTTCCATACATTTGTAGTTATTGCACCTTCAGTTATACCTACTTTTAGTTATCTTTTTTCCTCACAATAATATCATTTAACCAATTAGTACAATTTGTCTCTATCTTAGTATTATTTTTTATTCTTCCTTCCTTTGGTCTTATATCAACAACCATCACAAATACCAATTTAGATGGTCACTTTGAATTCACATATGGTTGCAAATATCCATTTCCTATTGGCCCCACTTTAGCCCACTTTAGTGGGATAAATTTTTTATAAATAGGGAATACTAGGGGGTGTAAATCATTATTCTACAAACCTTAGTCCAAAATTAGATATTATTAATCTCCTTACAACTTGCATATGAAATAAAACTAATGTTACTGAACAGTAATCATATGCATGTAATAAGAGAACTCATAACACCATATTTTGTTAATTAGGGAAACCCTGGCCAAGGGAAAACCCTGATGGGGATGGTACCCAGAAGTGATCAACTGTGAAAAGTATCTGGTTAAAGACATTGACCATTTTAGGAGTCTATTACAAGTATATAGTGTCTAAGTCCTTGTTAGAAGACACATGCCTTTTTAGCAGCCTCAACCCTCTTAGGATTTGTTATGTACAAATACAAAATGTGTGCAAGAAAAGTCCACTGCCTAAACATGAAATATACAATCTAATTCATTGATACAAACACCATTTTGCTTGATGCTAATATCTTCAATATCTAAAATAACTATTTCTGCTCTTCAAAAACCTCACATACCTCTAATCATACATTAGAATTCACATCATATAAAGTTCACATAATTTTCCTAAGAAGCACTCTTTACTTCTCACTTACAAACTTTCCTTTATACGTTTGCAATTCTCAAAATATTATCTAGTCAGCCTTGAATGTTTCACATGCTTGACAAAATATATTATTACAACTTGTTGTCTTAGGGTTAGCATCTATGATGTCATCCCTAATTAATTAAGTTATTATTTTGTAAACCAAATAATTCCTTAATCCATAATTATATATTTCGTATCATACTCTATTATGTTTGTATACTGCCACAACTGGTAAAACTGTTATATCTTTTTCCATTTTGACTCGTGCACTTCAACATGTCACCTTGACACTCTATTATGTCCATACCTTAGCCAAATTTTTAATATTCTCCCCCCTTTGACATTGATGATAACATATGGGAAAATTGGCTAAGTCCAAAAAACTTATAGTCATCAAAACATTATGAAATTGGCCTTATAATTATTTTCAAAATTCAGAACTTGTGGATCATTGTATTTAACCATCCTTCCTTATATCTCCTAATGATATTAAATAACTCTTCCTTGGCATAGTTGAGAATATTACATTACTCCCCCTATCATATACATTAATTTACAAATATACCTATATACAATTTTTCTTACTCTCATGCTTTGACATCAATGACAAAAGTGTCAAAAACATATATACATTCCAAAATTTGGATTTATACATTCGTATTAGGTAGATAGCCATGTCATATAGTCATCAAAACATGTCTTTAGACTCTTGAAGTTCTTCTCCCATGAGTCTCCAACTCCTTGAGATATGCTAAGAAGAATGCATAGTCCATAGGATGCAATTTCAACTACATTCAGGTCTACATAGACAAACTTCTCAAAAAAAGTCTTTTCCTTAAGACATTCCTCAACCTTCCATTCTATGATTTCTAACTTCAAAGATATATTTTCTCTAAGAAGTAAAAACCTCTCAAAAATTCTCTCTTTATTCATCTCAATAGAACTTATTTACTCATAATTTTTTCAAATCTTAGCATCAATGTCCTCCATCTTTTGATCAAGTTTTTGAAGCTGATTTACTAGTACTTGGAGTTCTTTGTGCTTGTTTTTCAGCTCTTCATCATTATCTTTAGTGAACTTAAATGATAATGTGCAATTTTCTTACAATGTATTTCCTTCCTATTCACATCTCCTCAACTTCTTGATACACGCATCAAGAGCTCCCAAGTCATTTATGATATTTTGATATATAATGTCAAACATTTAGATGGATAATTTTTGGTCCAAAAGCTTGGACTACAAACTTTTCTTCATCTTGTGGACATGAATCTATCATCTTGATAGCTATAGTTTTTTGAAGTCTCTTTTTCAATTTCGTTAGAGAAATTTGTAGACTTTTTACCTTTCTAGTCTTCTCAATAATCTTGTTGAGTGATGAGATTAGTTCAGTTTGATTATCATCATTTGATCATGTCAATGCTGCTAATGTAACACATTTACTAGAAGAACTAGGTACACTATCCTTTTTCTCATCTTCCTCCTTTTTCTTCTTCTCCTCTTCTTCTTTTCTTTTCTTTTCTTCTTCTTCCTTCTTCTTTATTTCTTCTTCTTTCTTTTTCTTCTCCTCTTCCGATTTCTTCCTTTCCTCCTAAATTTTATTCTTTTCCTCCTCCATTTTCTTATGTTCTTCCTCAATTTTCTTTCTATCCTCCTCAATGGAGTCTAGTTTCTAAAAAACTAAGTTGTTACAAAATTCGATGAACGAGCTAAAATCTATAGCGCAATTAGTACGTGGTGGTTTTTGACAAAAAATGAACATACATTCAAAATAAATTATAGATGAAAGGCTTGAAACAGTTCAAATTAAAAATAAATTATATGGTTAGATAGCTAACATAGAGACCTATAATGCTATGTAACCTAATCTTATCGATACCCAACCATGAGAAATCTTGAAGGAGAGCATAGAAAAAAAAAAATCATTTTTTGTATGTTTGCTGGAAAACACGTCTCAAGCCTGTTTATCAAATCCAAACCTTTGGGTTGGATCTCCAAGGCAAAACCAAGCCTTAGGCTTGGGTTTGATTCAGGTTTAAATAGTGCATGCACCCTATAGCGCACACGCGCTATAGTGTGCATGCACTATTTAAACCTCGGTTCTAAATAGCGCATGCACGCTATAGGGCACAAGCACTATAGTGCACATGCACTATTAAGATGTAAGTTGCAAAAGAGAACTAGGTGGGGGGGGGGAATAGGGGAATGACTATGTGTGTGCATGAAAGAGATAGAGAGAAAGTAGGGGATAGGAGAGGGGAGAGAGTATAGGATGGGAGAGAGAAAGTGAGAAAGAGTAGGGGTGGCAAAGAGAGTATAGGATGAGAGAGAGAGAGAGAGAGAGAGAGTAGGGGTGGCAAAGAGAGGAAGTGTGAGAGATGTAAGGAAACTTGGCAATAAAGAATATAACCGTTTCCACATAACCCATAATAGATTTGAAATAAACACAGAATTAAAATCCACATGCAAGAGAATAGACAACATACCCACAAAATTGTGACACAAGATATACCCTAGGAAACCCTCATTGAGGGAAAAACCCAGCCTCCAAAAGCATCCATCATCATGTATTATTCAGCAAAAAATACCATTGCCATACAACCATGGAAGCCTTCATGGCCATAGCCACAACCAAGCAAACTATGTGAACAAGCATGAATCCACACATCCCATGCCATGCTTTCAACCTTCACAAATGCTCCCTTGGCTAACCTGTCAAGCCTTGTCCCGCTCGACTCTTTCCTTTTGTCTTCTCCTTGTCACTCTCTCTCTCTCTACAACAACTACCCTTGTGGCTGCTTATATAGTAGCAAGTCCCACAAAACCACCAAGTGGTATTACATAAACCATGTGCTAATACCATGTGCTACCTAACCCACTGACCCCACATTTAATATTGGGCATTTAATAATTTTCCCCAATATTAAATAATTACATGAAATATTATCACAATGTTACAATACAACTCATCAAGAATATTCCATGGGAGTCTTTACATGTTGCACATCCATCTAGGTACAACATTACATAATAAAATAAAATAATAAAATAACAATATTATGCAATGTGTGCAACACCCATTATCTCAACAAGAGAGAGTAGCGGTGGAAAAGAGAGAGTGTGGGATGGGGGAAAGAGATTTAAAGTAGGGAGAGAGAGGAAGTGTGAGAGAGAGTACAAGTTGGGGGAGAGAGATTAAGAGTAGGGGATGGAGGAGAGAGAGAGAGTAGGTGATGGGAGACAGAGTGGGAGAAGAAGAAATTGAGAGAGAGGAGGATGGGAGTGCATGTGTGTGAAAGAGAGAGAGTATGGAATGGGAGAGGGGGAAGACAAAGTAGCTCAAGAGAGAGTAGGGGATGGAAGAGAGAGTAGACGATGGGAGAGGGAGTGGGAGAGGGGGAGACAGGGGGGAATAGAAATGTGTGTGAGAGAGAGGGAGAGGGAGAGAGAGAGAGAGAGAGAGAGAGAGAGAGTAGGGGATAGGAGAGAGTGTGAAAATTTAAGAGAGACTAGAGGGTAGCAGAGAGAGAGAGTGGAGAGGGAGAGAGTGAGAGTGAGAGTGAGAGAGAGAGTAGGTAGTGGGAGAGGGAGTGGGAGAGGGGGAGCAAGTGAGAGAAAAAGTAGGGGATGGAAGAGGAGAGAGGGGGGATGGGTGTGTGTGTGTGAAAGAGAGAGAGTTAAGAATGAGAGAGGGGAGAGAGAGATAGAGAGAGTAGGAAATGGTAGAGGGATGGGAGGGAGAGAGAGAGAGAGAAAGAGAGAGAGAGAGAGAGAGAGAGAGAGTAGGCGGTGGGAGAGGGAGTGGGAGGGAGAGGGAGGTGGAATGGAAGCATTTAAGAGAGATAGAGTAGGGGATGGGAGAGAGTAGGCAGTGGGACAAGGACTGCGAAAGAGAGAGAGGGGGGGAATGGGAATGTGTATTTATTTATAAGAGAGATAGAGTAAAGGATGGGAGAGAGTGTGAGAGTTTGAGAGAAAGTAGTAGGGGATGGGAGAGAGAGTGAGAGTAAGGGATGGGAGAGTGAGTGAGAGAGAGAGAGAGAGAGTAGAGAGGAAGAAAGAGAACTTGAGAGAGATTTACAGTAGGCAATAGGAGAGGGAGTGGGAGAGGGAGAGGGAGAGGGAGAGAAATAGGGGGGATGGGAGTGTGTGTGACAGATTTAGAGAGTAGGGGATGGGAGAGAAGAAGAAGAGTGGGGGGATAAGAGTGTGTGTATCTATGAAAGTGAGAGAGTAGGGGATGGGAGAGAGTGTGAAAGTGTGAAAGTAGGGGGTGGTAGAGAGAGAGTACGACGATGGGGGAAAAAAAGTAGTTGGTGGGAGAGGAAAAGAGAGAGGGGGGATGGAAGTGTGTGCGTAAGAGAGATAGAGCAGGGGATGGGAGAGAGTGTGAGAGTAGGGGGTGGATGAGAGAGAGAGAGTACAATGATGGGGGAGAGAAAGTAGGCGGTGGGAGAGGGAAAGAGAGAGGGGGGATGGGGGTGTATGTGTAAGAGAGATAGAGTAGGGGATTGGAGAGAGTGAGAGTGTGAGAGAGTAGGGGATGGGAGAGGAGAGAGAGAGTAGGGGATGGGGGATAGTGTGAGAGTGTGAGAGATTAGGGGATGGGAAACGAGAGAGAGAGCAAGGGATGGGGGAGAGAAAGTAGGTGGTGGGAGAGAGAGTGGGAGAGGCAGAGACAGCTTGTACAAGATGGGAGAGAGAGAGAGGCTAGAGAGGGAGAGAGAGAAATTGAGAGAGAGAGAGATAGTAGGCAGTAGTAGTGTGAGTGTGAGAGAGAGTAGGGGGTGGTAGAGAGAGTACAACGATTGGGGAGAGAAAGTAGGCGATGGGCGAGGGAGAGAGAGGGGGAATGGAAATGTGTGTAAGAGAGACAAAGTAGGGGATGGGAGAGAAGAGAGAGAGTAGGGGATGGGGGAGATAAATTAGGTGGTAGGAGAGGGAGAGGGAGAGAGATAGGGGGGATAAGAGTGTGTGTGAGAGATCTAAAGAGCCAGGGATGGGAGAGGAGAGTGGGTGAGAGAGGTAGAGAGAGTAGGTGGTGGGAGAGGGAGGGTGAGAGAGAGTAAAGGATGGGAGAGAGTAGGAAGAGAGAGAGGGAGTGGATAGGAGAGAGAGTAGGGAGGATAGAGAGTAGGGAGGATGGGGAGTGATGTGTTTTGAGAAAGTAGGGGGTGGCACAAAGAGAGTACAATGATGGGGGAGAGAAAGTAGGCGGTGGGAGAGGAAAAGAGAGAGGGGGGATGGGAGTGTGTGTGTAAGAGAGAAAGAGCAGGGGATGGGACAGAGTGTGAGAGTGTGAGAGTAGGGGGTGGCAGAGAGAGAGAGTACAACGATGGGGGAGAGAAAATAGGCAGTGGGAGAGGGAAAGAGAGAGGGGGGATGGGGGTGTATGTGTAAGAGAGATAGAGTAGGGGATGGGAGAGGAGAGAGAGAGTAGGGGATGGGGGAGAGTGTGAGAGAGTAGGGGATGGGAGACGAGAGAGAGAGAGAGAGAGAGAGAGCAGGGGATGGGGGAGAGAAAGTAGGTGATGGGAGGGAGAGTGGGAGAGGCAGAAAGCTTGTACAAGATGGGAGAGAGATTGTAGAGAGGGAGAGAGAGAACTTGAGAGAGAGAGAGAGAGAGAGATAGTAAGTAGTAGTAGTGTGAGTATGAGAGAGAGTAGGGGGTGGTAGATAGAGTACAACGATGGGGGATAGAAAGTAGGCGATGGGAGAGGGAGAGAGAGGGGGAATGGGAATGTGTGTAAGAGAGACAAATTAGGGGATGGGAGAAAAGAGAGAGAGTAGGGGATGGGGGAGAGAAATTAGGTGGTAGGAGAGGGAGAGGGAGAGAGATAGGGGGGATAAGAGTGTGTGTGAGAGATCTAAAGAGTCGGGGATGGGAGAGGAGAGGGGGTGAGAGAGGTAGAGAGAGTAGGTGGTGGGAGAGGGAGGGTGAGAGAGAGTAAAGGATGGGAGAGAGTAGGAAGAGAGAGAGGGAGGGGATGGGAGAGAGAGTAGGGAGGATGGGGAGTGATGTGTTTTGAGATAGTGCGTATGCACTTTATAGTGCGTATGCGCTATAGTGCATACACACTATCTCAAATAACCAAAAAATGGTCAAAAACCAACCTTGGGGCCCATTTCATCCATTTTTAACTTTTGGTCTATTATGCTCTCTGTTATTTCGACAGAAAACACAGGTTTCAACATCTAGCAAACACTATTTCAACACTTTTGGAAGCTATCAAACACCAAATTCAATCATTGGATACGTGATTTGAAGAATTTTTTAATATTCCTTTAATAGAAAAGGTTAGTGCAATCCATTTTAAATATTGTTTGTCAATATATAGATACAAATTTGATTATAATTTGATATGTTATGTAATATATAGTGAATTCATTAAAAATTGTATGTTTGAATGAAATGTTATTTCGAAATGGTTAGAAATTTGACAAGTCATTTGATATATATTGTGTATTCGTTCAAATAATTATAATATTTATATGTAATTGAATAATTTGTAATTTACACATTTTAAGTAATTCAGATGTTTGAATAATTTGACATGTAGAAATCATCATCATGCCAAGGAAGAAACCAAAGATTCAAACAAATGTAGATAGGGAGAGAGATTTGACAATTAAAAGTGATAAAATAAAATTACTACATGAACAAAGAAAATTGCAAAGAAATGATGAAGAATTAACTTTTGAAGAGGATCAAGAACCACCAGTACAAACAAACAAGGAGGAAGAATTAGAAAGACAAAGAGAACGAATGAGATTGTTACGCTCAAGAAGACAATTGAATTGTGAAGCTACACCATCCTCCAATGTTGGAGTCATATCGTCCGCTACACTATCTTCGAATGTTGGAGTCATATCATCCACTACACCATCTTTCAATGTTGAAATCATATCATCCTCTCATGTTGAAGAGACACTAATTTATAGATCAGACGATATACACAATCCATCATGTCATGTTGAAAGCACAACATCAACACATCAAGTAGGTGATATTCCATCTTTTACATCTTATTGCCAAGGCACATCATCTTTGGTTCAAGGTATGCAATACACTCAACCTTATATTGATGTTCAAAATGTTGAGAGAATTGAAGAGATTAGAATACCTTCTAGAATTCGTTTTAGAAAAACAAAATATTTGATTGATATTGATACTAACATTTTGAAATCAATTCCTGACAAGATTAGCAAGTGTACTTGTCAAAGAAAAGTTAATCATATGTGGAGATTATTTTTTGAAGAATTAAATATTACAAGTCAATGCCAATTATTTGTTGAAATGATGAGGAATTTGAAATTTAGGCCTATCATGAAGATTCTTGGGCTAAGAACGATGGATGATTCAAATGAAAGAAATATTGTAAAGAATCTAATGAGTGCTTATGACAAAGTGGGTTCTAAATCACGCACCAAAATAGTAATATCACAAGATGAGTACTCACATCAACAATAGTATGTAGCCAAATGAAGAAAGCTTGACTCATGAGAAAGACAAGAAAAATATTAAAAATTGGTAGAGTTACCTTAAGGAGAGCCATGCTAAGGCATGAGAGATTAGAAGATCGAACAAAAAATGAGTTATGGACATTTAGCGGTAGACTACCATGAAAGGATAAAGAAATTAGTGAAACCTTGAAATCATTGATTGAAGATTTTTGAAAAAATAACACACGTGTTTCTCCTAATCAAAGAGATGTTGTAAGAAGGAGGATTGGTAGCCGAAATCGCGAGACACATGTGAAACATTTTATGGACTCAACTCAGACACAATTTTTTTGCAAAATTTATTGGTATGTATCCTCAAATTCGAATAAGTCAAAGATTTTTTGAGATGGGTAAACCTTTTTATGTGAAAATAAATCACACACACACAACTTGTTGTTGTAGGATACATATTGAATTTTTTAACCTTTTTGATGTTTTTAGGCACATATGCGTAGTTTTGCATTCTCAGTTTGTTTTGTAGGATTGTGGCATAAAAGAGACACCAAGATCTTCAAGGGAATTCATATCCAACATTTTATGTGAAATAGGGGATGACCAACAATTTTACAAGACATCATGCTTGGATGGTACGTGCTTATTTTGTGGTTCTTTGCAACTTTTATCAACTTGTCAACATATGGGTAGTACACATGCAATTGGAAATGAAATAGTAGATTACGAAAAATTCAAGACAATGACATATGCTCTAAAAGATGAGAAACATGGTAAAGGATGTTATTGAAAATATTCCAGTGTATGAGTTCATGAAGATTTTTTGTGAAAAGATTATGTACGGGTATGTAAGGCATACCCATAGAGCTCGATGGTTGGATTTGCAATTCAAGTTGTTCAAGGATACATTTCCATTGTATACCATTGTTTCAGTTGTAGATTTTGCAGAGAACTACACACTACAACCACAAAATGAGGTGCAAGCAAAGTATTATACATCTGAATAAGTTTCTATATTTGTTCACATAACATTCATGCATTCACCTACTATAGAGGATGACAGAAATATTTTGAGGGAGTACCATTTTTACATCAGTGATGATCGATCACATTCTGTGGATTTTGTACATGGTTATTTTCAACTATTTTATGGAGATTTTGCTAACAGGGGCATATCATATCATCAACACATTATTTGGTCAGACAATTGTGCATCTCAATTCAAGAATGCATGGATGTTCTATTAGTTGAGCAGGATGCACAAGTTGTGTAGAATTCAATATATGTGGAATTTCACAGAGGCTGGTCATGGTAAGGGAGAGCACGATGGTGTAGGCGCATGCATTAAAAGAGCCTTGGCTTGTGAAGAACTAAATTACAAAGATGGAGCAATATTGATAGATGCAAAATCCATCATCCAATGGTGTAACGCTACAACGGGTTCAGGTAAGGAAGGTGAGTCTACAGTTTGTAGATTTTTTTGGTTGATAGATAATACTAACATTGCACCATATCAAGATTGTTGCACACTAATAGGATCTAGTGAGTTACACTCTTTTAGAAGCTCTAATGCAGGTTTATGGAGTATCCACACACAAAAAATGGCATGCTATTGTCCATGATGTGCAGAGGAAAATTGGGATGACTGTGAGTCAACTGAATGGGTGGACAAATGGGATATACAGGTTTTGGACCCAATTGACACCTATCATCCCCCACAAGCACTGGAAATGGTAGAGATGGATTCATCTATTGACTTTGACCACTTGTCAGATTTAGTGCAACCTGGTAATATATATATATATATATATATATATATATATATATATATATATATATATATATATATATATATATATATATATATATATATATATATATATATATGTAATTTCAATATGTAACTTTATAACTTTTACCCAAGTATTTTTTGAATTAATGACCACATTTTGTACATTTGTCACTGCAGACCATGTTTTTGTTGTTATTGCACCTGAAGACAATGACGAAGGGACATATTATTATTTGTGTCATTGTGTTGAAGCCAAACAAAAATTGGATCACTTGGTTATAGATGGTGAAGGTTTAGAGTACCATGTTGGTGCGGTGGTTGTAACAGGCACATGGCTTAGACGATATCCTATGAAGAATCCTAACTTGTGGCTATTCGAGGATTGGCAAATAGAGAGGAAGATTCTTCATTATTTGAACCTTGTTATCATATCAAATGTCCACTTGATAAAATATGGTGGAAAACCACATAATAAGATTCTTTGGAAAGTTCGCGAGTCAGACCATGAGGCAATACTTGAGACATTAAAATGTCGAGCAGATCCAGTTGGCTCATTAGATTGAATTGGGAGAGAGAGAAAAAGTGATCAATTGGATCCAAATACAATGTTACAACCTCTTCCCCAAGACTATCACATGACTAAGGTGGGCCATATTGTTTTTGATTAGGAAAACAGGTTTTACAAGGTACCTGAAACCCAAAGTTTTACAACAGAAAACAACATGAAACTGAAAAGACATAAAAAAAAAACTACCTTAAAAGGCTAGAGACAAAAAGGCCCGAAGCCTGAGAAACAAAGGCTAGGAACAGAGCCTGGTAGGCAGACTAGTGTCTCTTCTTTTCCATTGCCTGCAGGGTTTCTGCAGTTTTGCTTTCCTTCTGGTTGGCCTCTTCCTCCTGGATCATGGGGAGGAAATGCATATGTTCCCCCTGACTTTCCTGGTTTCCAGTCTCTTTCTGTGGATCTTCCTGGCTGGTTTCGTGCTCTGTACTCTACTCCACTTTTCCCACAAGGCTGGCATCGGTCAGATAATCCCCCAGATTAACAATATTTTCATTCAAGGTATGGAGGGTATCCACAATCTATTCTATCACAATCTAGTGGACGAAATCCAGCCTTTGGACCTTCTGCTCAAGCCGGGTGATTATGTCCTCCTGATTGTCTCTGGGGTCCTGGCTTCTATCTTTTTCCTGGCTGCCCACCTAGTCTTTACTACCTCTAGCCTCATGATCCTTGACATCCCCCCCTGTTGTTGGTCTGGTTGGACCTGTTCTTCATAGTCTCAATTTCTTGAAAAAGCCACTTAATGGAGCGGAAATTATCAATCAGGCTATTCTTTGCATTGTTGAGAAAGTTGAATCCTGTTTCACGAACATTGTCAGAGAGAACCAGAAGGGTCAAGTCAAGGAGCTCGTCATAGTGGGTGCTACTGTCGAGATCTCCCAACACCTAGATTTTAGCAGGTTCTCTAACAATTCCCAAACTAGCCCTATCCATATTGAAATTGATCCAAGCTCTTCTCTTATTTTTCCTAATGGCCTCCCCCCCCTCTTTTCAACCATGATATCTATCATCTCATCTGGGGGCGAAATGGGGACCTCCAGGGGGGAGGTGGGTGCAATAGGGCTAGGGGGCAAGTCATAGAGATGATCATGGGTAGGGGTCTGGTCAAATTTTCTTTTCTTGGGGTTGTCCTAGGTTACCAAGGGGTCACCTCCTTCTTGTCATTATCTTTCTCCTTGTCATCTTCCAACTCACTTTCCTTCTCTACCACCGAATCTGCCTCCTTCGACTCTGTATCTGACTCATCACTAGACTCCTTAGGATGAGGTTAAGGGGGGTTGGGGGAGGGCACCTGGGGCTCTTCCTACTAGGAAAGTGGGGAGAGGGATTGTCTTTAGGGGTTTTAGACTTGACAGAATTCACCTCGTGCACTTCCCCTGAGTCTGAGCTAGCAGTGTCCTCCGAGGAGGCACCCAAAACCCCAATGGGCTTGCCTCTTGTCTGGGTTTTCAGAAACTCAAAAATAAGGAGTAGGAGACCTTCATGAAGGGCTGGGTTCTTCACAAGACATTTCTTGTAACTCTCTATATTCTTAGTCATAGAAGTAAAAATATAGAAAGGAAAGGAGATTTTCACTTTATGTCTAAAATGATTAAGCAGAAAAAAATGATGGGTCCTGACTCTATCAAACTTGGGCTCCAAAGTGACATACTCTATTATGATCCTTAGAACATACCTCCAGATTTTCTTGATGGACTCAGTGTCATAGTAGGTGTCGATCTTTACTAGTTTGCTTTTCTCCTTGTCGCTCTTGACAAAATTGTTGACAGCATTGGCAGACGTCTTCTTATCCCTGAAGAAGCTCATGCCTTCCTGGGAGAAGCCAGTCACCTCCGCAGTGAGACCCTCTGTGATTTGGTGAGAAACACCATCAATTTTGGCCTTTCTATTGTGCTAGGTTTCAACCATAATCTTGGTAACCCCCGCGTTGAAATCATGGAGCCACTCCATGAAGTTGGTTATGCCGCCGTTCTAGAGTTTTTTCCAAACCTTCCTTTTTTCTTTCCAGCTCTCTGTTTCTCCCCATGGCTCTCTTCTAATCCTTTCTCCCACCATTGTGATATTATGTCTCTCTAACCCTAAACCCTTAACAGAATTGTAGAGCTCAAAGATGAAGAAAATGCTAAGGATGAGAGCTTTGATGCACATGTTATTGGGTTTAACTCTGGCTTTCTTCTACTCGTGTATTCCGTACATGGTATTATGAAACGGTGGGAGTTTCACATAACTCTGAAAGATTGCCTTTTTAAAACATGATTTAGCATGTCTCATCATCATTAAAGAGATTTTGAGTTGGTACCTTGAATTTTCTCCTTTCAGATGAGCTCCATAGCTACCGTCGAAAAATGATTATTATTTCCCCACGTCATCACCAAATTGGACGTGATCGCTGCGTTAGCGAAGCAATCAGCAACCACGTTAGCTTCTCGGTAGACATGGCTGACGTGGTAATTTTAAAATTTGCTCAAGTCCATTTTTAGGTCCTCAATTATGCTTTCAATGGTCCATGAGGGTTTGGTTGCTCCTAAAATATAGTTTATTATATTTAGGGAGTCTCCTTCAAGCCACAGTTGTTCGATCCCTAAGTCCAGGGCCAACTTAACAGTGAGTCTAGCTGCATTGGCTTTAGCCAAATGGTTGGTTTGGTGACCAAAAGGGGAGGAGATAGCAGCAATGCCCCCTCCCAAGCTATTTCTTATGATTCCAGCACATTTGGTCGGACCAAGGTTTCCCTTAGCTGCCCCATCGAAATTGGCTTTATGCCAATTTTCGGGGGGGAAGGACCAAGTAGCCTGCTGTCTTCTTTTGATCTTGTCTTCTTTCCTGGCCTTAATTTTCCCTCCATCCTTTATTTTTCCATCACTAGTAGTGGAATAGTTCTCTTTCATGAGGCCATCAATTTTCTCTGCTATAATTCCCTCAAGAGCTTCTCTGTCTCTGAATATCCTGTTATTGCGCTCCTTCCAGATTCCCTAGCAAAAGTGTGGGATAATCCAAGAACTCAAAGTTTGGGAGTTCAGGCCTTTGTGGTTGCTACTCCAATATATGAAGAATTCCTAGATACTGGCTGGCAAGCACTAGTAGAAGTTCATATTGGAATTTAGAAGACTCCACACTCTAGAGGAAAAGGGGCAGTGAATGAAAATGTGATTAACCGTTTCCAGGTCATGCTTACAGAGGCAACATCTGTTGGGTATAATTTGGCCTCTCTTGGCTAAATTATCCAGGGTTAGGATTTTATCTTGCAAGAGGAGCCAAAAGAAAATGTTGATTTTGGGCATTAATCCAGGGATCTAGGCCTTGGCCCAAATAGGTTTCTCCCCTGTGCCCACAAAGGAAAGATAGCCTGAGGCTATAGTATAATGGCCTCCAGAAGAGTCTCCCTAGACTAAGGCATCGCCTTTCTGGTTGATGTTGATAGCATTCAAAGAGGCCATCAAAGGCTCGAGATCTTGCAAAAGCTCTACCATATTGTGCCATTCATTTCCATTTCTTTAGTTCCTAACCAACATACCATATCTACCTATTGCCTGATCAACCCACCTGCCGAATGAAGGATGGTTATTGAGAGGTTCCTGAAAAAGCTATCTGTCCTACCAAAAAAGGATTTTGTCTCCCATCCCAGCTTTCCATTTGGCCCTGGATTTAGCAAGGGGAAGAGCCTTCAAGATACCATTCCAAATTTTAGAACCCTGTGGCAGCTTGGCCCCCTAGAAAATGGAGAAGAGAGACAGGCCTCCAAGGTACTTCTCAGCCAAGATGTCCCTCTAGATTCCTTTTCCTTGAAAGATGTGCCACATGAGTTTAGCTAAGAGGGATTGATTGAGGTAAGAAATTTTCCTAATTCCAATACCTCCCTAGCTTTTTGGCAAGCAAACCTGGTCCCAAGAAACCAGGTGGTATCTCTTATGTTCATCAGTTCCAGTCCAGAGAAAATCCCTCTGAATCCTCTCCATTCTATCTGCAAACTTAACTAGGATCGCAAAGAGACTGAGGGCATAGGTGGGGAGGTTCTGGAGGATTGAGTTAATCAGGGTGCATTTACCTTCTTGACTGAGGGTGGCCCCTTTCCAACCAGCAAGTTTCTTAATGAAGTTGTCGATAATGCTTGTCCAAAAGGAGTCTGGGAGTTTGGAGCCTAGACAAAGCCCAAGATAAATCACCAGCAGGGTCCCAATGCCACAACCTAGAATTCGAGCAATTTTCCTCTGCCTCTCCAGAGGAGTGTTGAGGAAGAAGATATAGCTCTTGTCTAAGTTAATAGCTTGTCTAGTACCCCTGGTGTAGGAATTAAGAATGCTTTTGAAGGACCTAGCCTCCCGAACTGAAGCTTCACCCCCCAAAATCGTGTCATCCACAAATTGCTGATGAGTGAAAGTGGATGGACCCGAAGAAAGCCTCAAAACCACTAAACACTTGTCCCTGATCTTCTTCTAGATGAGTCTGCCAAGGCATTCCGCCATGATAAAAAATAGGACCATAGAGATGGGGTCTTCTTGCCTTAGAGCCCTAGAGGGGGAGAAGAAAGGAGAGGGGTGGTCATTGACCAGAATCGACAAAGAGGGAGAAGAGACAAGTTGGGAGATGAACTTACAAACCTGATCATCAAGGCCAAAGGCATGAAGAATAGCAAAGAGGAACTTCTAGTCAACCTTGTCGTAAGCTTTTGACAAGTCCAACTTAAGAAGGAAGCCTTCCTTTTTGCCTGCCTCAAGAGAGTAGATAACCTCGTGAACTGAAACAATTGAGTCAAGGATTTGCTTGCCTAGGATGAAAGCAGGTTTGCTGAGGAGAGATAATCAGAGGGAGAACTCTGAGGATCCGAGAAGTGAGAACCTTGGCTATGATCTTATAGAAGGAATTGCAGAGGCTAATGGGCCTGAATTTATCCAAAGAATCAGCACCCGAGATTTTAGGAATGATGACCAGGAAGGTAGCATTAACTTCTTTAAGAAAATTCCTGGCTCCAAAGAATTCCTGAACCGCTTTAACCACATCTTTTTTCACAATATTCCAAAAGATCTGGAAGAAAAAAGTTGGGAAACCATCCGGGCCAGGAGCTTTATCCCCTGGGAGAGAGAAGAGGGCTTGATGGATTTCCTCCAAGGAGGGGATTGCCTTCAGCATGGTGTTGTGGTGAGCTTGAAGAATAGGGGGAATGGTCGCTAGGATTTCCTCTTGTTCAGACCTAGAGAGGGAAGGATCATCTAAGACGAGAAGTAGCAGACAAATTCCTTCTCAATTTCATCCTCCTTGGTAACCTAAACCTGTCCCTTAACAATGTTGGTTATTCTATTATTATCCTGGTGCTTAAGGGTGGTCAGGTGAAAAAATTTGGTATTGCGGTCTCCTTTCCTTCAACCAACTGACTCTTGATCTCTATTTCCAAAAAAGCTTTTCCTTAGATATGATATTGTGCAGATCCGAAAGGATAGCCTTTTCTTGCTGGCTATTATGAGCATTGTATCCTAAATGCTGGATTTCATCCTGAATAGAAGAGAGCTGATCAGATATTTCATCTTTCTCCTAGAAGATGTGGCCAAAGTCAGTTCTATTCCAAGATTTGATGTTTCTTTTCACATTTTTCAGCTTCTGGGCAACTCTGTACATTGCAGTACCTTCAACTTCAATGCTCCACCAATGGGAAATATTACCTTCCAGCGCAGGATGTGAAATCCACATTTTCTCAAAGCGGAAAGGGAAGGCCTTGTTGCTGGAGAGGGGGGAGGCAGAAAGAGAAATTGGGGAATGATCAGAGCCCACCCTGGGGAGGAGGGATAATCTGCAGGAGTGGGAGAGGAGCCATTCGGGGGAGATGAGGGCTCTATCAAGGCGAACCTGAATACTATCACCCCCTATTCTTCTGTTAGACCAAGTGAAGCTACCACCTTGGAGGTCCAAATCCAAGAAGGTGAGATGTTGAATGAACGAAGCAAGGTCGCATTTACTATCCTGATTCGGGACATGACCCCCCCTTTTGTCTGCATCAGATAGAGGCAAGTTGAAGTCCCCCATTATAATCCCTTTATTCAAGTTACAATTAGATAAGATACCAAGGAGCTTGGTCCAAAAGGAGTTCCTTTCTTTCTTGGTATTGGGGGCGTATAGGTTAAGGATTAACCAAGATTCATTTCTTTGGAAGTGAAAAACCTTACAAAGAAGAGCATTAGTAGAGCTAAAAAGAGTAGTTAACTTGAAAGCTCTGGTGTTATACAAGGTTAGAACACCACCTGAAGCTCCATCTAAATCAGATGCTTCACAACAAATTTTTTTACTGAAAGATATCCTTCTTACCAGGTCCCCTTTCATCTTAGTTTCCTGTAACATCAGAAAGTTAGGTCTTTGGTCTCTAATTATATTTCTAATGAGATCCTGTTTGTGATCCCCATTAAGGCCCCTTATGTTCCATGAGATAACTTTTATTTCTTACTTCCTAAGAAATCCTTGATGGACCTGTGGCTTCCATCTGCCAGTTTCCTTCTTGTTTCTTCTTGCAGAATCTGATTTAAGTTCTTTCTTCCTTCTCCCTTGGGGGGTGACCCAATATCAGCTTTAACCCTACTTTTGGTTGAAGCAGGAGATGGGGGGGGGGGGGGAGTTTTCTTCTAGTTCTTCTTTTTCTTCTTGACCATGCACCAATCATCAAGGCTATCTGTTGCACTGTTGTCTAACCTATCTTCCCATAGGGCAATTTGTGCTAGGTCAGTGTTCTTAATGAGGAGATGAAGCTTGGCCTCAATTCCTATAGGGGTAGAAGAATCTCCCCCCTTGCCAGAGATGACCCTCGAAGAAGCCAGAGTGTCCTCAAGGGGTAGACACATAGCTTGGCTATCCTTTGCCTAGGCCGAGGATTCTGTTCCAAGCAATTCAGCACTATAGCTCCCACAAGAGGGACTTCCTCCACTGTGGGAGAAGACTGTACTATAGTTTCCAGAGGGAGATCTTGCTCCACAACAAGACCCATGGCAGAGGAGGGGGAACTTACCTGCACCTTTGGGTCCTCCAACGGGTCTGAGATTATCTTTTCCAAAATAGGGCCCTGTTGAAGGGGGGAGGAACTAGCCTTCTCCTTGGGGGGATCCTTCTTAATAGTGTCCTTCACTATGGTATCTTTTAGGCTAACAACCTTTCTCCCCTGTGCCACAGAAAGTTTGCACCTCCAGAGTAGCTTCATCTTTCCCTTTCTAGAAGGGCGTGTAGCAAGCTTCTTGGTATGATCAGGAATGACTAGTTTCGTTATCTTCTTCTTTGCCTCATTGGGGCACTGGTGGGCCTTATGACCAGCCTTTAGGCAAAGGAAGCATGCAAAGGGGATCGTTTCATAGATGATTTTTTGGTTGTGCACTCCAAGATTGGAGTGAAGTGCAATGAACTCAGGCATGTCTGTTCCTTCTCTCACCCCAATGCAGATGCGTACAAAATTGAGGTGACACTTGGAAGTAGTAATCGGATCCGTTGAGAGGAGTTCCCCAAAGGTCTTGGCTATTCCCCCAAAGACATCCTCATTCTAGTATTCAAGTGGCAGTTCTGGCAATCTTACCCACACAGGGGCTTGGGAGAAAAAAGAGTCATTCAAGCTCATGCCAGAAGACCACTTCTAGAGCACAAGGGAAGAACGACCCATGGCCCGTTGCCCTTCACCCAGAATGCTAGCAAAGTCTTCTGAGCAAGTGAAATTAAAAGACATAAAGCCTTTCGCCATAGCCATGACCGAGACCTGGCCCTTGAGAGCCCACTTTTGTTTTATGAGCTAACTAAATTTGTCAATGCTCGATCTCGGCCCCAAAAATTTTCAAACCAAAGTTGAAGCCATAGTTTGAGTATTGTGATCCACAATCTCATCCGGGATGGCTATCGCAAAAGAACCTTTCACCGAATCCTAAAAAGTTTTAACAGGTAGGAAAGAGGACTTACCAGAAGGTTTTACCCTGAAAAGTGAGGACCATTTTGAAGTTCCTTTCATGATTTTTTTGGAAACCAAAGGAGACTTGGTTGTTTCCTTGATTTGGACAACTGGACCCCCAACCGCGCTTTGATGAGATTTAGTTTTGATTTGTTTAGAATCTAGATACATTATTTGAATTTATATTAGATTCTTTAATAGGACCCTTTTTTTAATCTTATCTTAGATTTTTTACTGTGCTAATTCTTCATTTGTATGTCACCAAAGAAGAGGGCTAATAAAGTTGACACACAAGTGATAAAGGGTGAGATGCCAGAATCATCTGCGAAATGGTATTATTAATTCACATCCTCAATATTTATTAGTGTTCTTTTTTCAAGTACCATTGTATGCTAATCATCTTATGCCTAGAAATTGCAGAGGTTAAATTATGTCAATACTAAGGTTTGTAGCATCAATACTAAGGTTTTTGGTAGCAATTGGTCACACTAAGTATAGTAGTTGTATCATGAATCCTTCTGAACCAATATGACTAAGATTCTCAAAAGAAGACAAAACCATATCATCTTTCTGCTCCCTCTTTATATAAGAGTTTGTCAAACAATGAGAATGAAACATTTATTATTACTCCCCCCTCAATGTAAAATTCTCATTGATTGCATTTTGTAAAGTTTTAAGTCACTATCAACCTCTATATCATTGTATTCTTCTTATCATCGAATTACACAACAATGAGAATATGAATGATGACTTCTTCACATGAACCTGAGAATTATAAATGCTACACCTTAATAAATGTTTGGGCTTGGTCTTTACCATTCGAGCTTATAATACAATACATTGGCTTCATTTGTATTTGGAAGTATTTATTATGTTTGTTCCAAAAGTCATTCTTCATTTGCCAATATGAAAATGCGACTATCATGAAAGGAATAGCCTTATAATTTGTAAGTTGTATAATGGTATAAAAGCTTGGTTGTGGGTTTGAATCCATACAACCTATGATGAGTGAATAGTGTCATGCAAAACACCCTTCGTTTCTTTTTCTATTTCAAACACATTCAACCATAATTACCATCATTACCACTACCAAGGGATGAAGTCTTGTAGGCTTATAGGTAAAATTCTGATTGGTGGTGATCTCCTTAACAAGGTCATCACCAACATTGGTGATCTTGCTACGAGGCGGACTAGTATCAGTGTCCAATGCAATACTCTCCTTCTAGTTGAGAAGCATATTTGACCCATTCTCCTAATTGCTTCCCTCCCTAAATTTTCCATTTCCCCCATGACCCTGCTTCTCATGCATTTATTCTATTTATTCTTCTACCTCCTCCTCCACTTGGCCATTTTGCAACACCATCTAGATGGAACTCTAGCCTTTGTCAAAACCATTAGACATGACCTCTCCTTCTTCAAGATATTCTATAAAAAGTTCCTCAACCCTTGAACCTTTCAAAACCCCAATCTCAATGGAAGGCTTCTAGACCAAAGGAACTAGTAGATCTAGTTCTTTAAGAGAAAGACACAACAAATCCAATTTTCTAGTGACTAGATGGAAAATTGGGGAAATCATTTCAATTAGTTGTAAATCGAAAGGAATTATAAGTAAAGTATATCAATATAATAAGTAACTTAGTAATTATATCAATATAATTTAATTACTGAGAAAATGAATTTATTACTCTAACATATAGTACATTATTTTGTAGACAAAGGTGTTGAATTTGATGCTTAACAGATTTACATACATGTGTAATAAATAATAAGTGTTGTAGCTTTGGGATCAACACTATAAAATGAAGGATGTCATACTACATTCACAAAGGTACCAAAATATTTTATTTGATATGGAGACAAAAGAAAATGTGTATTCTTCATAACTACATTTGAGTCTCATGTATTATCATTTTCAGCTATTGACATCATAGATACCTTTACATCTTCATCATTGTATTTATCAATGCGTCCTTATTGCACTCACTAGTTCTAAGCCAATGACTAAGGTATGAAAGAGTTTACATTAAAATTTCATTAGTACTTAAATTCAATATAAAATTCATAGGCACAATTGAGTGGTAAATTTGATGGTTTTTGTAGGGTCTTATTACTCCTGACCATTAGTGTATCCCTGAGGTGTATATACAGAGGAATTATCAGCTAGCTGTAAGAAAATATTAAGTTTTATGTGTAAATAAATAAATAAATATATATATATATATATATATATATATATTTATATCAAATAGTTATTTATTCATATATAATTTTGATTGTAACATGTCGAGTTACAGAAGATTCTAGACTAGTGGACTAATGAGCATGTTAGGGGGACCTCGTTATATACACTGGTCATCTCCCACTTGTTGGCAATTAAAGACAATTAGGGATTTATTTTGTTCCCCTAGTTGGAAAGAGTATATATCTAATGATGTACATTTTACACCTATATGGCATTATTGGGCATATGTTTTGTATAATTTTTTCTATGTATGTCAATTTTTACATATATTTCATGTATGACATTATTAGACATATGTTTATGATGTTTCAAATTATTGATAAATGAATTATATGATATTGTTAGACCTTATGGAATCAACTTTGATTTTTTTTTTATCACATTGGTTTGATGCTTGTATTCAATCAATCAACATATTTTCCTTTTAATTCTTCCACATTTGGCATATCCATCTAACAATGAACTTATGATACTCCCATCAAGAAGTGCATGATTGCATGGTTTTATGGTGGATGTCCCTCTCTTTTTTAAATTCCAATTTGATTCATCTACATGAGTAAGGAAGATCAATTCCACTTCTTTCAATTGTATTTAAAGGTCATTAAAGTTTTTTCAAACAATTTGATTAAATAAATATTATTCAGCATTACCTCTATCATCAAGGTTGATTCATTCCTCCTCTTATTTTACCAAAGAATTTGGATGAATCACCCATGGATCCTTACATTTCTTGAAGAAAATTTTCAAAGACTTTGCAACATGTCTTCTCTTCTTCCATATAGTTCATGTTCATTGAAGACATTTGGTCGAACAATATATATGCTTTGTATATTCTCACAACACCAATAGTCATGGTACAATGCTTACAAGATCCATAGTTGAAGAGAAGCTATGTGAAGCTTCTAGAACCATGGACCTATACTTAATTTAGTATTATTGCATCCATGTTACTTATGAAATGGAACTTTCACATGGATAAGTAGGGAAACCAAAATTGAAAGCCAAACTTAACATAGAAAAGTAAAGCAAGCCTCAACTATATTCTCATTAAACATTGTGAATTCAAATATCTTTGACGGGGCATATCTCGGAGCTCATGCAAGATATGGATGAGGTTCTAGTTCATATAGGACCATGTTGTAGAGACCTACAATAACCTCTCTGACTTTTTGGAGATCACATTCCATTTTCATTTTACAACGCCATCTCGGGTGATGTTGAAACTTGCAGTGTTGGCGAGTACAAAGTTGCCAACTGCCAAATCTCTCTCATCTTTCATTGTGGGATCAAATTGTCTACTCCATTAGCTCCAAATGGCCAAGTAAACCCTATCCCCAACCTCATCTTGTCCCCTTCAGTGTGTAAACATTCTCAGGCATGCTGAACCAGAATGTCCCTAAGGGTCACTAAATGCCACAAGGCTGCAATCTTTGACAGGGCATATCTCAGAGCTCATGTAAGATATGGATGAGATTCTAGTTCCTATAGGACCATGTTGTAGAGACCTACAATAAACTCTCTCACTTTTTGGAGATCACATTCTATTTTCATTCTACAATGCCATCTCGGGTGATGCTGAAACTTGTAGTGTTGGCGAGTACAAAGTTGCCAACTGCCAAATCTCTCTCATCTTTCATCATGGGATCAAACTGTCTGCTCCATTAGCTCTAAGTGGCTGGGTAAACCCTATCCCCAACCTCATCTTTTCCCCTTCAATGCTCGAACATTCTCAGGCACGCTGAACTAGAATGTCCCTAAGGGTCACTAAATGGCACAGGGCTACAATCTTTGATGAGGCATATCTCAGAGCTCGTGTGAGATATGGATGAGATTCTAGTTCCTACAGGACTATGTTGCAGAGACCTACAATAACCTCTCTCACTTTTTGGAGATCGCATTCCATTTTCATTCTACAATGCCATCTCGGGTGATGCTAAAACTTGCAGTGTTGGCCAGTACAAAGTTGCCAACTGCCAAATCTCTCTCATCTTTCATCGTGGGACCAAACTGTTTGCTCCATTAGCTTCAAGTGGTTGGGTAAACCCTATCCCCAACCTCATCTTGTCCCCTTCAGTGCTCGAACATTCTCAGGCACGCTGAATCAGAATGTCCCTAAGGGTCACTAAATGCCACAAGACTGCAATCTTTGACAGGGCATATCTCAGAGCTCGTGCAAGATATAGATAAGATTCTAGTTCCTACATAACCATGTTGCAGAGACCTACAATAACCTCTCTCGCTTTTTGGAGATCACATTCTGTTTTCATTCTACAATGCAACCTTGGGTGATGTTGAAACTTGTAGTGTTGGCCAGTACAAAGTTGCCAATTGCCAAATCTCTCTCATCTTTCATCGTGGGATCAAACTGTCTACTCCATTAGCTCCGACTGGCTGGATAAACCTTATCCCTAACCTCATCTTGTCCCCTTCAGTGCTCGAAAGTTCTCTGGCATGTTGAACCGAAATGTCCCTAAGGGTCACTAAATGCCACAGGGCTGCAATCTTTGATGGGTCATATCTCGAAGCTCGTGTGAGATATGGATGAGATTTTAGTTCCTTTAGGACCGTATTGTAGAGACCTACAATAACCTCTCTCACTTTTTGGAGATCACATTCTATTTTCATTCTACAATGCCATCTTGGGTGATGTTGAAACTTGCAGTGTTGGCGAGTACAAAGTTGCCAACTGCCAAATCTCTCTCATCTTTCATTGTGGGATCAAACTGTCTACTCCATTAGCTCTGGGTGGCCGGGTAAACCCTATGCCCAACCTCATCTTGTCCCCTTCAATGCTCAAACGTTCTTAGGCATGTTGAACCGGAATGTCCCTAAGGGTCACTAAATGCCACAGGGTTGCACTCTTTGACGGGGCATATCTCGAAGCTCGTGCAAGATATGGATGAGATTCTAGTTCCTATAGGATCGTGTTGTAGAGACCTACAATAACCTCTCTCACTTTTTGGAGATCACATTTCATTTTCATTCTACAATGCCATCTCGGGTGATGCGTATCTTAATTATATTGTTGGAAAGCGTATCTAGCATGCCATTTTTGGAAAGAAAAATCATGGAACTTGGTACATGTTTCATAGGTTAATGAAATGTGTTACTACCAGATTACGTAAACTTAGGATTATATGATCTCCAAGAGTTTGGTTAAGTTCTTTAGCGCACCTTGGATGCAAGGTAGTGTGTAGCTTCTACTCCCTCTTTGTGAGTAATGCTAGTCACTTTGTATATGTAAATTGGTTTTCAATTGGGTATGTTATTTTCAACCTTAATGGTGATGAAAGATTAGCTTGAATCAGCTTGTAACTATCTAGCCACCAGATTTTTTTTGATTCCATCAAATGTGGGTTTTGTTCGTATTTATTTATTTATTTATTTTCATTTGTTGTGCTCTTGACCTTTGAGGCTTTGAATTTAAACTTTTTCACTTTGGTTTTTGAAATTTTATGTTCTTGAGGTGGCTAGGAGGTATGTTCTATGTTGCTAGTTATGTGTTGTGATGTTCTTTATCAGGTTCAATGTGGAACATTGATAGAATGTAAAAGGGAGTAGATTGCAAAGAACATACCATTCTCCTTTTTGTAATACACTATAGATCCCTTCCTCTTTTGGCAATCCCTGAGATTTCCAATTCTTATTAATTCAAGTAGAGACAAGATGAACCAGATTAATACAGTAACCTATAGATCGAAGGAGGATGGTTAAAAAATGGTCTACTAGAGATCAGCCAAGGATAAGGATAGCATAGTAAGAAAATGATTATTTATCTGGTGGATATAAGTCTTTTATATAACAAACCATTTATATGCATAGTAAAAGAACTGAATATAGATTTGAGACATATTGATCACCTGTAGTCTGATCATCTTCACAAGTATGAAACTTTTGTTTCACTATTTCATGCGGGTTTATTGAACTTTCTTTATGTGGTCATTTACAAATGGGATGTTCAAAGGTTGAGTTCCTATGGGCTGTCAATACTTTGACTATACTTTAAGTCAATGATTATCAATATGGGAAAAAATGGAACTCATTGTATTTTGAAGTACTGAGAAGATGGCCTTGCCCTTCCCCAATAGTTTTAGAAATGGGAGACATTAGGTAAGAGAGTGAAAATGTTACTATCGCTTCAACGCACATGACACAATTGGAAATGCAAATTTTGATGGTAATCATTTTGTGATAAGGGAGAGACTAGGGATGATCATTGTTACTATCTCTTTAGTAGTGGATTTTAGTTTTCTCGTGAATTTGGTGGTGGGGGATCAGTGGTAATTCTCCTTGGATATTCCTTCTTATGATGTTAGTGACAAGTGTTGCTCTTTGAAAGCACTTGTACAATATGTTTTAAATTATTAGATAAAAACAAAGAATTGTAAGTATTAAACATGATTAGCCTTTAGTTCCTAGAAGATCTTTATTTCCCCATCAATGCATTTAGAAAGTTAAGTTTTAAGAAGATCATAAATAGAAAAAATTAGAGAAGAGATTTAAACATTTATATTGATTGGAAACATGTGAGTCTTGAGTTTCCTCTGCCTTTTAAAGAACGTTCCTTAGCTAGCATACCTAATTCCACATTCCATAAGAGTGTCATTGCGCTAAAGATTTAGGAAACCAACTGCTCTAAGATAAAGCTTCCCGGTCAATAATAATCTAGCCTATTGAGGTATATAATAATTCTCAATTAAACTTGTGTTAATTTAGTATTAATTTTGTAATTAACTATAATTTAAGTATTTGTGTACAAGGGGTGATTGAGAAAACTATTAGAGGTCCAATTTGAAAATATATTTGTAAGGATCACGACCAAGGTTCACAACTTTGATGATTAATAAATTCATTCAGGCTAGAACCTCACTACAAAAAAATAATATATATAAAAGGTAGTGAATAACGTCATGTCTAGACCCAAATCAACCAATGAAAGTCAAATCAGCATAATGTGGAACAACAATATATGCATTGAGTGGGTTGTCATAGAAAAGCTTCAGAATAAAATTCATGTCTAGAATTAAAAGACCTAAAAGAAAATTTATGCTTGTAACACAAATGGCCATTCAAAACTGAATATGATTACAATATGTGAAATAGCATTACGAGAACTTGTAATGCTCTTGTGAACATCGTGTTAATTCTTTTAAGAATCCCTAAGATGCTTGTTATACTCAAAATTTTGTTGAAATTGAATTAATTTTTATCCTGTCAGTTAATTGGCTTAGGGTGATATATGCTTCTTGGATGGAATAATGAGTTCGTGATTAACTCTGTATTAAGATTCATAGCATCTTCTAGTTACTTGCAAATGAAATTTATAAATTAAGCTAATGTCATATGACTTGCTTGAGAAAGATGTCTGTGTTCTTATTGATGGGTACAAATGACTGTTCACATTTAGTTCTTCAATATCCTATTCGACAAGCTTTCCATAGACATTTCTTTGCCATACTAAGTATTTTTGAAAACATATTTGAGTAGAAGCACTATAGTAGATACTACATGATGTTTTAACAAATAAAGTAATGGGTTAAAGACTATTATTTCCAAGGTATTATGTCATAGTATTTTAATTGTAATGATCTTAGATTAATGATATTCTTGAAGGTAACTTTGACATGCAACAAGAAAGACAACCTATAGCCAAGGCTATATTGTGCCTACAACCAAAGCCATGAATGCTCACAGCCAAAGCCATGGATTCTTATAGCCAAAGTTACAAGTGTTTTCAGCCAAAGCCATAAGTACATGAAGTCGATGATCACAATTTTTTACAACTATTCACTAGAAATAGCTTCTATGCAATTTTTGAGAAATACTAATAAAGCAAAAAAGAACATCTACTAGTTGGTAGACATAATGGCAACTCTCTAGCAATTGAATTTAATTTCATACATGCACATATCTAATTTAATGTCATACATGAACATATCTAATCTAACATCATACATGAACAAACATAAAATATAAAATGATAACCAATAATGTCATATACATTAACAAACACATAATATATTATGATAACCAAAAATGTCGTATATGAACAAACATATCATATATTAACCAATAATGTCATACATCAAATATAGAATGTCATATGTACATCAAATGTATGTCGAATATGTCTCTTTGATGCCTATATATATACATGGGGAAGGAAACAACTCTCTCTCTCTCTCTCTCTCTATATATATATATATATATATATATATCTCAACTACATGTTTTCTTTCCCACGAGGGGAAGGAAACAAGTCTCTCGACGTCCTCTACCATCATGTGGAGGGAGATAGTGGAGATGACGGGGCCCTCCTGACACGCTCACTTGACCTCTTGTTGAGGCTCTTCTCTAGGTCCAACTGATACAAAGAAAGTAGATATGAATCAATATTTATTATATCTTGAAATCAAATATATGTACACACAAAATCAATTATTTTCTTACCACCAACAAATAGTCACTCTGTAAATCCACCTATAATGCTCATGGACGATTAGGTGTGACAAGACCCTGCAACAATTCAATAAATATAATCACTTATAAATAACATTAGAAAATTTGAGATTAACTATTATAAACAACTAAAATGAAGAACATTCTTTCATACCTCTGTCAGTGGTTGTGAGCTAGCCACAACTGTGGCCACTCCACTATCAACAGACTGTCGCAGATGAGGAGGTGTGTCTGACATCATGAGCTGCATGTCATACAATACACGTTATATCTAACATGAAACATGGAATAAATATAATCAAATGAATTAAATTAACATGAAACAACTGTACCTGTGTGAAGCTCGTATGATGTCTCTGCTCTGTGTCTGCGGTAAAGGTTGAGGGTCCTATGGAGAACTGATGTACATGCATAATTTTTTTTTTCAATCCTTAATATGATTATGTAATAAATATATGTATTAATTAAAATGATCAAATTGATACATACCTCAAGACTCATCGAAGGGACAAAAAATGGGCCTGGAGGATCATTGCTAGGCCCAACAACACTTTGACCCTAAATTTTGAACAATGTCAATAAATGCTAATTAATTAATCATTCACTATACATATGAAATGTGATCAAATTAGTAATTTACTTATGTGTCAATGCCAAATGTCTCATTCAGGAAGTCATCGGTGACAAGCTCATCATTTGCACCATCTCCGGCATGAGTGCCAAATGTGCATAAGGATCCGCATGAAGTGCACATGTGACCACAATGCATAGAAGGCTTACCCTCAACTAATGGGCTCATGGAATGGATGAGGGTCTACGTTAAAGCATTAATGGTCCCTAGAGTTCTGGCCTCTACATGTTCCTTCACAACTGAAGGAATAATCACTTGCTCGTGCTATGGATGGACCACAGGTGCCCTAACTACATTAGGGTCAGGACATGCTCCTGGCCTCTCAAATGATGACCCCCCACCTCTACCCTAGGAGTCTAAATATCAAAATAATTGGGGATCTCCCCAAGGACAAACTCACAATATAATTTCTACAAAAAATACATGGAGACCTCGTGATTGTTGCAAGGAGAGGCATCAAAAACCATCCACCATCTATCCCAAAAATTATTTCTAATAGCATCGTGTATGCACCAATGGATGGAGAATCATTTAGTACCCTCTCTAACAGTATTTGGCTCATCAGGTTTTCTAAATAATGCACATATACTACCTTTTGATATTTCTTTTTTTGAACATCTTCATATGACAATTTATTTGCATAAAATATTTTTTGTTCATCCCTCTTAGCCTGGGAAATATCTAACTGACCACTAACTGAGGCTATTTGAGTGTTAATGGATTCGAGGGATGGTGCCAATTGAGCTCTCATTGGATTGGTTTGTCCAAATTCTTTCAACCAAGTAATGAGTCTTTCTAATTCAGTTTTGCCTCTCTCTATTTCATTTCTTATATTTTCTTGTGTGCCTGGTGGAGGTCTTGCAATTGGTTCAGGTTTTGGAATTTGTTGTTCTTCTTGAGGAGGGTTTTGATTTTGAGGCTCTTAAGGGTTTTGATTTTGAGGTTCTTGAGGGTTTTGTGGATTTTCTGGTTGATTATGGACATTGCCTGATAAAAAATCAATTGAAATCCAACTAAATAAACAAATCCAAATGAAATTTGTAAAAACCCTACAAAAGAATATCAAAAACCAATAAAACAATATGGAAAACATATTAAACAATGCAAAGTTAAGTTTATATCACTTCCCTCATTGTCGTGGGTGTGCTTGTTGTCTTGTATTTTGTCGGTGAGGAGGCATTTTCGCAAATGCTAGTGAAATTTTGTTGAAAAACCTGTGTACATGTTGTTGGAGAGCCAAAAAACAAAATGAAAATGATGGGCTGCAGGTCTGCAGCCCATCATATAACCTTTTGGACATCAGGATAGTAGGTACGCACTATTGCGTGTACATGCTATTGAAAATTAGAAAAAGAAAAAAAAAAACTTGTCATCTTTTTGGCACCACAACTCGGTGCATATGCCCAATGACTATAACTTTAAGAGGTATTATATGTTGGAAATATATGTGATAGGCTAAGTTACTGAGAGGGGAAGGGTGAATCATAACCTATAAAAATTAATCCTTCTTGTATATTCTAATCAAATTGCATACATGAAAAAATGAAAGCATCAAAACATTCATAACAATTTTGACACACAATATGGTGACCTAGAAACCTTCCAAATAGAAAGTAAAACTAGGGTTGGGGATGATACCCACAACCTTTAGTACTATAGTTTAAAGTTGGTTTGTTAAGGCTTACAATGATCACTTTTGATGGTCTTCCCTATTAGGAGCAATAAGGATAGCTAGGTCAACCTTGCAAAAGGATTTACAAACATATAATGAAGTATGCACTCAGTAAAGAGATTTATAAAAGATTGTTAAGTCTACCTTGTGAAAGGATTTAACTAATCCATCTATTATGATGAAATAGTGGCTGATCTCTAATCTAAAATTTGGTTTTCTAAATGAGATTCCTTTGGGTGTAATGGTCACCTTGCTATGATAGATAAATTTTTATTGCTCCTTATACTATTGTAGCCTTTGTACTTCACACTTTTTGTTCTTATCTACTTGTTACATTACTTCCATACTATATATTGGATGTGATACAATACATTACATATATAACAATCTAAATTACATTAACAAAGTGGGATACAATACAAGTTTACAAAAAATATACAAAGTTAACCCAACTGCAAGAACTAAAGTTCTGAAGGCTAGCTCAATGAGGTTCTTATACTTGGCATCTACAGTCAATGCTCAGCATCATCATGCATTTGGTAGACATAGAAGCTCGGTCCATACTAATCACTTCCAAGTAGTTTGAACTTAGTCTACACTAGTGACTTGGTGAATACTGTGAAACTCAACATATAAACTAAATCACTTGCTTCACACCGCATACCTCAGTCAACACTATCACAACGAGCTTGGTATAAACTGAATCACTTTTTTAACACAAGTGGCTTGATCAACATTGGATTCACATCATTGTAATTATGAGCTCAGTAAGAACTACACAACTTATTTTACACTAAGGAACTTGACATACACTAAGATGCTCGATTTACACTACTGATCACCAACTTGGTACAAACTCTTTGCTACAAACTGAATACTGTTCCTTGAACTTGATAGCAACTGTAGAACTTGGTAAAGCCTAAAATGCTTGATTAGCACTATTAACTATATAATAAGCTTAGTAGATACTATCTATCAGAATAAGTGTGCGTCACTAATAGCAAACATGACTGTAAAGTCAACAATCTCCCCCTTTGGCATTAATGAAAAAAAAACTTATTAGTCAAAACTAAATTCAAAAAGTTCAAGAACACCTTTTATTCATCATCTTGTGTCTCCAAGTCGGTAGAGTACTCTATTTTTGGGATTTTCAAAATTTCTTTTGTAAGATATGTTTCTTTGAGTAACTATACATATATGATATGATAATGCTCTCCCATACATATATATACAATATACTCTACATCTTTTCACATCTTATATTATATCCTCTCATCTTTATAAAATACATCTTCTCCCTCTTTTTGACATTAATGCCAAAGATGTATGTTTTATACTAATAGTAATTCCAAAATATGATAAGAAATCTAAATTCACTTTAGAATTAGTGTCATTGTCTTGTCCCAATTTTCTTGCAACACCTTGCATGTATTCAGTGCAACTTGAACTTCTCCTAAAAGTTCTATCATGTGATCTATAATTAAGAATGTGTTATCATGGATGAGAGTTTTAGCATGTGCAACATGTTTCTAAAATGTATCTATATTTGGGATAATCATGCCCTGTATTTTTACCAATGTAACTCTTATTTTGGCTTCTTCTCTTAGCAATTCTACCTACATATTAGTTAAAAGTCTAATCTTTGTGTAGTGGGTCGAGCTATAACTTAGGTCAAGTTGCAACTGTTGTGCTCTTTCCTTTAGATCTTTATCAATATTTGAAATTTTATCTTTGATTTCCTTGGTCAAAATTGAAGTATCACAGAGTTTAGAGAATAATGAAGTCACATTGTTGCAAAAGGTCTCCAATGAGCTTACAATAATAGATATATCTACTTGATGAATTGTAATCTTTTGTGCAATTAGCTCCATAACTTTATTCTCAAATTTCTTCTTCACTCTCTACAACAATTTCTCCTATCCATTTAAATCTTTATTGAATTTTTGGACTACCTCTACTAACTAATCCAAAATTGGTTAAGAAGTGTTAACCTCCATGCTGAGTGCCTCTGCTAGAATATTCTATACATCTTAAAGCACTCAAAATTATTTATTTATTTCCTCTCTAAGCCTCTACTACTTAGCTTTCTTCTAAATTAGCTCTCCAAATATATGCATTTGATCAGGATTAAGATTGGAGATTTCCTAGTTCTGAATAACAATCTCCTCATCAATATCAATTTCCTCTTCTTTCTCTTTGCCTTTACTCAAAAAATTTGTACATGGTTGAGGCTTTTTCTTAATTGTCTTTATACTTATTATTTGCATGCTACGAATGGAAAAAATGGTAGAAATAGTAGGAATGACTAAAAACATAGATAGTGCTCTTACTAACAAAATACCTTGTATAACTAAAACTAATGGAGGAGGAAGTGTTGTTTTCTTGGTAGATGAAGTGCTTGTCACTTCTATCAATGAAGTACTAATCAAATGAGGTGCAAAACTTGATTGAGTGCTTGTACTTACAATGTTTGACAAGATCAATAAAAAAAAAAAAAAAAAAAAATGGTTATCATTCCATTTATTGAGGTGTGTAGGTGAAATTCTAGAAGGTTGTGGATATTGTGTAGGTTGAATTCTAGACAGTTGTGGATATTGTGTAGGTGGAATTCTAGAAGGTTGTGGATAAAATCATGCATTTAATATTTTTTAGGTGCATAGTTGTACTTGGGTGGGAATTAAATATTTTTTGAAAGGCAGTTGCAATATCTTGGGTGGTAAGTGCCTATTTAAGCAAGGCATACGAGCATTTCTAATCAAGCTTTAGAGGCTTCAAGGTGTGAGAGCTTCAAGGTGTGTAAGCTTGAAGGTGTGATCTCTTCTTAGTAGAAGCTTGGAGAGAAGGAGGAAGTAGAGGAGTGAGTTTTCTTGAGTCTATGGATAGAGTGTCGAATGTGAGGTAGTTTACAGTAGGATTGTGGTGGAGTTGTGAGTGTGTGGACAGAGAGCCGAATGTGAGGCAGTTTACACTTGGATCTTGGATAAAGTTGGAAAAGATCTAGTGGCTAAGGTATAGAAACAAGGCAGTGTCTTGGTGGCTTGTAAGCACAAGTTTAGATCCTCCTTGGAGGTTTCTACCAGATTGTGGATCTAGACTAGCTTGGGTTTGGATTGGATCTTCAGGGATCTTGCAGAACTATTATTGTAATTTCTATTATATTTGGCTATAACTAGGCAGGAATTAAACCCTGGCACATTGCATGTAACATTTATTTTATGAATAAAGAGTTGTTATTTGGTATCAGATCTTGTGTTATTGCTTCTTGCTGTTTTGTTTCTGTTGCGTGATTATATTGCTCAGGGCTAGGACATCTCCTTTGGGGATTCTCTTACCTTGCGCTATGTTAGAGGTATATATGTCTCCTATCTCTATATTAATGGTTACAACCAATATTTTAATATTTATAACCCTTTTCTCACTAAGTTTCAATTTTGAGCAATTTTTACAACTTTCAACAATGTAACTTTGCACAAAAAGTGCAATTTTTACATTTTTTACTTGATTCCACTTCTAGGACTTGGGAAAGGTTGAAAAATACCTAAAACCAACTAAAAAAACCTAATCCTAGGCTTTCTTGACCAAAAACATTAAAAATCATGAATTTTCCTAATGAGCAACTTTTGCTTATAAATGGCATAAAGTGGCTTAAGCATTCAAAATGGTGTCTTTCTTTGACAACCAAGGACTTATCATCCAAATTTTGTTTATTATAGTTTAAGTTGGTGAAAACAAACATGAAAACCAAAATATAAACCAAGTGCCTTGGTGCTTTGCACCATACTCCTGAGGTGAAAAGAACCTCAACTCTCTTGAGTTGGAATGTCTTCAAGTCTACTCCCAAGCTTGATGATATAATTCTCTGAAAGCCAACTTGCATCCTCTATTGGTTTATTTTTCCATTTTACCAAGTATTCATAATATCCTTTCCTGCTTTTCTTTTGGGTTTTCCTTGTGCCCAAAATGGCTTCAATGGTAGGTTGAGGTACTTGTGGTAGTTCTTGTAGTAAATCTGATTCTCCTTGCTGCTACATTGCCTCAACTTTTGCATTATCCTTTGGACCCTTGAATACATAGATATCTACCACATTAAAGATAGGAGACATCCCTAAATCAGTAGGCAAGTCAATGTGATAGGAATTGTTGCCACATTTCTTCAAAATTTTGAAAGGTCCTCTCTTCTTCATCATTAACTTAGTATAGTTCTCCCTTGGCATTCTTTCCTTATGTGAATCATTACTAGATCCCCTACCTAAAAATTTATCTCTCTTCTCTTCTTATCAACATGTGCCTTGTACTTTCTTGCTAAAAGGTCCAACTTATCCTTAACTTGCTAATGGGTGTCCTTCATAACCTCTACAAAATCTTTCACTTTGTGGACTCCTCTTGTGACTATCTCCCAAGTCTCTCAACTCCAAGAATCCTCTTGGATGGCCTCCATACACAAACTGAAAGAGAGTTAAACTTGTACTTCTATTCACTGAATCATTATACAGGAAGTTAGCCTATGGAAGAACAACATCCCAAGCAACTCCATGTTCTTTAGTTCATCATCTCATTAGGTTACCCAATGACCTATTGATAACTTTAGTTTGGCCATTTGATTGGGGATGGTATGCTAAAGAAAATGATAGTTGTGTTCCCAGCCTCTTCCATAATGTTCTCCAAAAATTTCTAAGACATTTAGAATCCCTATCTGATACAATGTTCCATGGTAATCCATGGAGTCTAACAACTTCCTTAAAGAAAACACCAGCTATGTGAGTAGCATCATGAGTTTTTTTACAAGGTAGAAAGTGAGTCATCTTAGAGAGCCTGTGAACAACAAAAGATATGCTATCAAATCCACTTTTAGTTGTAGGAAACCCAATGAAAAATTCCATACTAATGGAGTCCCATGGCATGGTGGGTATAGGTAAAGGAGTACATACATTTCAACATTTGATGATCTCCCTTTAGCCTTTTTCCAAATAAAGTAGCATTCTAAAAACTTCCTAATATCTACCTGCATCTTTGGCCAATAGAAAAATCTTCTAACCTACACTAAAGTCTTATAAATGCCAAAATGTCCTGCAAGACTCCCACAATGTTTTTTTTTGACAATGTTCTCCTTAATTGATGCTTTAGGTACACAAAGATGATTACCTTTAAATAATAATCCATCTTGTAATATAAACTTAGAAAAATTATTACGATACCTTTCACTCATTGGTTTAAAAATCTCATATGCCTCCTTGAAGTCTTCATTTGCTGCATACATGTTCTTCATGGCTTCAATACCAATACTACTTACTTGAATTTCTTTTACTATCAAATTCCTCCTACTAAGGGCATCTACAACTTTTTTTGTTGTCCCCTTCTTATGTTTTATGGAGGATGTGTAAGCTTGGATGAATTCCATCTGCTTCATGTGCCTGTGGTTTAGCTTTTCCTGTCTATTCAAGAAGCTAAGAGCTTGATCATCAGTAAAAACAATAAATCCTTTGGACAAGAGATAATGCCTCCTTTATCTCAAGGAATCAACCAAAGCATACATTTCTAAATCATAAGTTGAATACTTTTGTTTAGGTTCATTTAAATTTTCACTAAAGAAGGCTATAGGCCTTGTTTCTTGGCTTAACACTCCTCCTATTGCCTTGTTACTAGCATCACATTCCACTATTAACACCTTGCAGGAATCAAGTAATGCTAAGACTGGTTGCTCTGCAGCTCTCCTTTTAAGATACTCAAATGACTTATCTACCTCATTAGTCCATACAAATTTACATTTTCTCCCTCCTTTTATAGTATCAATCATAGGGGCACAAACACCACTAAAGCTCTTTATAATTTTTCTATAAAAACTTGCAAGTTTTTTTACATTAGTTCCTATCTTAGCTGTAGGACAATTTAGAATTGCTTCTACCTTGGATGGATCCATCTTTAACTGATTTCTCCTTATGTAACCTTTCAAGGACTAACTTTGAATACTTTAGGTGGTCTTGCCTACTCCTACTAAAAACAAGAATGTCATCCAGATAAACAACACAAAATCTATTAATAAAAGGCTTTAAGACATCAATCATAAGTCTCATAAATGTGCTAGGTGCATTAGATAGAAAAAATGACATCACAAGCCATTCATATAGTCCCTCATTTGTCTTGAAGGCTATTTTCCATTCATCACCTTCCCTTATCCTGATTTGATGGTAACCACTCTTTAAGATGATCTTTGAATAGTGACTTGCACCTGCTAGATAATCCAAAAGATCTTCAATTCTTGGCATGGGGAACCTATATCTGATAGTTGTCTTGTTAATGACTCTAGAATCCGTACATACCCTCCATGTATCTTCCTTTTTAGGAGCTATTACAATAGGTATAGCACAAGGACTAACACTCTTCTTTATGAAGCCCTTGGCCAACAATTCTTCAATTTGTCTTGCTACTTTTGCATTTTTTTTAAGGGAAAAGATTGTAGGCTATCTTATTAAGAAATGTAGCACTTGGTATCAAGTCTATGCAATGACTTATCTCCCTTTGTGGTGGTAAACATTTTGGTTCCTTTCCTACAACAACACTCTTATATTGTTCCAACAACTGCATGACCTCTCTACGTCCTACTTGATGTTCCATGCTTTTGGCTTTGGGCATAACTTTAACTTCTTTCTTAGGTTTGACTGTGATGGAAAAACATGGCATTTTCACCTCCTACCATCATGACACTAGTCACCCTATGGCTTCCATCATCAAGGAGTGCCCTTATAGTGTAGGTTTCTCCACCCTTGGTTATGCTATAAATTTTTTTTTTCCCATCATGCCTAGCATCTACATCATACTAAAAATTCCTCCCTAAGATTAAATGGCAAGAATCCATTTCAGTCACATCATGTAGAATTTTATCTTTATACTCCCCAATCTGAAATTATACCCATACTTGTTCACTAATCAAGGCATGTTGCTCCTTATTCAACCAAGACACTCTATAGGGGTAAGGATGAGGTATTGTAAGCAATCCTAACTTTCCTACCATCTCCTTAGAAGCCAAATTATCAGTTGAACTAGAATCAACAATAACTTTACAAAATTTACCATTTCCCTTGCATGTGGTACAAAATAATGACCTTCTTTATGGTGGCTCCTTATCAGAGGGTACCCTCAAGAGAGTTCTTTTCATCATGAGGCACTCTCCTATCTTTGGATCTAATATCTTGGCATGAGAACTTGTACTTTGTACATTCTCATCTTGCAAAAAATTGATTCTTCTTTCACTTGGGTTTCTCGTTGTTCCTTACTTCTCTAAACATCTAAAAGATTGGTGACCCACTTGATTGCAATTGTAACACCTTCCCATGATAACACGTGTTCCCCTTCCACCAAATATAACTCTTTGATTAGGTCTCCTTCCTCTAAAGGAACCTCAATTGCTGCTATCATTCTCAACCCCTTGAGAATTGGTGTGTCTTTATTCAAAATTATTGAGCCTTTTCTTGTTATATAGGCTCCCGAGTTATCACCAAATCGTGCAAACCCTCCATCAAAATTTTCTAGGGTTTTAAATTTTCTTTTACACCCAGTCATGTGGTGTGAACAGTCACTCTCCAATACCCACATTGCAGGTTTTTGAGCAAATAGAGTTGTTTCAACAATTAAGGACTTTTTAGTTGCCTTTACTCTCTTCCATATTTGTTTTGGTATCAAATTCAATTTACATTGATTTGCATGATGGCCATAATGAAAGCATTTAAAGCACCTAACAACCTTTCTTTTTCTTTGACTAGTGCTATTTTCAAAAAATATAGCCTTGTGCCCAAAAATATTGCAATTAAAACAATAACAATTGAAAAAGAACTTTGTTTTCTGACTAGTAGATTCTTCAGATGAACTCTACAAGACATTCAATTTTTATCCTTTTCCTCAAGCAAGAGTTTTTGATTTTCTACAATCAAATTTTCTTTTGTTAACTCTTCTTGAAGTTTTTGATTTTCAGTTTCATGATTGGCAATTAATCTTTTTAATCTTTTAAGTTCTTGGAAAGATTTCAAAAGGTCTTCTTCAAGATCTACTTCTACATCTAAACCAAATGAGGATTTAGATTCATTAGGTTCAGGTTTAGGGGTATAAACTATTTCAGCCATGAATAGTCTTTCCCCTTCTTCATCAGCATCACTGGATTCTTCATTTGAATTCTATTTTGACAAAGGACTTTTCTTTTTATAGTCTTTGAATCTTTTGTTTTGATTCCAAGGCTTCTTTTTTGAAAATTTCTTAGTTTTCTCATCACAATCTTTAAGTTCAACATTTGGACATTTTGTAGCAAAGTGTCCTAACTGTCCATAGCTAAAGCATTTAGGTTTGGCTTTATATTTCTTTCTCATTTTTCTAACCAGTAATACTTCTAAAGCATCTGTTAGATCTGAATCACTTTCATCATGTTTTTCAATTTTAAAGGCTAATTCTTTTGATGAGGAACTATCTTGATTGCTAATTCTCATTTCGTATGCAGTTAATGATTCCTCGAAGTTGATGTAGGGTCAATTTTGAGAAGATTTTATTTTTCTTCTAATGTAGATATTTTAGTTTCAAATTTAGGTAATACTGACCTAATAACTTTTGAAACTACATTATGTTCTTCTATTTCTTCACCTAGACCCTTTCTAGCATTCACTACTTCATCAACTCTTAAGAAGTATCCAACAATGGTTTCATCTTCATTCATTTTTAGATTGTCAAACTGTGTTTTAAGAGTTATTAGTTTAGACTCTTTTACTTTTTCATCTCCTTGATATATTGTTGCAAGTTTGACCCATATATCATTAGCTAACTTGCAATAAAAAAACTTTGGCATAAACATCTCTAGAGAGACCACAAAGAAAGGCATATATTTCCTTCTTATACAAGTCAAATTTTAGTTTTTCATTTGCATCAGTAGGGATTGTTGTTGGGATAGTATATTTTGTTTTTACAACATCACACATTCTTACATCTAAAGAATGTATAAAGGCTTCCATCATCACTTTCCATAAAACATAATCGTTTCCATCAAACAGTGAAGCCCTATTAAGAGAAGCTCCTTCAGATTATGCCATGACTTCCAATTAATATCACTAGAACAATTCCTAAAAGGAATGCTATGTTTTGATACCACTTGTTGGAAGTGAGAGAGTTTTGAGAGGGGGGGTGAATCAGAACTCTGTATATTTAATTTTTAAGAATTACTGATTTCAACTTTTTAACCATATATATCAGAATGAAACATTGTTGGAAATTGAAACATTCATTGTGAACATACAGAAAATGTTGACTCAAAATATTGAGACAAAAATTTTGCCAAGTGGGAAACCCTCAAAATTCCTCAACTGGGATTCATAATAGGGAGAAAAAGCACTTCATGAAGCTATAATCTGTATTGCTTCAAATTCCTTTACAATCAGTAGAAAGAACTGCTCAAGGTGTTAAACTCTTTTTCTGTCTTGTTGTTCTTTTATAGTCACATATACACATACACATAAAAATGTGTACTTTGCATCTATACATGTATATAAGCTTATAATATAGCTTTTGAACACAACTTCCTTTCAGAACATTTACAAGTCTTTATCTGTTTCTTTCAATGCCTTTTCACACATTATTACTTTAGATTTACAAATGACCTCTATAAATTGAGATGTATTTTCAAAATAAATTAGTTACACATAATCAACTAAACCAGTTAGGGTTGTTAGAAAACCTTTTTTGAACTGTTGTTTTAAAACTAATTGAAATAAGTTAAGTTCTGAATTTGATCTTTCCTTTAAAAAAATTGTCAGCTGTAATCATTTCCAAATTGTACAAGTATTAATTTGGGTTTGAAGCCCTCAAGATATTTCAAAGATAAAATCTTTAAGGAATATCATTGTAGAGAACTAAAACCTATTGTCAACATAAATGGTCTTGCCTTTGAAGAAATATTCTAAAAGAAAGAACAAACTTTCATTAAAAAAACTTTCTTTGAAACCCTTATCCTTAAAAAAAAAAAATGCCCCACTATGCTCTTCCTTTTTATTTCGAAATCATCTTGTCAAAAAACTGAAATTTTTTCTTTTTAACAGAATAAACCAGTTATAAAAATTTCATATTCATTCGAAAAATCTTTGAAACCCAACTAAGACTGAAATATATTTATGCCTCTTTTGAATCAACCTTTTCAGAAATTGAAACTAGGAATAAAATATATTTCATTCCTTTAATCTCTTTCATCAGAATGAATAAACAACAACTGTATCATACCTTTGCTATGACATACTTGAACTTGTTTGAATTTTATTAGCTTCATTATAGAAAAACCCTTATGCACTTGAAGATACCTGTTATACCCCAAGAACACCTCTTCTCCTTTGAAGATGAACCCATTTTCATCTCATTTTTGTGCATGTATAGGTGAAGAAATATGACTATATCAATACATATTTCATAGTATAAATTAGTCGCTAGAATCCCTGAAGTTATAAAACAAAAATTTCAACAAATCTTTCAATAACTGTCACACAAAAATCGGTGTTCGTAGTCAAGAAGAGTGTATCCAACAGTATTCATGTCATGCTTCCAAGAAGACAACAAGTATTTACAAGTTTCAGAGATAAAAAAAAGCTTTTCGCAAAGGAAACCGCAGAGTTTTATGTTTTTCAAAAATGCCCACAACTATAACCAAAAACTATAAAATTTAGAAGTCCACTATACAAAGCTAACAACTGTCACAAAAACTTTGTTACGTGCATCATAAATATCTGCGTACATCCATACCTTAATTATTGTGCAAGTGCTATGATGATACTTTATTCTATGTCGACACTACCAATGAAACATTGCTTTTATTCAATGTATACCACAAATTCATATATATGCCATGTGATAAATATATCATGTGATATATTGCGGCTTACCACTTATTCTTGTTGTCAAACAACATATTTACTTTGTCATCTTTTAAAATACATTAAATGCATTTTGCTAACTTTATGTTCAACAATCTCCCCCATTTTTTGAGGCAAAAATTTTCACCATCTCATATATACAAGGTGAAGAATAAAAATCAACTTATATATACAAGATAATGAATAGAAATATCATCTTATATATACAAGGTGACTTTGAAGAAATTTCAACTTATATATACAAGATAATGAACAAAAAATTGCTGAATTACCATGATTTACCATGAATTACTGATCCACAACAAAAACTGAGAAACCAATAATATATCAATCTGTGAGAAGCCAATGAGATAACAATTTGAGAAACCATCAACAAAGCTAAGAAATGATACCAATCTAATGCTGATTACTCCCCCAAAAATTTTGCATCAATAAATTTGACCATCTACTCTTCATGAATTCTTTCTTTGAAAGGAGTAGAAACCTAACATAGAATTGATTATTAGTAGGATTTTTTATGCCAGCATTGATTGAGAGAAGACTCCCAATCCAGTTCTTAACTATTCAAATGATTCTCTTGGCAGTGCTTTTGTAAAACTATTTTCCACCTATCCTTGAGTAGGCACATAAACCAATTTGAATTCATTACTTAGAACTTTATCTCTCAAGAAATGAAGTTTAATGGCTACGTGCTTTGTATGATAGTGCATAACTGGATTTTTGCTCAATTGGATAGCACTCATGTTATCACACATTATTGAAATAGGTTTTGAAACCTGAATGCCCAAATCAGATAACTAATAATCCATCCAAATTAATTGAGTGCAGCATGTTGTAGTAGCAACATATTTAGATTCACAAGTGGATAATGTTACACAATCCTTTTTCTTACTATGCCAAGCAACCAAACATTCACCAAGAAAGAAAGATGCACCACTAGTGCTCTTTTTATCATTAGTTCCACCCCAATCTGCATCAGTATAACCAGTAAGTGTAAAATCATTGCTGTGAGGATACCATAAACCATAATCAAGAGTGCCTTAAATGTATTTCAATATTCTATATACTGCATTAAGATGTGATTTCTTTGGATCAGATTGAAATCTTGACACTATACATACAGCTTGCATTATCTCACGTCTAGATGCAGTTAGATATAGTAAACTTCCAATCATAGACCTATAAAGAGTCTGATTAACAGAAGGTAAGTCATCATTCTTAATAAGTTTGCAGCCAGTTTCCATAGGAGTGTTGATAGGTTTTCATATAGCCATATTAAATTTTCTCAACATTTCTTTGGCGTATTTAGTTTGAGAAAGAAATAATCCATGTTCAAGTTGTGAGACTTGCAAACCATGAAAAAATGTGAGCACACCTAACATTGACATCTCAAACTCAGATTCCATGATTTTTGAAAAATGTTCTGCTAAATCATTATTAGTAGACCCAAAAATGATATCATCCACATAAATTTCAACTGCCAAAATGTCATCATTTATTAATTTGATATACAAGGTGTTGTCTACCTTTCCATGAGAAAATCCATTTGAAGTTAAATGTTTATCCAACCTAGAATACTAAGTCCTAGGAGCTTGTTTTAAGCCATACAAAGCCTTTTTTAGTTGGTAAACATAATCAGGTTTGTCAGAAGATTCAAAACCTTCTGACTATTCCATATAAACTTCCTCTTCCAGATACCCATTTAAGAAAGCAGTTTTAACATCCATCTAGTAAACAGTGAATTTTTTATGGTTGGCATATGCAAGAAAGATTCTGATTGATTCCATTCTTTCAACTGGTGCAAAGGTTTCACCAAAATCAATTCCTTCTTACTAAGCATAACCTTTACAAACAAATCTAGCTTTATTTCTAATTACTTTGCCTTCTTCATTCAGTTTATTATGGAATATCCATTTGCCTCCTATGACATTTTTATCATTAGGTCTAGGAACAAGTTCCCAAGTCTTATTTTTCTCTATTTGATTTATTTCTTCCTGCATAGCATTTTGCCAACAGGTATCTAATAAAGCTTTAGCAACACTCTTTGGTTCAAAATCTGATATTAAGCAAAAATGTTCAACAATGTTTGCTTGTTCACCTATTTTGGCTTTTCTTCTAGTTAAAATTTCTTTTTCTATATCTCCAATAACTTGAGACTCTGGATGTCTCTTAGCTATTATTCTAGAAGAAGTTTTTATTTTCGAACCAACACTAGTTATTTTGGGACTTGAGCAATTTTTTAGTTCAGTTTCATTAGCAAGTTCATTTTCATCAGCAAGTTCAGTTTTATCATTTTCAGGATGTTCATCATATACAATTTCTTATTTTTGAAAAGATGGATCTTCATGATCATCTATATCATTACAACACACATAATTTTCATCAAATATGACATTTATAGCTTCTACAACATTATTCAGCCTTTTATTATAGCATTTATAGGCTTTTTTATGTGTAGAGTACCCAAGAAAGATCCCTTCATCAGATCTTGAATTAAAGTTTTCTAGTGAATCATCATTCTTTTTGATAAAACATTTGCAGCCAAAAATCTTAAAATTCTTGACATTTTCTATTTTTCCATTCCACAATTCATCTGAAGTATAAGTTGTTCTAACTCCTATTTGTGCTTTGTTAAGAATGTAAATAGCTATATGAACAACTTCTTTCCATAATTTATCAAACAATTTTGCTTTATTCAGCATGGTTCTAGCAATTTCTTTTACAATCCTATTCTTTCTTTCTACAACATTGTTTTGTTGTGGTGTCCTAGCAGTAGAGTATTGTCTTTTTATACCATGTTTTTCACAATACTCAATGAATTATTTAGAGGAAAATTCTCCTCCCCTATCTAACCTTAAACATTTTAGTTTCAAATCAATCGCTCTTTCTACCATTTTCCTAAAAATTCTAAAGCATTCAAAAGCTTCTAATTTATGTTTCAAAAATGTTACCCAAACCATTCTTGAATAATCATCTATGAACAGCATGAAATATTTTTCATCATTTAATGAAGCAGTTTTAATTGGACCACACAGATCAGTATGTACTAACTCAAGTGGTCTATTTGACAAGTATTCTTTTTTTTGAAAGGATACTCTCGTTTGTTTACCCTTAACACATTCTTCACATATATTTGCTGGTTTGGTTATTTGTGGTAGTCCTCTGACCTTTTTGTTCTTGCTAATTCTAGCAAGATTATCAAAGTTTAAATGTCCAAATCTTCTATGCCATAGCCAATTTTCTTCTAGTTGACTCATTAGACATGTATTAACCAATGAAGTTTCTTGAACAGTTGAATCTACTAGGTTATAAAGATTACCTCTCATTCTTAACCCACTGGCAATGACTCTATCCTTTCCATTTTTAATATAACATCCTTTTGCATTAAAGAAAATGGAGTATCCACTATCACAAATTTGACTTACACTTAACTGGTTATTTTTTAAACCTTCAACAAAATACACATATCATGAATTGGTGTGTCTTTATTCAAAATTATTGGGCCTTTTCTTGTTATATAGGCTCCTAAGTTATCACCAAATTGTACAAACCTTCCATCAAAATTTTCTAGGATTTTAAATTTTCTTTTACACACAGTCATATGGTGTGAACAACCACTATCCAATACCCACATTGCAGGTTGTTGAGCAAATAGAGTTGTTTCAACAATTAAGGACTTTTCAGTTGCCTTTCCTCACTTCCATATTTGTTTTGGTCTTAAATTCAATTTACATTGATTTGAATAATGGCCATAGTGAAAGAATTTAAAGCACCTAACAACCTTTTTTTTTTTTGACTAGTGCTATTTTCATAAAATATAGCCTTGTGCCCAATAATATTGCAATTAAAACAATAACCATTGAAAAAGAACTTTGTTTTCTAACTAGTAGATTCTTCAGATGAACTCTGCAAGACATTCAATTTTTTATCCTTTTCCTCAAGCAAGAGTTTTTTATTTCTATAATGAAAATTGCTTCCTTTAACTCTTCTTGAAGTTTTTGATTTTTAGTTTCATGATTGGCAATTAAAATTTTTAATCTTTTAAGTTCTTGCAAAGATTTCAAAAGTTCTTCTTCAAGATCTACTTCTACATCTGAATCAGATGAGGATTCAGATTCACTAGGTTCAAGTTTAGGGGTATGAACTATTTCAGCCATGAATAGTCTTTCCCCTTCTTCATTAGCATCACTGGATTCTTCATTTGAATTCTATTTTGACAAAAGACTTTTCTTTTTATAGTCTTTGAATCTTTTGTTTTGATTCCAAGGCTTCTTTTTTGAAAATTTCTTAGTTTTCTCATCACAATCTTTAAGTTCAACATTTGGATATTTTGTAGCAAAGTGTCCTAACTGTCCATAGCTGAAGTATTTAGGTTTGGCTTTATATTTCTTTCTCATTTTTCTAACCAATAATGCTTCTAAAGGATCTATTAGATCTGAATCACTTTCATCATGTTTTTAAATTTTAAAGGCTAATTCTTTTGATGAGGAACTAGCTTGATTGCTAATTCTAATTTCATATGCAGTTAATGTTCCTTGAAGTTGATGTAAGATCAATTTTGAGAAGCTTTTATTTTCTTCTAATGTAGATATTTTAGTTTCAAATTTAGGTAATACTGACCTAATAACTTTTGAAACTACATCATGTTCTTCTATTTCTTCACCTAGACCCTTTCTAGCATTCACTACTTCATCAACTCTTAAGAAGTATCCAACAAAGGTTTCATCTTCATTCATTTTTAGATTGTCAAACTGTGTTTTAAGAGTTATTAGTTTAGACTCTTTTACTTTTTCATCTCCTTGATATATTGTTGCTAGTTTGACCCATATATCATTAGCTGACTTGTAATAATTTTTTTTAGCAAAAACATCTCTAGAGAGACCACAAAGAAAGGCATATATTTCCTTCTTATCCAAGTCAAATTTTAGTTTTTCATCTGCATTAGTAGGGATTGTTGTTGGGATAGTATATTTTTTTTTTTACAACATCCCACATTCTTACATTTAAAAAATGTATAAAGGCTTCCATCATCACTTTCTAGAAAACATAATTGTTTCCATCAAATAGCGGAGCCCTATTAAGAGAAGCTCCTTTAGATTATGCCATGACTTCCAATTAATATCCCTGGAACAATTCCTAAAAGGAATCCTACACTCTCATACTTGTTGGAAGTGAGAGAGTTCTGAGAGGGGGGGTAAATCAAAACTTTGTATATTTAATTTTTAAGAATTACCGATTTCAACTTTTTAACCATATATATCAGAATGAAACATTGTTGTAAATTAAAACATTCATTATGAACATAAAGAAAATGTCAACTCACAAAATATTGAGACACAAATTTTGCCAAGTGGGAAACCCTCAAAATTTCTCAACTGGGATTCGTCATAGGGAGAAAAACTACTCCGTGAAGCTGTAATCTTTATTGCTTCAAATTCCTTTATAATCAATAGAAAGAACTACTTAGGGTGTTCAACCCTTTTTCTATCTTGTTGTTCTTTTACAGTCTCATATACACATACACATACAAACATGTACTTTGCATCTATACATGTATATAAGCTTATAATATAGCTTTTGAACACAACTTCCTTTAAGAATATTTCAAAGATAAAAGCTTTACGGAATACCATTGAAGAGAACTAAAACCTATTGTCAACATAAATGGTCTTGCCTTTGAAGAAATATTCTAAAAGAAAGAACAAACTTTCATTAAAAAAACTTTCTTTGAAACCCTTTACCTTTTCAAAAAAAAGGCCTCACTATGCTCTTCCATTTTATTTCAAAATCATCTTGTCAAAAAAATTGAAAAAAAATATTTTTAACAGAATAACCCAGTTATAAAAATTTCATATTCATTCCAAAAATCTTTGAAACCCAACTGAGACTGAAATATATTTATGCCTCTTTTGAATCAACCTTTTTAGAAACTAAAACTAGGAATAAAATATATTTCATTCCTTTAATCTCTTTCATTAGAATGAATAAACAACAATTGTATCATACCTTTTCTATGACATACCTAAAGTTGTTTGAATTTTATTAGCTTCATTATAGAAAAACCCTTATGTACTTGAAGATACCTATTATACCTCAAGAACGCCTCTTCTCTTTTGAAGATGAACCCATTTTCATCTCATTTTTGTGCATGCACAGGTAAATAAATATGACTATATCAGTACATATTTCATAGTATAAATTAGTTGCTAGAATCCCTAATGTTATAAAACAAAATTTTCAACAAACCTTTCAATAACTGTCACACAAAAATCTGTGTTCGTAGTCAAGAAGAGTGTATCCAGGAGTATTCATGTCATGCTTCCAAGAAGACAGCAAGTATTTACAAGTTGCAGAGATAAACAAAAGCTTTTTGCAAAGGAAACCACAGAGTTTTATGTTTTTCAATAATGCCCACAACTATAACCAAAAACTATAAAACTTAGAAGTCTACCATACAAAGCTAACAACTATCACAAAAACTCTATAACATGCATCGTAAATATCTGCATACATCCATACCTTAATTATCATGCAAGTGCTATGATGATACTTTATTGTATGCCGACACTGCCAATGAAATATTGCCTTTATTCAATGTATACCACAAATTCATATACATGCCATATGATAAATATATCATGTGATATATTGCAGCTTACCACTTATTCTTGCTATCAAGCAACATTTTTATTTTGTCATCTTTTAAAATATGGTAAATGCATTTTGCTAACTTCATGGTCAACACTACCCATGCCTTTTGCCCATTGCATATTTTCTCAAAGATTTGAAAGAGATCTAGTGTCCCAACTTTTAGTTGATCCTCGATCGGGCCCATGGGTATCATTCTTATTCTATGTTGGATTTGGCATCCCATGAATCTGTGTTAAATTACTAACTGTCAACCATGTTTGGATAGGTGCTCTTCACTTCCTTATAGTGAAAGCCTTTACTAATAGTAGGGGACGGCATTTCCAATATGTATAATATTCGTTGACATCAATCTTCGATACACCTGTGTCTTTTATGAATAAAACCTGACCTCACCCTAAGTTATGGGCTATAGACAATGAGAGGATAGTGAAATTTCTCCACCAAACTCATATGTGCATGATCTTTTCTTGCCGAAAAAGCTTGCCTGAAGTTATATTTGGTGCTACAGCTATTTGGTCAAACACTCTATGATTCCTTCCATGTGCTCCTAAGTGTTTGATGAATTCAAGCATCTTGACAAACTGTATTCATGCATCCACCAAAATCATTGTATCTTGATCTTGATGAATCCATCATGTTGTGAATATATCCTTGCCTTCCTGAGCACATAATGTAGCATACATTTCATAGTAACTGTTGATGTGTGTTTTTTGACTCACCAAGCAGTAGAACAAAATACCAAAATATTTTATCCTCTCTTAAATAAAGTCTTGTGTATACTAAGATTGCTAGATGATCATATAATGACTTCAAGGTTCCTTTAATGCCAGGTCTTGACTATGGATAAGATTGGTGGTTGATGTGATTGGGTAAAATCACAAACTTGTGTCACCTTTTATAAAGAAGAAGTGATATCAGAATTTAATGTCTTCAACTTTAACGAAATAAAAGTGGCATTTGTGCTTAGAATCTGAAGATGATGTAAACTAATGAAATGTGTAAAATTGGATTGATTTTATGTCTATAATTTTTTTTTAAAAAATTGAGTGAAAATTTTATTTATTTTTGAATTTTAAAGTGTATTTTTTAATTTTTAAAAAATACTAAAAATATAGAGTTTTTTTTCCCGTCAAACAAATATATGCAAATGTTCATATTTTGGTTTGATTTTAGAATATATTAGGGTTAACATGTATACCTAGTGAATTGAAAAAGAAAAATTGAAATTTGGCTAATATTTTTGAAGTTATAACTGGTCAAAGTCAAAGTTATTAGAAATTGACAATTTTTTTCTCCCATCAAACTTTCTCCATCAAATCTATATATTTTTTAAAACAAATTACATATTCTTGAAGAAGACTCTCTCCTCTAGTGCAAATTAAATTTTTCTTATTTATTTAACATGATTTACTATTTTTTTCTTATTTTTGAATAGACATCTTTCTGAATCTTAAGATACCTACTTGTCATATTTTCAAATTACAACATATTATTCATAATCAAAACTTTAAAAAAAATTATATGATCATAATCATGACTTTGAGAAGTACAAAAGTATATTTTTAGTTTTAAAAAAATCTTCAATTTAGTAGGTCAAATTGGCTTTCAAAGTGAGATGTTTACAGAAGTTCTAATTTTTGCTTGTTTGGCTACCACATAAACTGTTTCGGTCGGAACTGTTCCGGTTGAAACGTTTCGGGCCGAAACACTTGTCGGCAGAATAAACCGCCAGCAGTTAATGTCTCTATTTGATATTAAAAAAAAAAAAAATTTCTTTAAAAAAAAATTAAATATACAAGGACAACAAAAATTGGAAGAGGGTTTTCAAAAGATAATTAATTTTGAAGCAATTTTCAACAACTATTCTGCGGATTTAATCAATATTGCAAAGGATTGAATATTTTGAAGGTGCTTTTTTTCTTGTGTAATTATTTTTGTTTTTATGTATTATATATTGAACCATTAGCTGATATTTAGTGAAATCTAAATTTATTTATTTTTCTTTCTATAGATTGAAATATTCAATGGGTAGTAAAAGGAAAAGATCAAGGAAATATTATAGAAAGAGAGATGACAAAATGAAAGGCCATACAAAACATGATCAAAACCAACCTACTGAAATTTCTGAACATGATGAGATTCATGAAGAAAATGAAAGTAATGATGAGGAAGAAATTGGTAGTTCTATTGATAGAGACAAATTAGAAAGCATAAAAAAATTGATGGATTTGGATGAAGAACTACTTTTTAACCAAATTCCATCTAAAGATATGATAAATGATAAGACTATCAGAAAGCATTGTCAGAACATGTGGGATGAATATTTCAAGAATAAAAGTACATTTGGACAGGCACAATTATTTGTCAAGTTATTTAGGAGAAAAGATATGAGACCTATTTTAGAGTTGTTGGGTGTTGATAATAGGAAAAGCCATGCCCATAATATTAATAAATCAATAGTTGAAAACTTGCAAAATGCTTATAACAAAATTGACAACACAACTCAAGGAGGTGATTTGAGTAATGCACGTAGAGAATTGATGACTACTATATCTAGTAGAAAATTGACACATAGAAAATAGGTATGTGCAATTTTTGATGTACTACATATATCTAGAAAAACTGTCTAGAGATACATCAAGACGAGAAATATGCTAGATGATAACATTGAGAATAACTGGCTAAATATTTGTAGAGTTCCTCAAAAAGACAGGATTTTTGAAGAAGTAAAAAGACAAGTTATTGAATTTTGGACCACACATTCTCATGTTTATTCCAGCAGGCATGATACTATACAAATTAAAGATCAAGAAATAGGGGCCAAATTTGAACATCCAAAACATTTCATAGATATAACTCAAAGTGAATTATTTGAAGCATTCAAACAAGAATTTTCAAATGTCAAAATATGTTAGAGAATGTTTGAGAGTTTACGTCCTTCCTTTGTATGCATAAATAAGATGCGTGAAACTTTTTGTTGTAGAAATCATGTTGAATTTGGTCTACACTTGCAATCATTTAAAAAAGTTATGGCAGTACTTGATCCTAATTTGGTCATCCCTAGTAGTACAACACAATTTGTGAGGTCCATATTATGTGATAAATTAGAAGATTCAGATGAATTCAAAGTGCAATGCACCAAAAATTAGTGTGAAGATTGTGCAGATTTACACAAATTTTCTTAAATTATGCAAGTTGAGAATATTAATGAATCCACACCAGTTTCATGGATGAGATATGAATATGAGACATACCAAAATAATAGAGGAGATGAATCCAGAAAAATTGTATTGAAGGAGAGTGAATTGCATTATGATGAGTTCATGGCCAAGTTCCGTCCATTGATATATCCACATATCCAACATTGTCATGGTGCACGATGGCAAGCTAAACATGTTTGTGATTCCAAAAATTGTTTTCCACCTAGTTGTATATTTTCAGTTGTAGATTTTTTTGAGAATTATACATTTGCACCTCATATAGAGCTCTAAAGCCAATATTATCATTATGAACAAGTTGCAATATTTGTGTAAGTGACCTATAGACATGCACAATTTGAGGTGGATCAGATAGAAAGATTGGATGAAAATGAACACATCATCATCAAAGAGGTTCATTTCTATATTAGTGATGATAGAGTTCATGATAGGAGTTATGTGGCTCATTGTTTTGCAATGTTCTTTGAAGATCTTAGAAATCGTGGAATAAATGTTTCAGAGCACTAGATTTGGTCTGATGAATGTGCAGGTTAGTATACACGAAATAGTTACACATTTATTTAACTTTATTTTAACTTATATTTATTTGGACATGTCTATTTCTATTTGATATATGTACACATATAATTGTAGATACTTATCATGTTTCATGTTCACAGGACAATTCAAATCTACAAAAGCATTTAATTGGTTAGCAATGCAACATGCTAGAACCAATGTTAGGTTTTTATGGCATTTCTTTGAAAGTGGACACGGATAAGGGGAGCATGTATAAATCGTGCGCTTCGACAACATGAACTTGCAGGTAAATATATGCATTTTTAAAATGTGCATGTTTAATACTCTAGTAGCATATATTTTAAATTTTATATATACATGCATATTGTATATACATACAGGGAATAGGATAAAGAGCACAAATCAAATTGTTGAATGGTGCAAAGTTCATTTTGCTACTCGAGATATTGAATACAATAAGCATTACTTTTGCCAGGTGAAAGGTGAACTAAGTTATATTTATTTTTAATGTATTTTTCAAATCAAGTTGACTTTTTAATTAAATATTTATTTTGAAATATGACAATTATTTTTTGTATTTGTAATAGATATAGACTAATCTAATCTTTACAATTGTCAAATGATTCTTGGAATTAGAAGTTTACATCAAGTGATGACTACAACAAACCATCAACCTCCAATAATTAAAGTAAGAGAGAAAACATGTTTTTGTGATGACTGCATTAAGGACAATCTAGTGAGTGCATGTGAAAATATTGGGAACGGATATGTTTCACATTGGGATTTGAAGGAGATAGTTAGAAAGCCTCCTTTTGAAGATGTTAACATTGACATTGACATTGAGATTCATGATCATGTATATTCAGTTGATTATGATCGCATTTCTGATTTAGTTATGGCAGGTTTGTATGCATATATACATATATATAAATTAATATACATGTATATTTGTTTTAAAATTAATTTATATTTATCTATATTTTTATATACATGCAGGAGATATTTTTGTAGTTCAAGCCTTACCAAATAATGTAGAAAATGTGGACTATTATCTTTTAAGATGCACAAAAGAAAAACACAAGTTGCTAGAAGGAACTATAGATGCTGATGAACAATCATATCAAATTGGATCAGTTGTTATTGAAGGAACATATTATCAACAAACAAGAGTAATTGATAGTGGTATTGAATTTATTGAATACAAGCCTAGAGAAAAGGTTTTACACTACAATAACCATGTTATAGCAACCAAATTACAATTTGAAGCAGTACAAAGAAAAGGATGTCATGGAAATCAAAAGTGGAAATTGCTTATTGAAGAACATGAAAAACTTCTAGAGATAATAAAAAGTAGAGAGGATCCTAACAATACATTGTTTGTGGAGCTCTAGTTTACCTATGTACTTATTGTGGAGCTCTAGTTGAGTTATGCCTATATAGCTCTTATACTTTCATATTTAATATTGACAGGATATTTGTTTTATAAATTTTTGTACATTGGATCATTTATCTTGGATATGCAAAATTAGACATGTATTGTTATTTTTATTTAAATTCGACATGGATATCTCATTTAAGACTAGGTCTCTTAGGACCTCCCCTTAAGACAACCCCTTTAGTATTTGTATGTATTTATATGTACATTGTTTATGTTTTCTTACATATAATTGTTAATGTTGTTATGTATTTATGTACATATAATCTTTATATGTTCTTATATGATACATTCTTTATGTTTGTATATAATCGTTATGTTCTTGCATGTATTAACTTTTACTAATTAAATGTTGTAACATGCATTCTTTAGGTCATACTCTTTATATGCTCTTACATGTATATGTTATATGAACTATGTTACATATTACATACATTATATTTTATTAATTAAATGTTGTTAATTATAGTTAATTATGAATGTATGTCATTAAATATAGTTAATTATAGTTAGATTAAATATAATTAATTAAGACATGTCATTAAATAGAGTTAATTATTAAGACATTAAATATAATTAGATTAAATATAGTTAATTATAGTTAATTAAGGCATATCATTAAATATAGTTAATAAATGATCTACATTCAATATAACTAGACTTAATATAGTTAATTATACAGTTAAGTAAGACATGTCATTAAATATAGTTAATTAAACTTAAATTAAGGCATTAAAAATAGTAACATGAATATTGAAAACATATACATATGTTTATTCACTTTTATTAATTAAATGTTTTAGTTCATGCATTCTTTCTAGGTGATCATAGTCTTTATATGTTCTTATGTACATGTATATGTTATATTCTTATGTACATCGACCATTAAAATTATATAGTTAATTACACTTAGATTAAGGCATTAAGATGAATAACTATACATATACATGTAAAATTGAATATTGAAAACATGAATAATATATAGAAACATGTGCATAATGCATACATAAGTTACATAAAAGATGAAGACATCAAAAGATCAATAAAATAGATGTGTACATTAAAAGATCAATAACATACATGTGCATATATCTAGAGAATATAATGTACCCATATCAAATGTATAAAAATAGATCATGTATTAAATGTTTGGAAATAACATATATAAAACATCAAAATCTCCATATAAACATGCATTTGGAAATAACATATAAAAAATCATTTAGTGTCCATGATATAAACACATATCTAGAAATAACATATAAAACATCAAAGTGTCCATATAAACCATGTATCTAAAAATAACATATAAGACATCAAAGTATCTGGATATAAAATGTATGCATATGGAAATAACATATAAAACATCAAACTATCCATATAAATATTTATCTAGACATAATATGTGTGTAATAAAATAAAAGGCCACATATGATCTAATCAACTACATCCCCCCTCCTGATCCTGGGCCTTGTCCCCAAAAGGGTCTATCAACTGCATCTGAACCCTATGTCAAATGATAACTTGAACCATTTAGTTATGTGTATAGAAAAATTATATCAATATCTACATGTATATAAATCAAAAATATATATATTTAAATTGTAACATACCTGGGACTCACGACATGTAGGATCTATCGGTGTCTGCAGATCAGCAAAATGTAACATACTATCACTCAAACCCTATAACACATACACAAACATACACATATACATTAATTTAAACATATAGACATATTATTTACTATAATAAAAATAAATCTAAACATATAGAGATATTTACCGTAGCATTATGTAATGCTCTATCGATCTGACTGATATCTAAATCATGTAATGGAAAAATAGTATCAGCATCCAAGTCAATAATGCAGCCCTGATCTGAAAGCATGGAAGTAAATAGACCAGGTTGTCTGGCACTGAGATCCTGAGTAGGGGGAGGTGCCATAGGGTTGTGAGTGGCTGGGGCTGGTGCTATAGCCTGGGCTTGTGTAGCAGTAGGAGCTGTAGAAGGTGCAGAAATGTCCTCCTGCCTTTGTGAATCCTCTGGGATTGTTGTACATGAAAAAATACGTCTAATCTGAGAGTTCATGTCATGAAGTGGAATCCTTGAGAGTGTAGATAAAGCTCGATATGCATCTAAAACATCAAATACTAAATATGATGCCAAATGATGCAATGCATCCACCTCTAAGACTGCAGAAATGTCTACAGGAGAAGGGATGTCTACAACTCCATAATCATCATCAACAGGTGTGGTAGATGATGTAGCTATGGGAGCGGTACCTCAGGATAGTAGCATATATCTACCACATCGATTAGAAGAAATCTCATGTAACTATGTGGCGATGGTGGCGATGCTCAAAAAAAATTTGTGTCCTAATTGTGTCATCAGGAACACTCTCACTTGCAGTAGCCATCTGTGGACCTCTCGACATAACCAAAAGGTTTGGACCCACCATTGCCCAGTTGTTAACGGGCCCAGGACTGTCCACGGGTCTAAATTTGTCAGAAAGTCTCCCCTGACCCTACCCAACATGCCCTGGATAATCTGTATAGTCAACATCATAGTGTAAATTAAATTCTGCAAACAATTGTTTGCAAAAATATAGAGGGAAGTCATCCTTCTGTGGCCATCTATGATGAGTAGCCAACCAACGAGGATACATCAATGGTGCGACGATTGGATCAGTACACTTCATCGTAGAGTAGCCTCTGACTCTATGATGATCTATATAAGATGGAAACATGGATTTCACCATGCCAATGGAAAACTTAGTGTCAATCTATGTGTACTTCACAATGCCAGTGATATTGTGAGATAAAGAAGAATAAAATGTCTCAATGCTCATATCATCAAAAGGGTTGTATGATTCAACTATCTGAATCATATGAAATAACTCCTCTCACATCGTTGTGATCTTCTCCCTATTAGGGAGGGTGGTAGAAGAGGAAAGTGAGGTATCCAAAACTTGCATAGCATGAGATAATCTCACAACTGTATCTCTAAATAACTGTTGTCTATCATGAGTGGAGGAGGTCGATCTACATGCTGTACTAGACTCAACACTCTGACCCCCACCACAAACACGAGCATCCCCTGAGGATGTAGGAGCACGATCCCCAGAATCGAATGCCATAATGTATATATGAAAATAAATATGAGGATATGAATGTGAAGCTACAAGAGTGATAAATATCTAGAGATCTACACATGCATATATATACAAATATAAACATACAAGTGTATTTAAATTAAAATAATTAAAAGTTAAATTTAATTTGAAACACATGTACATATAAATACACAACATTAAATGTATGGTGCTAAATTCAATCATGTAACATACATATGTATTTTAAAACAAATTATCTCATAGACCATATCTAATGTACATTGTAACGTGTTCATGCAAATTTGAAAAATAAATATTCGTACATGTACGTGTATATGCAATAAAAATAAAATAAAATTTCTTGATTAAATGATAACTAAGTGTACACATGTATACATGCAATAAAAAAATATAATTCTTGACTAAATTCTAGATTTTGATGTAAATGCTTTGATGATTATGGGGAGTGTAGATGAGAGTTAGGACATAGGGATAGAAAAATTTGTTACTAGATAAGTAAATGAGTTCAGTTAGCAAATGTTAGTTTACAATTTAGAACTCATGAATTAATTTAGTAGTTTGAATTAGATTAAGAATGTTAATAAAGTAAATGGGATATAGTTTTATTAAGGTTGATAGCGAGGTCATTCTATTATGTGCTAGTAAACATATGAATAACTATTAGAACCTATAATAGATGTAATGACCAAATAGGAGTCCCTAGGTCCCCTTAACATATATATGGATAAAAATACCTAGAAATGTATCATAAGAGGTCATTACGTGTCATTTGGTAATGTAAGAATCATCATTACCTAATAAGACCTATTATATCCTAATAACACATATTAAGACTTATTAGAACTTATAAAAAATAGTATGACCTATTACGACTCCTATGTCCCCTTAAGACACACATGTATGGATAACGTACTGAAAAATGCAACATAAGTGATCTTAATGTGTTGTTTGGTAATGTAAGACTCATTATTACCTGACAATACCTATTATGTGCTAGTAAACATATCAATACCTATTAGAACCTATAACAGATGTAATGACCTAGTAGGAGTCCCTAGGTCCCCTTAACATATATATCGATAAAAATACCTAGAAATGTATCATGAGGTCGTTATGTGTCATTTGGTAATGTAAGAATCATCATTACCTAATAAGACCTATTATATCCTAATAATACATATTAAGACTTATTAGAACCTATAAAAAATAGTATGACTTATTATGACTCCTTTGTCCCCTTAAGGCATAGATGCATGGATAACGTACCTAAAAACATATCATTTAACTGATCTTAATGTGTTGTTTGGTAATGTAAGACTCATTATTACCTAACAATAACTAGTTGTTAAAATGAACATCATCAATATCTAAGTGTGGTTCATTCGGTAAGTAGAGGGCCTATGTTATGGTTAGAATGTGGTATGGGTTATGATTGTAGTTAATATAGGGATTATTTTAGAAGGTGTATTTAATGTCAAAAATAATTTCACCATAAGATATTATTGTTTCACCTCTAGATCCATCAGGTTATGTTAGAAATTGAACAATGTCCCCTAAAGGTTTGCTACATTTTTTACTAATGTTTTTCTACATGTTTACCTCATGTTTTTCTATATTTTTTAACTAATTTTTTTGACATTTTGACCTAATGTTTTTCTATATTTTAACCTAATGTTTTTCCTAATGTTTTTCTAAACTTTTAACTAATGTTTTTCTACATTTTTATCTCATGTTTAACTACATTTTTTCTAACAAATTAATTTAAATACCATTCTAAAACAATCTAAAATAATTTAAATAATTTAAATATATTAAAAAATAAACAATTTTAAGTATTTCACTCACAAAATAGGTCAAAAAAAACTACTTTAAGTACAATTAACATTTATTAATCAAAAAATACATTAAAAAACTATTAAAAAATGGTGATGAAAAAACCACTAACCAGTTACGGCCGAAACACTTGACCCGCTCTCTAGAAATCTAGGAACCGCAACAGTGACAATGATAGCCGCAAGAGGTTTACGATGGTTTTATTACGGCTTGGGGTTTCAGCCGAAATGGTACAAGCCACGTAGGTGCACGAAACTGCCACATATATTCGACCGAAACCATTCTAGCTGAAAGCCTTCCAGCCGAAATGCCTAATGATATCATAAAGGGTGAAATAGTTTTGTGCTTTTACCAAATTTTCTAATGATCACAAGGGGCCTTATGTGTTTATTCATATTCATTTCAAGCCATACTGGATGTGGGAGCTATCTTAAGGTTTTGCAATGAAGTGCTTTTTTGGGAGTTTTCATAGAATATGCAAAAATTCAATAAGGTAGGCTTCAAGAATTCTATTATAATCCTAAGGGTAGTGATAACAATAAATAGTACTTTAGGGGACAAATTCCTCAATTTACTAAATTTTGCATATGCATGAAAGGGGTTCAAGCTAACTTTACACAACGAATTAGAATCACTAAAAGGTGAAAAATATGAACCAAAGGAATTCATCAATACACCATCATATTCTCCATTGTAATCACCACATATTGACTATGCTAAACTTAATCTAATTGAAGAAATTTAGGAAAACAAGCAAGCACTAAGACACATCAAGTATTCACCAAACTCCAATGAAAACATTATTATCTTAGCAACTCATAGAAACAATCTCATAAAAATCTCCCTTTACAAATGAGAAATGAGGCCTTTATATAGGTCCTCGATTACAATGGGTGGCCAAGATGATCACAATAATCGATGGCCAAGGTCATGCCACATCAGCCCTAATTAGGGCTAGGGCAATGGACAGGAATCTACATTAATGCCACAAGGAATCCACTACTATAGTGGGTAATAAATGCCCACTATGCATGCTCATTTAAGAAGGAGTGGGGTGTAATAAATGAACCCTATGCACACCCACTATGCATTTAATGCATCTACCCTTGATTTTTTTGCTGAAAGATTTAAATTGATCTAACACTATTTCCAACTTCTTTGTACTGATGCTTGGTGTAGATTCTTGCTTGAGTTCTAGAACTGCAATTGCTCTTTTTGCTTTTCCCAAGATTTCATCTCAATATAGTAGTAAGTCCTTAGTAGTGTGCATTGTATTTGAGAAGATGGAGAAGTTCTCAAAATCATCTCTTCCATATACATTTAGTTGAAAGAATTCCTCTAACTTGACTTTCATATTATATGTTGTCATTTCTTCTTCCACCAATCTCTGTTATAACAAGTATACAACTGCATTTGATATTCCTTGCTTGATGTTATCAACAATCCTTTTCCACCGACCAGATTCCCTGGTAAAGCTCTCAAACATTTCCTTAGCCATGATCACTACACTGTACCATTGAATAAAATCATAGACATCCCCCTCACTGATAACTTGACCATCAATCAATTCTTGCTTTGGGGTATCCATCAGATTCTAAATGTTGGCAATCAAATCTTCTTGGTAAATATGCTCATCCACCCCATGATTCCTACATGCCCTAGATCCTAGAGATTGTAGCTAATGCCCTATTGTTCACTTACACTAACTCTTCTGCATGTTTGAAGGCTACCTCCTTAATTCCTTCGAGCCAAATCTTTGCACCCTTAGCAATCCGCTTGATTCTGTCAGTATCACCTACCACTTCACTTGAAACTCCTGTTGGAGGGAAAAATGATGGACCTTCCTCTCTTACTGGATAAGGAAAGTTATTGATGTACTGACATAAGGCCTAAAATTCCCTTTTTTTCTTTTCATACCCTTCTTCTACTTTCTTCAGCCTATCCTTCAAAGCTTGTGTGGAGTCATCAAATTCTTCCAATATTTTCTCTCAGGAGGCCTAACCAAGATTTACTTCCGTAACATGATATTCATCTAGAGAAATTTAATTTTTTCCTTTGTCAACTGTGGGAGTCGCAATTTGCAAGATTCTAGATCCTAATTCTCCTCTAATGAATTTACTATGTCTTTTTTCTTTCCCTTGTTCTTCTGATCGGTTTGATCGGTCCAAAATTTCTTGTAATTCAATTACTAGATCGACCTCCCTTTGTTGACGTAATTGAATTCATTGCCTTAACCATTTCGGAATGGGTATACTTTGGTCCCCCAAAATTACCAATTTTTCTTGCCTTTGGACCACTTGAATTTCAATCTCCTCTTCATCTCCTTGAACATCCATTGTAACCTCAAGAACTATGGCTTTGGCACTAGGAAGATGTATTGCTACTCCTAGAGTTTCTTCCTCTAGTGGACCATCTCCATCATTAATCATTTCTCACTCTAAGATCATAGCGAGACTTTCCTTTGTAGCCATATCTTGATCTCTCCCTCTTTCTTGCATGGACTTTTCATAAGAATTTATACTCAAGATATCATGAATTGGCCTATCCAAATTCTCTTCTTGCTCAAATCTCCTTATACTTGTCCCTACATCCTGCCTTTCAAAAGTTTCTATCTCTTGGACAATTGGAGTTTGACTCAGAGAAGAGGGAGCATCTCCATGTTTTTGCTTCTTATTTTGAGATTCCTGGATAACTTCTTCAATCCTAAGATTCTTTTCTCAAAGTACCTCCTTCAGTTTCTTGGTTCCTACATCTTCAGATGGAATTCCTCTTTCCTCAATAGTCCCTTCAGATATTTGTCCTGATCTTTCATCCCTAAGTGGCCTATGGCCAAGAAACCTATATGTGAATCCATTAGCTAGTGTAACTAATTTTTCAAGCTTACGCTCGATCCACCACTTTGTAAAATCTAATACTTGTTTTGAAAGGGCTTTGAGATCTATAATTTCTTTCTTCTTCCAATCAAATGGTTGAGCTATCATTTCTGGATTGAGTCCTTTTTGAATCATGTTTGGGTCCTCCTCCATTTGATCAAGAACCTTGAATATGTTGCATGTTCTAATAATGTTCAATGGTAGTCTTGAATGCAACCTTTTTCTAATCTCATTCTTGTCTACTGCATTTGCCCAAAAGTCTTCAAGGTGAACCTTGTGTTGGTACTTTGATCCTCCTATTGATGAGGTCTTGTTGTAAGGATCAAAATCATTCCTCTTTGGATAAAGCAGAAGGCGAAAGAAGTGGAGCTCATCTGATGATTTCTCTGCAGCTTTTAAACATGGGCATACCTTATTATACCCTTCTCCTATGGAAATTCGACACTACAATCCCAACTTCTTCTTCCCTTTCTGAATCTTGTCATAGGCAATAAGTTGTCGAGTAAGCTCTAACAAGACCATCTTATTTGTTAAATACCTTGGAAGTTTGTATGGCTCTGTGGAGAATCCTTGAACTCAGATGTATGAAAAGGTAGGAAACTGAATGAACCAGACGCCATATTCCTCAACCAACTTAATTGCACCCATTGACATTCTTATATGTGGCCTCTTTTGTAGTGTTCTTACTATGTGCATGGGAAATATATCATTAACCCTGATGTAATCATCCTTTGAATACAAATGCAATTGTAGGTAACATTCATGGACTTTGAGGTGTTGGCTTCCACTTCCAATTGGTCCTTTGCATCATAGTCCATCATAATTTGTCCTTTGTGCTAGCATGTAGATGACTTAGGAGCTCATGTAAAATCTCCTTGTATGCTCTAGATTCATCAACTATTCATTTAGGTTATCACTTATGAGCCCAACCCAATCTATTCTATCGCCTTCCTCCATCACCTGCTCAACAAAATACCACATCCAAGATTAAAACCTATAAGAATAAGGAATGCCAAATATGTGACTCAACATGGTGACCATATCACTATAATTCCTTTGCAAGTCAAGCCATACTATTTCTTTAGGAATCTTGGAATGATGTGGTCTATTCTTTTTCAACCATCTTTTGTTGATTATTTCTTCACAAAAATTGATTCCAGATGTTTAGATTCTCAGTGCTTGCTCTTGTGTTTTTGTGACCATCCTTGGATTTGAAGGAATTCAAAATGCTTCAGAAATGGATGCCAGAGAAAAATCTGCCAGAATATTTTGTTCAGAATCCTGGATGGTTCTGTCTCTAGGACTGTAGTGCTTGGTACATTCCATGATTAACTCTGGATGCTGAAAAAAAGGAGAAAAACCAGCTACAGCAAAAATTCCACTTCTCAAAATTATTGTAGCCAAGTGTCCACTTGTCCATAAGATGGAGATTTTTTGATTTTTCCCAAAATTTCCATACTGCTTTCAAGATTCACTTTTTAACACTTCCGCAAGAAATATAAAATTGCATAACTCACTGCAAAGAAAATTCCTTTCTGATAGGATTTAAAATCTTCTGTCATGAATTCCTAGAAAACTCCTCAACAATTTCAGAGAATTTCTCAAAAAATTCGCTTCCTTGAACTCCTCGAATCTTACTCCTATTCTCGATTTGCTCTTTAAATTTCTGTGTGAGCTTGAATGAATGAGAGGGTTTCTTATAGAAATCATCCTTCAAAAAAGATGCCTTTAAAGTTGTAGACTAAAATTAGGCAGTTGCTTTACTTAACCATCAAGGTTTCCATCTTTTGTGCCACTTGTCACTTTTTTGCTATTTGATTCAAAAAGTTTCTATTTTGCTGCTCTTAACTTCATGATGAAGCTAAGTATTTCTTAATCCATTTTGATTTTTTTTTACTTTTATTAATTAAATATCAATTAGAAAATCAATATTTAATTAATTTCCATATTTAAATAAAAAATTAAATTTATTTATCTCACCAACATGGCATGTGGCTATTTACACAAACAAAGCATTATTCTCTTGGTGTGGAGAATGAAACATCGCCTGCTCATGTTATCATTGGGTTGTATGTTGAATGGGTAGGGTTGGTAAAAAAAAACTATTTGATGGAATGCACTAATGATGGAAAGTGAAATGCAAGAAAAGACCAATCAATGAAATTGTTGATTATCGAATCATGCCTCAAGCATTTGATTTGTATCACCCTCAACTGAATATGGTTTGGCCAAAGCTATAGAAAATGAAAAAAATCTCCTTCCCCTACTAATAAAACGTGATAGAAGTTAGAGTAGTGCATAATTCATTTCTCGAGAGTAAGTTGTCTGAGCGAATGTTTTGCTCTATCATGCAGTGTGGAATCCATAAATTCTCTAGCAGTAAATTTGGCTGTCACCTCCTCCTCGTGCATTCCATAGTCCAAAGTGGGCTTTTCAATGAATGAAGAATTTTGTCTTTTTCAAATTATTCCATGACTCCTGCTAATTTGCGCTCAATGATTTGCAGGTCAAAATTTTCATGGAATAAAAGATTTTATCTTTTTCCCTCATTGATTTAAAACTATGCTCCATTCTTTTAGGAGGTCAGTGTTTTCATGGAATGAAAGATTTTATATTTTTCTTTCACTGATTTAAAACTATGCTCAAATGCTTTTATGGAAAGTGAGATTTCTTTGGAGTGAAGGATTTTTCCCTAGTGCAATATTTCCTAACTCCTTCTTACTTGCACTCCACATTTTTCGGGGTCAGGCTTTTTCAAAACTGGAGGATTTTATCCTTTGCAAAACACTCCATGACTCTTGTTGACTTGCGTTGAATGGACTATTGACATTGCACTTTTCAAGGAGTTGGGGATTTCATCCAATTGACCATTCCTAGCATACAAATGACTTGCACTCTACAAAAAAAAATGAAACAATTAGCAAATTAAAACAAAAGGGGGGTCCTAGGCTTGGGTATGTTGTGACTAGTGGTCACAAAATCTGGCAACTCCATGGGTGAAATGATGCAAACATTTCAAGGATAAAATTTAATCTGAACTCAGTATCTTTGGTTTCTCAATCTAATGTCACCAATGAGAGAGAAAACAAGCTCAAAAGGGGAGAATAATCATACATTGGATCAAAAACAAATTTACCCTGTGACAACTTGAGTGTCTACAATTGTATTAATTCCAGTTCAACAAGACCACTTAGAAACCTTAGGATTGATCATGAAAAGTTATTAGTTCCTCTTGACTTCAAAATCATCCCGGACATTGCCCTATTGCCAATCAGGCATCCATAGTCTTGATGGAGTTGTCATTGTAAAACCAACGGAGATTACTCCACTTTTAGTGAATTATTCTTTCGAACACCTATGGAGATTTCCACGTACCCCTAAAGCCAATCTTATTATATCATCTTTTCTTTTCTCTTTTATATTCCTTTTGAATTGGTATTTCAATTCTTTCTTTTCTCTTGGCTTGTAAGAAATGAAGCTTACCATGGGTTTAGGAGTTACAATGGTGCTGAAGCAAGATTTTAAAATTTTCACAAGTCATGACCTTTCCCAATGACACATAAATGGACATAGAGCAATAGTTAAGAGTGTGAAATATGTGGCAACCTCAGAGTTTAAGTATCAAGACACAGTGTCTGATTAACCTTCCAAGTCAAGTATGTTTTTTGACCCATTGAAAATATATGAAAGATGACCAAGATGCTAATGCTCTTCATAACAATTATCCAAGAAATGAAATAAACAAAACTCAATGAAATCTTCAGATAAAGTAACCAAATCACTACACCACTCCACTTGCAAAAAGAGATTCTCATAGCTATGAGCCACCTAGCAAAAGCAAAAACTGAAGACAAAACCAAAAGAAGAAAGAGAATCGAACCACCTAAGGAAGAAAACTCAAGAAAAAAAACACAATTAAAAAGGGAAAGAAACCTAAACTACACAAAGCCAAAACTCCTGATCAGGAGAGGGGAGACAAACCAAAACCCCCACCTAACTAAAAGGGAAAAACAAAGAAAAAAGACACACCACAATGGAAAACCTAAACTAACTATGTATAGTTTAGGCTTCACAAAGAAAACCTAAGGGTAGAAATAATGCTTGAGAAATTTCCCATTGATGGGAAATTGGACTTGCTTTCCTATTAGAGTCTTAAGCTTGAATGCATTATCTCCAAAAATTTCAGAAATTTGATAAGGACCTTTCCACAGATTATCAAACTTGTCATGTCCACCTTTCTTTTCATGTGCCTTATCCTAGCAAAGTACCAAATCTGAAATTTGAAATTCTTTAATGTTTTCCATTTTGTCAAACCATCTCTTAACAACTCCTTGATGTTTAGCAAACTTTTCCAATGCTTCATCCCTCTTTTCTTCCAAGTGCAATAATTGAGTCAAATGTTTCTACACTCTATCTTCTCCTTCGATAAAATCTTGCATGAATCGTAGTGTTGGAATCCTCAATTGGATAGGAAAAACTAGATCTTGTTTGTAGACCAAATGATATGGAGATGTCCCCAAAGAACTCTTTATTCTGATCCTATCTGGCCAAAGTGTGAATCTCAGCTGTGTATGCCAATCTCTAGGGTTATTGTCTAATAACTTCTTCATTGCACTCAATAGATTTTTGTTTGTTCATTCTGCCAATACATTCCCTTGCAGATAGCGGTTTGATGAAAAGTTTAGTGTGATCCCATAGTCAAATGCCTAGTTTGAGAACTTCAAGGATTTAAATGTTGGACTGCTATCACATACAAATGCATGGGGACATCCAAACTTGGTAATGATATTTTCTTCAAGAAATTTGATAACAACCTCTGTTGTGCAAATTTTTAGTGATTGAGCCTCAGTCCATCTGGTGCAATAGTCTATAGTAGTCAGGATATACTAGTGGTATTCTGATGATGGTAGATTGATGGCACCAATGAAATCCAATCCCCATTTTGTGAATGGTTTTACTTTGAATAACAAGTTGTAATGGCATAGCAGGATTTCTTTCACATGTCATAGCTATCTGACATGTGTGACATGTCTTTACATGTTCATAAGTGTTTTTAAACAAGGTTGGCCAATAATACCCTACTCTTCATATTTGATGAGCCATAGCCAAACCACTTCTATGACTGGTTCCATATTTACTATGAAAATGCTCGATGATGTGTCTAGCCGCTTCCTTTCCAACACATCTCAAATAAATGCCATCATGGTTCTTTCTATATAGCATAGATCCTTGAAGCATTAAAATTTGACTCCTCATTCTTAGTGAACGCTTTTGAACAGAATTCAAGTGTGATGGAGACTTATCATTTAGCAAATAATGAGAAATGTCATCATACCATTGGTCCGAGGATACTTCTTCTAACACATATACTTGTTGTACTAACCAAGGACCAATTGTTGATAGGGTTTGAGCTAGAGCTTGTCCTCGTACCAACTTCATTGGTTGTATCTCCATGTCATTTTCTTGAATAATTGCCATCCACTTTCCTCTTCTTTCTCCCAATTCATTCTGCATTAGCAAAGTCTTTACTGCTGCATCAGGAACTATTGCATAAACCTTGCTTCTTAATATGTAATCTTGAAATTTCTTTACTGCTTTTACTAAAGCATAAGCTTGTTTTTCAACATTCAGATATCTCAATTCTATGTCTTTCAAGGTTGAACTCATGAATGCAATAGGATGTTCATCCTGATCATCTACCTTCTGGGTAAGGATAGCTACACAAGTGTGTTCTAAGGCAAAAGAATATATATAAAAAGGCTTGGTGTAGTCTGGACTCAACAAAATAGGAGCATCCACAATTGCTTGCTTGATTTCTTCAAAAGCCTTTCTTGTTGTAGGTGTCCAATCTATCCTTGCTCCTTTCTTTAACATATCATATAATGGCCTTACTATCTCTACAAATCTAGTTATGAACTTCCTTATGAAGTTAATTTTACCAAAGAATGACTTTAGTTCTTTCTGACTAGCTGGCAACCTATCTTTGATATTTCCTCAATGCACTCAGGATCAATTGAGATTTATCTTTCTGATATTACATGTCCTAACAATTTTCCTTTAGTGACAACAAACATGCATTTTTTTGGATTCAAGGAAATCCCATATCTTCTACATCTTTGGAAGATTCTCCACAAATCACTGATGTGATCTTCCCTATATCGAGAGAATATAGTGAGATCATCCATGTAGATGATGATGCACTTCTTTACCAAGTCTCTAAAAGCATAATCCATGGCCCTTTGAAAAGTGGCTCCTTCATTGATCAAACCAAAAGGCATTCTTCTATAAGCAAATGTACCCCACTTAGTTGTGAATGTCATCTTTAGTCTATCTTCTTCTTCTACCATCACTTGGTTATATCTAGAATAACCATCTAAAAATGACATTATTTAAGAACTGTTAACAACTTGTATCACTTCATCTAATGATGGCACTAGATAATTATCCTTCTCTGAAGCTCTATTGAGATTTTTAAAATCCACGCACAACCTTATCTCTCCATTCTTCTTTCTAACAGGGACAAGGTTGGCAACCCATGTTGAGTGTCGAACTCAGAATATAATTCTTGTTGACAATAACTTCTTCACTTCTTGATGTATTAGTGGTTCTAACAATGGATTTATTGGTCTCTGCCTTTGTCTAAATGGCTTACTATTTGGCTTTAATGAAATAGTATGTGTAATGAGAGTCATATCATATATCTTCAAATCTTCATATCCCCAAGCAATCACGTCAGGGAATTCCTTCATAAGCTTCAATATTTCCTCCTTTTTCATGGGGGTACAAACTTTCCCAATAAACACATTCTTGACATTTTCTCTCATTCCCAAGTTTACCTTTTCACATTCCCCTCCTTTAGTACTTTGGTACTTAGGGGAACTTAGTCTGTCTGCATCAAAAATTCTCTCTAGTTCAATCATTCCTTTTGGAATGGTATTTGTCCTTAAATTCATAATCTTATCAATTTCAAATTGAGTTTGTTGTTGTTCTCCTTCATCTATGACTTGTGCATCAAATACCCTTGAGCTTGTCAGAAAATCAAGGATATGCTTATCATCTTCAAGCACTTGAAAATTTGTGATGTTGTCAGGAACTGATGGTATTGAAGTTAGCTCAACTATGAATTTCTTCACACAATCCATGGTTAATGGTTCTAATGAACTTGTAGATTGAGCCAAAGAGTTTGCTACTAGATTGCTTGTTCAACTTATCCTTTTAATATTAAAAGCATCAAAGCTTTCAATTAGGTCCTAAACTCTATTGTGATAATGACCCAATCCTTTATCATGGCATGTATATTTCTTGCATACTTGCCCAATGACTATGTCTGAATCTCCGTGAACATGTAGGATTTTGGCACCCTTTTGGATAGTGAGGAGAAATCCAATGACCAATGATTCAGACTCAGCCACATTATTAGTACAAGAGAATTGTAACCTATGTGTTGCCAAATATGTTTCTCTAGTTGGGCTGATGAGTTTAACACCAGCTCCACTACCTTTCTTTGATTTGGATCCATCAAAGGATAGGGTCCACACTTGATCATTTTCATATTCCATGGGTGATCTTACCTTTGAACCCTTGGATTCTTTTTGAGTTTTCTTCTTGTCCTACTTCACCTTCTCAAATTCTTTCCTAGTATGGGTCTAAATTTTTCATACAGGATGAATTCACTTTGACCACATTTTCTGCTATCCATGCTTGTGGAACCATTTTGGAAACTTGTGCAATTGCTTCTTTGCACATGGTGCATGATATCTTAGAATGAAAAGCATCATGTATTCTACACCAGTTGGGTAACAACAGATTTTGAATGGATGCATCTTTTCCTAGTTCAACTTCCTACTTAATGCTTTTTAGGAAAAAATTCCTAAAATTCTCAAACATTCCTTCATTCAGTGATGGTTCTGAATCATCCATAACTGGTACCTTAGTGAAAGTTGGAGTCACATCAAGACATCCCCCTTGATTGTAACCTTGCAACATTAAAACCTCTCCAGTTTTGGGAATATATGATCCCAAAGTGGTTTCCATAAACAAGATCTCATTATGTTCACCATACTCAGTGATCAACAACTGGAGCCTTGGAGTGCTCTCTATCCTTATTTGATTGGGAATTCCCTTCCATGGGAGCCACATGAACGAAAAGTTTGTTGCAATATAACCATTCAATTTCCTTACCCAATCTCTACTAAGAAACATGCCATACCCTTTAGGAATATCCACAACAAATATGTCAATACAACTTTGAACACATGGATCAAAGGCTAATTGCATGTGAATATTATTCAACTCTCCCATGACTAGGACTTCTGTTTTATCCAATTGTGTAACCTTCTTGTCAGTCTGAAGTGGAATCAATCCCAACTTTCTAAATATGTCCAAAGGCATTACATTACTAGATGTGCCAGAGTAAATTAAACAATTATGTAACATTTTTCCAAAAATTCTAATAGATACCAGGAAAGGTGTAGGTTCCTCCTTCCCTTGATAAAAAAAACCACTGGCTTCTTCCCTTTTGAATCAAATGTCTCATTGTTATGTATAGAATTTCTCCCATTTTGAATTGTCATGGAACTTTCCACTATAGGAGAATTATCTTTGATCATTTCTAGTAATGGATCTTTTGAAGATACGTGTCCATTTGATGTAACCTTCTAATCATCCTGAGAGTTTTGCACCATTCCAATGAAACTTGAAGGATTCTGAGCAACCTTAGATGCATATGGTGATACATCATCTGCAACATTGGTGTTTTGCTAAAAAAATTATTTTTGGACATTGAATACCCCTCTTGGAGGATGTGATACATTTTGAGAAACAATCTTTGTGCGGGCATCATTGAAACTTTGCAATAATGTATCTCTAATTTCTGAAATCTTCATCAATTCATATAGTGGAAGACTCACTTTAATTTTCTTGAATTCCTCTAGTACATAAGAACTCAACCTCTTAAATTCCTCTCTAGAAGGACTTCCTTTCTATTTTTTTCCTAGACTTTCACCTTGCCTTTATTCTCCTTTTTGAGTAGAGGATTGAAGATTATTCTTTCCTTTATCACTTTGTGAAGAATTTGTCATGGGAGATTGGCCTCTATCTCCTTGAGAGCTCATGAGTTGTCAATATTTAGGGAAGTCTCTAAGAGGCTCAGGATTATTGTTTGCATTTGGATGTGGGGGAGTTGAAAAGTTTTTTGGAGGAACTGATGATGTTAATGGCTCATGGTTCCTATAATTCCTTTCATATGTTTTTATTGGAGTATTACCCGATGTTTGTTGAAAGTCTTGCACTTCAACTGTCCCTTCCATCAAGATACTATTATATAGAGGAGGGAATAAAAATCCATCATTATGTAGTGATTCATTTGGGGATACTGGTGGAGGTTGATTTTCTAGTGGGACTTGATAATGTGGCATCTCTACAAGACCATTTTTTGAAGCTGGTGGGAATTTTTTACTAGCTTGTATTGGCATGTAATCTGGAGAATTAGGAGGAAACTTAAAATCATCAAAAACCAATGCTTGGTTGTATCTTGGTGAGGGTACCATCTCATATCCCATAGGAGGAGGATTCTTAGATGTGGTAGTCTTCCTCACTTCTCCCTCAAAAATATCTACTGCTCTTTGAAGTTCATGACACTATAATTCAGAATGTTGACTAGTCTCATGTAATCTACACCATCTAGATAGTGTAGCTTCTACTAAGAAAACTTTATCGACTGGGCGATTCTCAGATGGAGGATTATCTAATGGTGATGGTATGCCCCCATTATTTGGATTAGGGTTTCATGATATTCTTTGATGACCTTGGTTATTATTATGATATCCTTGATTACTTTCATTGAATCCTTGATTGTGTCCTTGATTACTATCGTGATGTGAAGAGGGATTCCCTTGATAACCTCGGTTGCTACCTTGATATGACTAATAATTCCTTTGTGCATTTTGCAACTGATTGTTTTGATTTCTAAGGTAAGTGACCTCAGTGGACAACTTTTTCACTTGTTCAATCAAATCTCTCATCTCATCCTTTTCCTCTTGGGTCCTTGTAGAATTTTTTGTATTCTGGAGATAAATTGGTTGTGTGGGCATTGCCTATGACATAGGTGCTCTAGGTTGCAACACCAACTAGCTTGGAGGGGTAGGAACTAGATTGATTATCAGAGCATAATTCAAAGCTCCTTGATTCAATGCATTTGCATTTCCAAAATAGCCAGGTGCTCCATTCATAGTTGTTGATGATTTTAAACTAACTTTCTCCGCCTCAGCATATGCTTGGATCAAACTTGTAGGAGCCGGATGAGTTTTTTGAACAAACATACATGTTAAATAGTTTAGGGCTGCATAGTAGATTGGTCATGTTGCATCATCTCCTATGCAATATGGATCATGCAATTTTGAATAAGCCCTTTGAAATTAGTTATTGAAAGCACCAATTGATTCACATTCTTGTCTACTTATCTTGATAAACTACCTATACAATTCTGTAGGGGTGATAGATAATCTGAACTTCCCAAGGAATGCATCCTTCAATTATTGCCAAGTCTATATTAAATTTGAAGGTAGTTTGATATACTAGTAAAATGCTTCCTCACCCAATGAATAAGGGAGTAGTCTACATGCAACATCCTCATCTTGCACGTTTCTACTCTTGAGGACATCCTCAAAAATTTTAATGTGTTAATCAGTAGTGCGGTTCACATCATTCACAAAGAATTTAGAACAAAAGTGTTTCAGATTCTTTGGCATATTTTTGTGTGCAGCAAACATTGCAAGGGGTGATGCATTCTGTGGACACCATTGTTGGGACATTGCTAGAACTTGTTGTTGGATAGTTGCAGGTGAAACAACTTGTATAGGTATTTGCACAAATAACTATTGAATTTGTGTAGCTCCTGGTGGAACTCCTCCTTGGATTGATCTTTGTTCTTGATGTTGAGGTGGTGGAGTTTGGAATATCCTTGTGAGATCAGCTACACTTGGTGAATTCTGGCTCATAGATGCTTCTTTAATTCCTTGCCTATGCTTTGGATGAAAACTCAACTATTGTAATTCGTGCACTCCCAGGGTGAATCTCAAGGATCTTTGATGTACCTCAGGTGAGGATGAATTAATGTGCTCCAGTATGTGAAACTTCTATAAAATCTTTTAATCAAGGCTCTCCTTCTAGCACCAATCTCTGTTGATGTGTGTTTTATGAATCACCAAATAGTAGAACAAAATACCAAAATATCTTATCCTCTCTTGAATAAAGTCTTGTGTATACTAAGATTTCTAGAAGATCATACAATTACTTCAAGGTTCCTTTAATGCCAGGTCTTGACTATGGATAAGATCGGTGGTTGATGTGATTTTTTGATGATCACAAGGGGCCTTACGTGTTTATTCATATTCATTTCAAGCCATACTGGATGTGGAACCTATCTTAAGGTTTTGCAATGAAGTACTTTTTTGGGAGTTTTTACAGAATATGCAAAATTTCAATAAGGTAGGGTTTAGGAATTCTATTCTAATCCTAAGGGTAGTGATAACAATAAATAGTACTTTAGTGGACAAATTCCTCAATTTACCAAATTTTGCTTCGCCAAGTTATACTACAACTAAGCGTGAACTGGTGCAATCTTTGAGGGTTATGCCAAAGATTTTCATATCACCATATACACCATCATAAAGAAAAATGTATATGAATGATAGAAGTTGAGCATATGCATGAAAGGGGTTCAAGCTAACTTTACACAATGAATTAGAATCACTAAAATGTCAAAAGTATGAACCAGAGGAATTTATCAATACACCATCATATTCTCCATTGTAATCACCACACATTGACTATGCTAAACTTAATCTAATTGAGGAAATTGATGCAGGAGCATCTTGGTTTTTCACAGTGGCTACTTTGGAGTTCATGGGAGGAGGCTCAAAGGTTTAGGGTTTAGGGTTTGGAAATTTGGTGCCTGTTGAAAGTCATGTAACTAATTTTATATAATGAGATAGAGCTTGAAGATTTCAAGGATAGAAGAGGGCCTAGATTCATTGCAACAGTTAGAAGCTTGAGTTCTAATTCACCTAGAGCTATGAGATATTGCAATTTTACTAAGACATCGATTTTGGGAATTTAATTATTGTAGGAGGCCGACTTTGGCATTTAATTTATGTATTTGTATTTAATTTGTGTTTTGGGCCGACCTGTGGCTTAGATTGATATAAGTAAGGGTTGTGGGGAGGTCTTTAGGGATGATCATTCAGCAAGGAGAAGTAGAGGAGCTTGGAAGAGCGAATTTGGAGAAGGGCTAGTAGTTGTGGCTTGTAAAACAAGGAGATTTCTTAGTGGGCTTGTGAGCACAAGTTGAGATCTTTCTTGGAGGTTTCTACCAGAGTGTGGATCTGGACTAGTTAGGGTTTGGGGTTTGATCTTGAGGGATCTTGTAGAACTATTACTTGCTTTGTAGTTGGCCATAACCGGGAAGGCCTTACAGCTTAGCATATTGCATGTAATTAGTTATATTTTATGAATATATTATTATGTTTTGGTATGAGATCTTGCATTTTTGCTTCTTGTTATTATGTTTCCACTGCATGGTTGTATAGCAGGGGGCTAGGACATCTCCTTTGGGGATTCTCTTCCCTTGCACTACATTAGAAATTTAGGAGAACAAGCAAGCACTAAGACACATCAAGTATTCACCAAACTCCAATGAAAACTTTATTATCTCAGTAGCTCATGGCAACAATCTCATAAAAATGTCCCTTTACAAATGAGAAATGAGGCCTTTATATAGGTCCTCGATTACAATGGGTGGCCCAGATGATCACAATAACCAATGGTCAAGATCATGCCACATCAGCCCTAATTAGGGTTAGGGCAATGGAAAGGAATCTACATTAATGCCACAAGGAATCCACTACTATAGTGGGTAATAAGTGCCCACTATGCATGCTCGTTTAAGAAGGAGTGGGGTGTAATAAATGATCCCTATGCACACCCACTATGCATTTAATGCATCTATCCTTGATTTTTTCACCTAAAAGATTGGAATCAATATAATACTACTCCCAACTCCTCTCTACTGATGCTTGGTGCAAATTCTTGCTTGAATTCTAGAACTGCAATTGCTCTTTCTGCTTTTCCCAAGCTTTCATCCCAATTTGGTAGTAAGTCTTTAGTAGTGTGCATTGTATTTGAGAAGATGGAGAAGTTCTCAAAATCATCTCTTCCATATACATTTAGTTGAAAGAATTCCTCTAACTTGACTTTCAGATTATCAGTTGTCATTTCTTCTTCCACCAATCTCTATGATAACAAGGATGCAACTGCATTTGATATTCCTTGCTTGATGTTATCAACAATCTTTTTCCATCGACTAGATTCCCTAGTAAAGCTCTCAAACATTTCCTTAGCCACAATCATTGCACTATACCATCAAATAAAATCATAGACATCCCCCTCACTGATAACTCGACCATCAATCAATTCTTGCTTTGGGGTATCCATCAGATTCTAAATGTCAGCAATCACCTCTTCTTGGTAAATATGCTCACCCACCCATGATTCCTCCATGCACTGGATCCTAGAGATTGCAAACAATGCCCTATTGTGCACTTGCACTAACTCTTTTGCATGTTTGAAGGCTACCTCCTTGATTCCTTCAATCCAAATCTTTTCACCCTGAGCAATCCACTTGATTCTATCAATATCACCTGCCACTTCACTGGAAACACCTATTGGAGCGATAAATGGTGGACCTTCCGCTCTTACTGGATGAGGCAAGTTATTAATGTACTGACATAAGGCCCAAATTTCTCTTTCCTTCTTTTCATACCCTTCTTCTACTTTCTTCAACCTATCCTTCAAGGCCTATGTGGAGTCATCAAATTCTTCCAGTATTTTCTCTTGGGAGGCCCGACCAAGATTTACTTCCATAACATGATATTCATCTCGAGCAATCTAATTTTTTTGTTTGTCAACTATGGGAGTTGCAATCTACAAGATTCCAGATCCTGATTCTCCTCTGATGAATTTAGTATATCTTTTTGCTTTCCCTTGTTCTTCTAATTGGTTTGATTGGTCCAAAATTTCTTGTAATTTAGTTGCTGGATCAACCTCCCTTTATTGATGCAATTGAATTCATTGCCTCAACCATTCCAGAATGGGTATACTTCGGTGCCTCGAAATTACCAATTGTTCTTTCCTTTGGATTGCTCAAATGTTAATCTCCTCTTCACCTCCTGGACTATCCACTGTAACCTCAAGAACTACGGCTTTGGAACCTGGAAGATGTATTGCTACTTCTGGAGTTTCTTCCTCTAGTTGACCATCTCCATCATTAATCATTTCTCACTCTAAGATCATAGCGAGACTTTCCTCTGTAGCCATATCTTGATCTCTCCCTCTTTCTTGCATGGAATTTTCATAAGAATTTATACTCAAGATATCATGAATTGGCCTATCCAAATTCTCTTCTTGCTCAAATCTCCTTATACTTGTCCCTACATCCTGCCTTTCAAAAGTTTCTATCTCTTGGACAATTGGAGTTTGACTCAGAGAAGAGGGAGCATCTCCATGTTTTTGCTTCTTATTTTGAGATTCTTGGATAAATTCCTCAATCCTAGGATGCTTTTCTTGAGGTACCTCCTTCACTTTCTTGGTTCGTACATCTTTGGATGGAGTTCCTCTTTCCTCAATAGTCCCTTCAGATATTTGTCCTGATCTTTCATCCCTAAGTGGTTTATGGCCAAGCAACCTATATGTGAATCCATTAGCTGGTGCAACTAATTTTTCAAGCTTATGCTCGATCCACCACTTTGTAAAATCTAAGACTGGTTTTGAAAGGGCTTTGAGATCTATAATTTCTTTCTTCTTCCAATCAAATGGTTGAGCTATCATTTTTGGATTGAATCCTTTTCGCATCATGTTTGGGTCCTCCTCCATTTGATCCAGAACCTTGAATATGTTGCATGTTCTAATAATGTTCAATGTTAGTCTTGAATGCAACCTTTTTCTAATCTCATTCTCGTCTATTGAATTTTCCCAAATGTCTTCAAGGTGAACCTTGTGTTGGTACTTTGGTCCTCCTGCTAATGAGATCTTGTTGTAAGGATCAAAATCATTCCTCTTTGGATAAAGAAGAAGGTGAAAGAGGTGGAGCTCATCTAATGATTTCTTGGCAACTTTTAGACATTGGCATACCTCAGTTTTCCCTTCTCCTATGGAAATTGGACACTACAATCCCAAATTCTTCTTCCCTTTCTAAATCTTGTCATAGACAGTAAGTTGTAGAGTAAGCTCTAACAACACCATCTTATCCATTGGATACCTGGGAAGTTTATATGGCTTTGTGGAGAATCCTTGAACTCAGATGTATGAAAAGGTAGGAAACTAAATGAACTAGATGTCATATTCCTCAACCAACTTCATTGCACCCTTTGACATTGTTATATGTGGCCTCTTTTTTAGTGTTCCTACTATGCGCATGGAAAATTTATTATTAACCCTCATGTAATCATCCTTTGAATAAAAATGCAAGTGTGGGTAACATTCATGGACTTTAAGGTGTTGGGTTCTGCTTCCAATTTGTCCTCTGTGCTAGCATGTAGATGACATAGCAGCTCATGTAAAATCTCCTTGTATGTTCTAGATTCATCAACTATTCATTTAGGTTATCACTTATGAGCCCAGCCCAATCTATTATGTCACCTTCCTCCATCACCTGCTCAAAAAAATACCACATCCAAGATTCAAACCTATAAGAATAAGGCATGCCAAATATGGAACTCAACATCATGACCATATCACTATATTCCCTCTACAAGTTGAGCCATACTATTTCTTTAGGAATCTTGGAATGATATGGTCTATTCCTTTTCAACCATCTTTTGTTGATTATTTCTTCACAAAAATTGATTCCAGATGTATAGATTCTCAGTGCTTGCTCTTGTGTTTTTGTGACCATCCTTGGATTTGAAGGAATTCCAAATGCTTCAGAAATGGATGCTGGAGAAAAATCTGCCAGAATATTTTGCTCAGAATCCTGGATGGTTCTGTGTCTAGGATTGTAGTGCTTGGTACATTCCACGATTAACTCTGGATACTAAAAATAAGGAGAAAAACAAGTTGCAGCAACAATTCCACTTCTCATAGTTTTTGTAGCCAGGTGTGTTGGGTGATAGTCATTATATCCGAGCATTCTCTAGTTAAAATATTTGAAAATCAAGGCCGCCAAGACTTGTATCTCCAATTTCTGCCCACTTTGACACAATTTTGGATTCAGGATAGAGTCCTCTCCTTTCATTCTTTATCAGTTGTCCTCATGTTTCTCCTATTCCCTTGGGCTCTGCCATTCTCCTTTCCGACAAAATAGAAAAAAAAATGTACACACATAAGAATATGCAAGGAAATTATTTAAAAACAACAAATACAACTTGTCCATGTGAGATGAAGATTTTTGAATTTTCTCCAAAATTTCCATACTCCTTTCAAAATTCACTTTTTAACACTTCTGCGAGAAATATGAAATTTTGCAACTCACTACAAAGAAAATTCCTTTATGATAGGATTCAAAATCTTCTGTCGTGAATTCCCAGAAAACTCCTCAACAATTTTAGAAAATTTCTCAAAAAATCCACTTCCTTGAACTCCTCAAATCTTACTCCTATTCTCGATTTACTCTTCAAATTTATGTGTGAGCCTGAATTAATGAGAGGGTTTCTTATAGAAATCATCCTTCAAAAAAGATGCCTTTAAAGCTGTAGACTAAAATTAGGTAGTTTCTTTACTTAACCATCAAGGTTTCCATCTTTTGTGCCACTTGTTACTTTTTTGCTGTTTGATTCAAAAAGTTGCTATTTTGTTGCTCTTAACTTCATGATGAAGCTAAGTATTTCTTAACCCATATTGATTTTTTTTTACTTTTATTAATTAAATATCAATTAAAAAATTAATATTTAATTAATTTCCATATTTAAATGAAAAAATTAAATTTATTTATCTCACCAACATGGGATGTGGCTATTTACACAAACAAAGCATTTTTCTGTTGGTGTGGAGAATGAAACATCGCTTCCTCATGTTATCATCAGGTTGTATGTTGAATGGGCAGGGTTGGTAAAAAAAACTATTTGATGGAATGCACCAATGATGGAAAGTGAAATGCAAGAAAAGACCAATCAACGAAACTATTGATTATCAAATTGTGCCTCAAGCATTTGATTTGTATCACCCTCACCTAAATATGCTCTGGCCAAAGCTGTAGAAAATGAAAAAAATTTCCTTCCCCTACTAATAAAACGTGATGGAAGTTAGAGTAGTGCATCATTCATTTCTCTAGATCAAGCTATCTAAGTGGATGTTTGGCTCTATCATGTAGAGTGGAATCCATAAATTCTCCAGCAGAAAACCCAGATGCCACCTCCTCCTCATGCATTCCATAGTCCAAAGCAGGCTTTTCAATGAATGAAGAATTTTGTCTTTTTCAAATTATTCCATGAATCCTTCTAATTTGTGCTCCATGATTTGTGGGTCAATATTTTCATGGAATGAAAGATTTTATCTTTTTCCCTCACTGATTCAAAACTATACTCCATGTTTTTAGGAGGTCGGTGTTTTCATGGAATGAAAGATATTATCTTTTTCCTTTACTGATTTAAAACTATGCTCAAACTCTTTTATGGAAAGTGAGATTTCTTTGGAGTGAAAGATTTTCCCTAGCACAATATTTCCTGACTCCTTCTTACTTGCGCTCCATATTTTTTGGGGTTAGGCTTTTTCAAAATTGGAGGATTTTATCCTTTGCAAAACACTCCATGACTCCTGTTGACTTGCGCTGAACAGATTGTTGGCATCACAATTTTCAAGGAGTTGGGGATTTCATCCAATTGACCATTCCTAGCGTATAGCGGACTCGTGCCCTACACAAAAAAAGGAAGCAATAGGAAAATTTTAGAAAAAGGGGGATCTTAGGCTTAGGCATGTTGTGACTGGTGATCACAACATCTGGTGACTCCACAAGTGAAATGTTGCAAACATTTCAAGGATAAAATTTAATCTGAACTTAGAATCTAAGGTTTCTCAATCTTATGTCACCAATGAGAGAGAAAACAAGCTCAAAAGGGGAGAATAATCATACATTGGATCAAAAACACATTTACCCTATGACAACCTAAGTGTGCGCAATTGTATTAATTCCAGCTTAGCAAGACCACTTAGAAACCTTAGGATTGATCATGACAAGTTATTAATTCCTCTTGACTTCAAAAGCATCCTGGACATTGCCCCGTTGTTAGTTAGGTGTCCATAACCCTGACGGAGTTGTCGCTGTAAAATCAATGGAGATTGGTCCACTTCTAGAAAATTATTCTTTCGAACACCTATGGAGATTTTTGCATACCCCTAAAGCCAATCTTATTATATCATCCTTTCTTTTCTCTTTTATATTCCTTTTGAATTGGTATTTCAATTCTTTCTTTTCTCTTGGCTTGTAAGAAATGAATCTTACCATGGGTTTAGGAGTTATAGTGGCACTAAAGCAAGATTTTAAAATTTTCACAAGTCATGACCTTTCCCAATGACACATAAATGGACATAGAGAAATAGTTAAGAGTGTGAAATATGTAGCAACCTCAGAGTTTACATGTCAAGACACAATGTATGATTAACCTTCCAAGTCAAGTATGTTTTCTGACCCATTGAAAATATATGAAAGATGGCCAAGATTCTAATGCTCTTCATAACAATTATCCAAGAAATGAAATAAACAAAACTTGATGAAATCTTCAAATGAAGTAACCAAATCATTGCACCACTCCACTTGCAAAAAGACATTCTGACAGCTATGAGCCACCTAGAAAAAGCCAAAACTAAAGACAAAACCAAAAGAAATAAGAAAACCAAACCACCTAAGGAAGACAACTCAAGAAAAAAAAAAAACACAACGAACAAGGGAAAGAAACCTAAACTACACGAAGCCAAAAATCTTGACCAGGAGATGGGAGACAAACCAAAACCCCCACCTAACTAAAAGGGAAAAAGAAAAAAAAAACACACCACAATGGAAAACCTAAACTAACTATGTATAGTTTAGGCTTCACAAAGAAAACCTAAGGGCAGAAATAATGCTTGAGAAACTACCCATTTACGGGAATTGGACTTCCTTTCCTATTAGAGTCTTAAGCTTGAATGCATTATCTCCCAAAATTTCAGAAATTTCATAAGGATCTTTCCACAGATTATCAAACTTGTCATGTCCAACTTTCTTTTCATGTGCCTTATCCCAGTGAAGTACCAGATTTGAAATTTGAAATTCTTTGACCTTTGCCATTTTGTCAAACCATCTCTTAACAACTCCTTGATGTTTAGCAAACTTTTCCAATGCTTCATCCCTCTTATCTTCCAAGTGCAATAATTGAGTCAAACGTGTCTGCACTATATCTTCTCCTTCCGTAAAATCTTGCATGAATCGTAGTGTTGGAATCCTCAATTGGATAGGTAAAATTGAATCTTGTCCATAGACTAAATGATATGGAGATGTCCCTAAAGAACTCTTTATTCTGATCCTATTCGCCCAAAGTGTGAATCTCAGATGTGTATGCCAATCTCTAGGGTTATTGTCTAATAACTTCTTCATTGCACTCGATAGATTTTTGTTTGTTGATTCTGCCAATCCATTGCCTTATGGATAGTGATTTGATGAAAAGTTTAGTGTGATCTCATAGTCAAATGCCTAGTTTGAGAACTTCAAGGATCTAAATGTTGGACCATTATAACATACAAATGCATGGGGACATCCAAACCTGGTAATGATATTTTCTTCAAGAAATTTGATAACAACTTCTGTTGTGCAATTTTTTAGTGATTGAGCATCAGTCCATCTGGTGCAATAGTCTATAGTAGTCAGGATATACTAGTGGTGTCCTAATGATGGAGGATTGATGGGACCAATCAAATCCAATCCTCATTTTGCAAATGGTTTTACTTCAATAATAGGTTTTAATGGCATAGCAGGATTTCTTTCAAGTGTCACAGCTATTTGACATGTGTGACAAGTCTTTACATGTTCATAAGTGTTTTTAAACAAGGTTCGCCAATAATACCCTACTCTTCATATTTGATGATCCATAGCTAAACCACTTCCATGATTGGTTCCATATTTACTATGAAAATGCTTGATGTTATGTCTAGCCTCTTCCTTTCCAACACATCTCAACTAAATGCCATCATGGTTCTTTCTATATAGTAGAGATCCTTGAAGCATAAAACTTTGACTCATCATTCTTAGTAAATGCTTTTGAACAGAATTCAAGTGTGATAGAGACTTATGGTTTAGCAAATAATGAACAATGTCATCATACCATTGATTCTGGGATACTTCTTCTAACACTTATACTTGTTGTACTATCCCAAGACTTGTTGTACTAACACATATACTTATTACAATGTTCCCATTGAATCAAATTTGATATTCAAAACTAGGACCTAAATCTTCAAATGGAGTCACAAAATGGGTGTAAATTTTGATATTTTCTTCTCTAAGCTTGGCTTTAATATGATCTTTGCATCTTTCAACCTTCAAATTTGTGCATTGACAAACTACATTTTTGAATAGGAAATGGATCATTGAACCCAAGCTATTGAGTTGTACATGTGAACTTGTCAAAATAAACCATTGAACCCGCATGAGCAACTTGTACCAATTTGAACCACTTCAAACTGCTTTGAACCTTAGTTCGAAGTAGTTCAAGACTCCACACTAAAAGTTTAAATATTGGCTCTATATTGGGTACCAACATGGGTCTTCTCCTTTGTTTCCTAAACTTGGTAAGAACTACAGAAGTAATTGTTGAGATAATGGGTGTTGCACACATTGCATAATATTTTTATTTTATTATTTTATTTTATTATGTAATGTTGTACCTAGATGGACGTGCAACATGTAAAGATTCCCATGAAATATTCTTGATGAGTTGTATTGTAACATTCTGAAAATATTTCATGTAATTATTTAATATTGGGGAAAAGAATTAAATGCCCAATATTAAATGTGGGGTCAGTGGGTTAGGTAGCACATGGTTTTAGCACATGGTTTATGTAATACCACTTGGTGGTTTTGTGGGACTTGCTACTATATAAGAAGCCACAAGGGTAGTTGTTGTATAGAGTGTAAGAGAGTGACAAGGAGAAGACAAAAGGCAAGAGTTGAGCGGGACAAGGCTTGACAGGTTAGCCAAAGGAGCATTTGTGAAGGTTGGAAGCATGGCATGGGATGTGTGGATTCATGCTTGTTCACATAGTTTGCTCGGTTGTGGCTATGGCCATGAAGGCTTCCATGGTTGTATGGCAGTGGTTATTTTGCTGAATAATACATGATGATGGATGCTTTTGGAGGCTGGGTTTTTCCCTCAATGAGGGTTTCCGAGGGTATATCTTGTGTCACATTTTGTGGGTATGTTTTCTATTCTCTTGCATGTGGATTTTAATTCCATGTTTATTTCAGATCTATGATGGGTTATGTGGAAACGGTTATATTCTTTATTGCCAAGTTTCCTTACAAGTGGTATCAGAGCTATGGTTTTAGTATTGTAACCCTAGATTGAATCCATGGGAATGCATGAGAGGATAAAAGAAAGGGCAAGATATATGAATGATTTGTTGCAGATCTGAGGGTTTTGGGTTTGCTGTTATGATGGGATGTTAAAAGATTTGGGCATGTGAAATTTTTGGACAAAAAGATTTTTCGGATGTTTCATTTAAAATGAGGGTTTTGGGGGGTAGCTTGCAGAAATAACCTCCTGGGCAAAAACAGACCTCACCATTGGATCCGGGTTGACATTTCCATAAAATTTGATATATATTATGCCCTAGTTTGGCCATGTTCAGAGGAAATGAAAGAGTTTTTTGGTTTCAGCCCATGATGGCCGTCAAATTTAATCCCGTCAGAATTTTCGTCACTGAAAAAAATAAAAAATGAAAAATCGTACTAAAAATGGTAAAAAGACTGTCTTAGTAAAACGACCATAACTTTCTCTCAGAATATTGGATTTCAGAGTTCTTATAGGCGTTGGAAAGCTAATTCAGAGCACTACAACATGGTGTAGGTTTGGTTGTATGATTTTGAGATTTTGTCAAGTTTTAAGAGCCCTAAAGTTAGATGTTATTTATTTTGAGCACGGATTGGGGCATAACTTGGGCATACGGAGTCGGATTTTGGACTTCGAGTAGTCAACGGAAAGCTCTTGAAGAGCTCTACACATTGGTTCAAATTTGGTGTAGGTTTGACATGATTTATTTGTTGATATATTTATCTGAATTGTTTATGGTATATATTTTGACTATGGTAACATTGCGAGTTTATGGCATTGGAAGATTTAAGATTTGATGTCATTGTATACTCAGTTCATGTTTCAAGTTTGGTCTCATGATGATATGGTTATCAGTGTTTGGTTTGGATATGCATGATGACTTGTTGGATCTACAAGTTGTGCAGTGTTGTAAGCGGTCTATACTTACAGGTTGCATTTATAGCTTGGTTATGGGTTGTCTTTGCCCATTGATCTTTCATTATTGATGCATATTCAGATTGGTGGCTTGGATTTGGGTTGTCTATGCCCTAAGTCACATGATTTACTATTTATCTTCATGTAGAAGGGATGAGATGTTGTTACCAGGTACAGTCATGGTGGAGGATTATGGTTGACTATGCTAGCAGGTTGGACACTATTGAGAGCCAGATGCTCGGTTCATGGATGTGATCATGATGCCATGGATTTTGGCATGACATGATTGGTTATACAGGTACATCCTTCATGTTTCATTAGCTTGGATTTCTGATTCAGTTATGGTGGTATATCTTCTTGGTTGAGGATCATGGTTATTTGATTTTCTTTTGAGGAGCTCATGATGTGCACTTTGAGTTCTTTGATAGTTTGATGCCTTGGTTGATTCTCATGGTTAGAGGATGGGTTTTCATCATGATGTCATGGATAGCTTGGATACATAGTTTAGTGGGAGCTTGTGACAGTGATGGGGTGACAGTGCAGGATTAGTTCCTGGTTTGGTTTATATCTTCTTGGTTTCGAGAAGATGGATTTTATGATGCCATAGGTGACTTGGTACCACGGTTGAGTGGGAGTTTTTGGCATTGATATACTTATTGAGTGTTTGCAGATGTTGGAGGTTTGTCTTAGATCCTGTTGCTGCAGAAGCGTCTTTGACATTTGCATGGTGCACTTGTTATCTTCATGGTGTTTGAAGATGGTTAGATCTTGAGGACTCATGGAGTTCTTGGTTATCTTCATGGTGTGTGGAGATGGTTCTTCATGGTATGTGGAGATGGTTTTCTTCATGGTGTGTGGAGATGGTTGCATCTTGAGGACTCATAGGGTTCTTGGCAAAGGTGTGGTTTATACTTTTATTTGGCATGTTATCCTTGGTATGAGGATGGTTTCATTATTATGTCATAGTATACTCTTGATACGCGTTTAGAGTTGTGACATGTTATGGTATGTTCATGTGGAGCATGTTATCTCTTTAGTTGAGATGGTAAGATCATGTTGTCATAGGCCATGGTTGGAACTTTGACATTGATCTTGGTTTAGTTTCTTGGTATTGAGTACACTGATCATAAGCTGGATACTTCATGATATTGCTATGTTGCATTTGGAGTTGGCATGGATTGATTGGTTACAGGTGCTCATGGATACTTAGAGACAGTGGTGACGCTGATTTCTCTTGGTTTAGAGAAGTATTTGTTGGGACAATTGATGGTTTCAGCAGGAAGTCCGAGGGGCAGTCACCTGATATGGACTTGAGAGGAGATTGTTCTTAGATGAGTCTTGGTTGGAGACTTGAGTATCTTGATGAACATTCTCATTCCCCACTCTTGGTCTACTCGGCGGTTTGCTACTTGAGAGGTATAGCCCATGATTTTCTCTCAGTTGCATTATATTTATGCTTTTCTTTCATGGATATGGATCTTGAGCTATGGTACATGAGTTAGTTCTGGAGGGTTCATTTGAGAGATGGTTTAGCATTGGTTATCTCCATGTGCATATGTTGTTATGCTGGTTGAATTTGGGAGATGGTTTTATATTGGGCATATTCCTTGGATTAGGAATGGTTTTATTGAGTTTGATCTTCTTGTGAGAGGCTTACATCCATGATTAGTTATATGGTATGGTTTGGGTGTTGTTGAGGCTTCTCGTTGGGGTTTTTGCACAGTTTACATCTAGAGGTGTGTGTAGAAGGACGTGATACAGGTTATGATTTGCATGGTTTCTCTTGGTCTTGGTTATCTTCCTGGATGTCAACATGGAACACCACATAATTAACCACCTGTGGGTAGGGGAGCGCGTCGCATCACCCAACAGTAATGTTGATTATATGTCATGGAGGAAAATTTTTTATTTTGCGGGTGGGTTTTCTCTTCTTTGAATACTTCCTAAACCTGTAAGTTGTCTTGTCTTTTTTAGCATTCAATAATTTGGAAGAAAGATGATACTCAAAAAAACCTTGGTCTTTCTGATGTGAATGTGAGGGTGACTCTACTCCACACCCCTATGTTGATGTAAAGAATTTAGAGTGGTAAGGGAATGATTGATAATGTTAACTCTTCTCCCCATAGTGTTATCTTTGTTAGTTTGCTTGGTATTTTTTAGTTTTACTGTATCTCCTCTATTTCATAAGTAGATACTTTTTGGAGAGAGCTTCTCATGCTCTCCTTCTTTCATCTTATTTAAAAAATGGAGAGGGATTTTAGGTTTCTTTTTCCCTAATGTAGCTATTCTCTCTATGATTTTAGGAAGGAAAATTGCTAAGGGGAAACTTGTGGAATTTAGGGTTTCTAGCATTTCTATTGATGCTATTATTGAGAGGTTGGTTAGTTTTTTGGGATAACTCTATAAAAGAATATAAAATGGTTTTCTAAGGATAAGTTTTATTATAGAGTTAAAGATAGAGATTGTAAATCTACCATGATTTCTTGTCCAATACCTCTGGCTATCAATGTTTGTTGTAGAATTGCTGAAAAGGAAGGGACCTTTTCTAGTGAAGGTTATGAAGTGACCTTGTTTGTGGAGGCTTTCATAAATATTATTCCCATTGAGATATTTCTTTTCTATTTCTAAAGGCCTTATATGAATATTGATGAAGGTGACTCCCCTACTTAGAGCTTTTGATATTAGCTATGGCTTTACATAGTTGTGTGGAGGCTGGGCTGAAGCATTTTTCCTTGCCTTCACACTTGGATATGTTTTGGGTTACTAAAAGCTGACTATCATGGATTGATTTTTCATGTAGGCCACCTAAGTGACATAATCTCAAGTAGAAGGACATGGATGTAAGTACCTACACTTAAAAAATTTATACCTTTACTCTTAGGTCTAAATTGAATGATAATGAAATAGAAAGACTTGTGAGATATATAGATGGGCTTAAGTATAACATTCAAGATGAGTTAGCTTTGGTGTTAGTGGAATAATTCCACAAGTGTTACCAACTTTCCCTTAGGATTGAGGGAAAAAAGAGAGGAAAGATGAACAAAATAATAGAGGAGGAAGAGGAAATACTTTTAGAGGAAGAGGAAAATTCTTTGAAAGAAACTTGTTAGAAATAGGTATAATTGAGAGGTTGCGAGGGGGTGAATCTATAATTTACAAACTTTAGTCACCAACTGAATATTATTTATTACTTTGGACCATACATAAGAAAGTAGTAAATTAATGTTGATTAGTAATAGTAACCATGCACAAAGATAACTCATAACACCATATTTTGTTAATTAGGGAAACCTTGGCCAAGGGAAAACATTGGTCAGGATGATACCCACTAGTTTATATATATATATACACCTTGTTAGAGGATGGACCCTATTAGTAGTTAATGAGAAAATTCAATACAAAGAGTCCTTTTTAGGAGACTTTGAATCCCTATTAGAAGATTCCAACCCTATTAGGAGTTGTAGTATAATAGATGCAAGATGAACCCACCACCCAAACTTGCACTTCCAATTACAAGAAGAGCTCATTTCCTAAACAAGTAATTAGTCCTCTAGAATATAGATGTTTTAACTTCTTCCTTGATTGATACCTAATCTTTAGCTTGATCTTAGATCACAAAAATAACTTCTCAAAACTTCACCTATATCGCTTTACAGAAAGTTTGCATATCACAACAACACACAATACTATGCTTCCCTTTGCAAGATTTCCTTTGCATAATTACCATGCCTTTTCAAAAAAATTTGCCAGGTCAGATAAGACCATAATATACTTTTCCAACTTAGCGTAAACATCTATGATGTAAGCCCTAATTGGTCAAGTAATTATTTTGTAAACAATATAATTCCTTTCCTTTAATTCTGTTGTCCTATTTCACTGGTAAAACACGAACATTTCTTTTCCATATAGTTTGTATTGATGTCTAAGGTTATACATGTCATCATCAACATGTATACTATCTCCATATAACTCTTCTAGTCATAATATCGTGTCAATAACAAGTTACATACAAAACAATGCACTGTTGTAAACCAAACTCATACTTAGACAATTTTTGAGTACCAAAAGCTAAGTATATTTATTTCTGAGGTTTTAAATAAGAATGTACATCATGGGTAACCATAAATGACAAAAAATACATATCTTCATTAGTCAATTGTCAACAATCTCCTCCTTTGGCATTGATGGCAACAAAATAGAGAAATTTGGCTAAGTGTCAAATACTTGTCAAAAATAATACAATAATAATATATTAATCATCTTTTACAACTTATCCATCTTACATGGTCCCCTTTACAATATGATTTAACACCTTTTATCTTCTCCCCTTTACCTTATTTATAATTTTCTTATGCATCTTCTCCCCCTTTTACATCAATGACAAAGGTTGAAATATCAAAAAATTTCAAAAAATGTTGTCAAAAATTATGTTCGTCTATGTTAAACTAATATTGTCTTATAACAATCATCAAAACTTGCCTTAAGACTATTGACACCTTTTATCCATGTATCCATGGCTGATTGAAAAGAGGTGAGAATTGTACATAATGCATATGATGCAATCTCAACTGCATTAAAATTAGAGTATAAAAAGGTTGATTAGCTGTCCTTGGCTCTGACACATTCCTCCAACTATCTCTCAACAATAGATATTTCTAGAGTAATAGACTCTCTAAAATTAGATAATCTCTTCAAAATTTGTTCATTCTGATGTTCTGATTTCTTGATATCATTATGAACATAGGCCACTTGTCCTTCAAAGTCATCAACTTTTCTGGAAGGTTGTTGTATCTAGCTTGATAGAGCCTCTAGCTCACTTAGCTTCCCTTCAATATTAATATCAAGATCTTTGGTCAACTTATTGGATAAGGTGCACTTGATGTACAATACATTTCCATCCTATTGACATTTTTGAAGTTCCTTGATACAAGTATCAAGACATAGTAAATTGTTCTTGATATTTGGACAAATAGTGCTTGTGGCTTCTATTTAGGATCTACCTCTATATGTTGGACTACTAGAGTACTATGTGATCCATTAGTTTCCTTCATTAAGGTTCTCTGTAGGCTCTTCACTTTCTGATTCTTCTCAATGAGTTTTGTCAAAGATGAGATAAAGTCGATTTGATCATCATCATCACTTCTGAGGCTAGCAAGATAAAGCAGAGTAGATGAACTAGATGGTTTAGATTCATTTGCGCTTTACTTCTTTTCAATTATCTCTTTGACTCTTTTCTCTATTTTTCTTTTTTTTCCTTTCTCTTTTCTTTTTTTCTCTTTCTTTTCTTCCTTCTCTATTCTTTTCTTCCTTTCTTCCTCTATTTTCTTTTTCTTTTCTTCCTCAACTCTTCTTATTTCTTCTTCAAGCAATTACTTCTTGGCTTCTTCTATTTTTCTCTTTTCTTCTTCTAATAGCTTCTTCTCCTCTTCAATTTATTTCAGTTGATCTTCAATAACATTGGCATGAGATTTAGGTTGTTCAAAAAAATGAAAATGGTTGTTGTCATCAATGTTAATATTAACATTCATATGATCAATCTACATTGTATCACCACTTACTAACACTTCTAAGGTTCTAGGTGTTGGTGAAGGTGGTACCTCAGATTCTATCAACATTTGACTAATGGCCATAGTTGTTTCACTCCTTATTTTGTCCTTCTCACCCACCATAAAAAGAAATGGTCTCACCTTATTTCTTAAGTAAGATGCCAAATTGTTCAACAATCTTTTGACTTCTTCTTCATCATCAGTCTTGCATATTTTCCTTATCATTGACTTCTAAAGTTTGATGTCTTCTTCTTCAGTTTGTGCCTTCTTCTTAATAAGTCTTTGATAGACTTTTTGATTTACTATGCCTTCAATATCCTTAATTTTCAAATTTTTAGCTATTATATATCTCATAGTAGAGATATCAATATGATCTTTCTCAATATTATTATACAAATCATAAAATTTGTTCACCGAAACAAAGTTCACTTCACTAGCAATGGCTGAATTTATCTTCTCATTCTTTAGCTTTCGTGGTTGCCTTGCTTTAACTATTTTTTGTTTAGAAATGGCAACTCTCTCTACCTATTTAGCTTCTTATTTTTCTTCTTCTTCTTCTTCGCTAGATTCAACAATTGTCAACAATGTCTTTTGTCTCTTTCCTAGTCTAGTAGCCTTTTTCTTGACTGTTTTTATCTTTGTAGTCACAACTTCTACTAATCTTTCTAATTTTCTCTTTGGCTTACTTGATTGTACATCTGACACTACAACATATCGAACCTATAGTCTGAAAATGTCTTTGCAGTAGATGCTAATAAAGGTTGCACATACATTATACCTTGCTTCATGGTCTGTGTAATTGCCCGTGACTCACTCTCTATCATACCAACCTCTACTAAAGCATCCTTCATTACTGTCTCAATCTTCTTGTGAGATGCTTTCTCTAAAGATGCTTGATGGGTTGATTGGGTAATCTCTTCAAAGTCCCATATCTATACTCAGCTTGGTTCTTCTTGGAGTTCAATAGTAAATTTATATATGCAATTGCTATATCATCACTCCATTCATAACCTAAGGGATCAAGAAATATTTCTCGAGGTCCTACGGTATGAATATAATTAAAATTTGTATCAACAATAACACATATATCATTTTAAAATATTTCTAGAATTGGAGGTGCAATTCTAAATCTTTCTCTAGTCCCATTCTAAAATGTTTTCATTATCAAATTCCCACTATCCAAGATTTTACCTACTAGATGTCTCCTACATACATCTGTGATCTTCTCCATTGTACATCTCTCACTACTCATAATCTGTATGACTGACAAATATGGAAATCTCTTAAGTACATGAAAGAATATATGATTGATTAGTGACTAAAATCTAAACACACCATTCTTGGTACTCTTGATTTTCTCCAGGTTCTGAAGAAGTTGCATTCTTAGAATTTCACCTAAAGTTAACTTGTTCCTTCTCAAGACATATCTTAAAGGCTACATAAATGAATCTAGTTGATAATTCATCAATATTAGAAGTTGCACATATAGAGTAGGCAATGATTCTTCTCAATAATCATACATCATCTTGTTTAATGGTGTTGATCACCATGGTCTTCCCATTATAAACTACTTTTTTGAAGCTCTCAACCTTCTTCTTAAAAATTTTCTCACCTATAGGTACAATTCGTTGTTTTCTAGGACTAGTTACCTCATGATTAAGGTCGGCTGAAATATCAACTACATTATCTTCCATCCATGGTTTTCCATCATGTATTCTACTTAGTATGATTTGTGTCCACTCATCAGTGTCCAATTATCAGTAGAAAGGATATTTGAAAAGCTCTAGTTCTGTCAAATTTTTAAATCCAAGATTTATAGTCATATCATGATTAAACACTATTTCCATATCTTTATTCATATAGTCACTCCCAATAGATTCAAACTTTCTATTAAGATAACTTCCTATGTCGTCCAAATACACTACATTGTTTGGCATAATGGATAATGTTGAATTAGGGTTCCCTTCTATAGATTTCACATAGACAACCTTCAATTTTGTTCTATCCTCATTCTCAAAATTATCAATTATAGACATATCCATGATTCTATCAAATATAAATTTTATTGAAGAAATTCTATGAGTAAACAATAAAATACCTCTTTCCAAAAATAGGGTTTACTTTAAAATTGTCTTGTCAAGTTAGTTCTAAATGCTCTATGCTTCTAATGTAATCACAATGAAGTGGTAATCAAATTTTTTTGTCAATTTTATTCATCAATTCAGACTTCCATTAATTAGATACTTTTCAAACACGAAAAAGCTATCAATTACATTCTAAAATCAAATATATGCTCGATAATCTTTGTTCAATATTCAAATGCTACCTAAAGTTTACCATAGCTTCCTTCCACCATGACAATGCTCCAAGCATATTTTCTTCATGAAATTCTCTGTAAAAACATATTTTTCATCTTCTTCTATAGAATTAACTTTCTGTATAATAACAAAAAACTCTTAATTCTCTCAATGTTTCAAATTTAGATGCCTTTTTTGCTAGATTTTCTCTAAGATCTATATTCTCAGTCTTCGAATTAGATTCAATTTTGCTAGGATTATTCTGCAAAATTAACTTTAGATTGGTAATCTTTAATTCAAGCTTCAAGATCTTGTACTCTATCTTTACCTTTGAATAATTATCATCACTAGTTTTAGCTTTAGTAGATTCTAGTTTGGATTTGAGATGTTCAATCTTGTCCTTTAATTTTCCAATATATAATTTGGAGTCTTAATATATATCCTTCAACTTATCTCTTTCTTTAGTAAGTAGATCAATTTGTTCAAGTGCCTCTTCAAGGTTCTTCATCAATGATTCCATATCCATAGGGATCTTACCCAAGTTGTTAAGCCTCTATTGAGTAATTGTGCTCTGATGTCAATTATTTGAAATAGGAATTACTAGAGTGGGGGGAGGGGGGTGAATCACTAATTTACAAACTTTAGTCACCAACTAAATATTATTTGTTACTTTGAACCATACATAAGAATAAAACAAAGTAATGTTGAACAATAATAGTAACCATGCACAAAGATAACTCATAACACCATATTTTGTTAACTAGGGAAACCTTGGCCAAGGGAAAGCCTCGGTGGGGATGATACCCACTAGATAATATATTGATATATATTTTCCTTGTTAAAGGATGGACCCTATTAGGAGTCAATGTGAAAATTTAGTATAAAGAGTCCCTATTAGGAGACTTTGAATCCCTGTTAGGAGTTGTAGTATAGTAGATGCAAGATGAACCCATTGCCAAAACATGCACTTCGAATTACAAGAAGATCTCATTGCCCAAACAAGTAATTAGTCCTCTAGAATATATATGTTGCAACTTATTTCTTGACTGATCTCCGATCTTTAACTCGATCTTAGATCACAAAAATAGCTTCTCAAAACTTTGCATATATCACTTTATATAAAGTTTGCATATCATAATAGCACATAATACTGCACTTCTCTTCACAAGATGTCCTTTGCATAAATACCATGCCTTTTCACAAATTTATGCTTGGTTGGCTAAGACCATAATATAATCTTCCAACTTAGAGTAAACATATAGGATGTCGGCCCTAATTGGTATAATCTTCCAACTTAGAGTAAACATATAGGATGTCGGCCCTAATTGGTCAAGTAACTATTTGTAAACAAAATAATTCCTTTCATTTAATTCTTCTATCCTATTTCACTGGTAAAACATGAAAATCTCTTTTCTGTATAGTCTATACTAATGTTTGAGGTTATACACATCATCATCAACATGTATACTATCTTCATCTAACTTTGCTAGTCATAATATGACATCAGTAACAAGTTACATACACAATAATACACTACTATAAACCAAATTCATACTTAGACAATTTTCAAGTACTGAAAACTAAGTATCTTTGTTTTTGAGGATTCCTATAAGCATGTACATCATGGATTTCCATACATGACGACAATTACATATCATCATTAGCCAATTGCCAACAAAACTATCCTACGCAACAAGTAGAATCTAGTCGATGTCAAGGGGTAGAAAATGATAGTAGCAAAAGAGGTTCCTTTAGGGGAAGAAGACCGAGTCCAAGAGGATGATTTAGAGGTAGAGGGACAAGTGTTTTCATTGGAAGGTGTTTCTCTTGTAACTAAGTTGGACATCAGTTCTTTTGATGTCCAAAAAAGAAAAGGGAAACCAACCATGGTGAGAAGAGAATTCAATTGCTCCAAGATGAAGATTGTCAAAGTACCACCTCATTCCATACTATTACATTTTCTTCAAAATAAGTAGGCCCTAAGATAGGAGAGAGCTTGATGTTCAATAGATCACGTTTTATGCCACTTAACCAAGAACCTCCTTAAAGAAATTCAATCTTCAAGATAGCTTAAATGTTGAAAGGAAAGGTATTTAAAGACATTTTTGATTCAGGCACTACTAAAGATATAGCTCCTAGAGAAATGATGAATAAACTAAGTTTACAAAGAATCCCACACCCTAATCCTTATAAGGTTTCCTAGCTAAGTAACAAGAAACCAACCTTAGTAAATGAACAGTATTATATTGAGTTTTAGATTGGGAAATATAAGGACATAGTATTATGTGAAATTGTAGATATTGATTATTGTCATCTCCTCCTTGGCAGCCCTAATCAATATGACACCAATGCCCAACCTAAATGAAAGACCAACGTATATACCTTGACCAAAGATTGGGAAACTTACACCATGACAACATTTGTCGTAGAGCCTAAGGATAAGAGTGTACCTAGTATAGTCATGTTAGTAGGTGAAAAGGAATTCTTGAAGGGATTAAAAGAGGACAAGATTTCATGCTTTGTTGTTGTAGTCAAACCTAAGGATGATACACCTAGGAAAGGTAAACAAACACAAGAAACATTGAGGAAAGAAGTTGCAAACCTATTGGATGAGTATAAGGGGATAATTTCTAATGAGACAAAAGATAAATTTCCACCTAAAAGGGAAATAAGCCATTGTATAGACTTTATGCTTGGCTCCACACTACCCAATAATGCTGCCTATAAACTAACTCCAAAGAAGAATGTTGAAGTAGCAAGGAAAATACAAGGATTGCTAGAGAAAGACTTCATATGGAAGAGAATTAGTCATTGTGATGTTCCAACAATACTAGTTCCTAAGAAGGAAGGTACATGGAGGCTATCTACAGATTCCAAAGCCATTAATAGGATTACTATCAGGTAAAGGTTTCTAGTACCTAGAATAGAAGATCTTATGGATTGTTTGGGAAATGCAAGATTTTACTCTAAGATTGAATTGAAGAGTGGCTACCACCAAATCAGAATTAGAGAGGGGGATGAATGGAAAACTTCCTTCAACACCAAAGAGGGTTTATTTGAATGTATTGTGATGCCTTTTGGTCAATCAAATGCTCCAATCACTTTTATGAGATTGATGAATGAAGTCCTTAAGTCATTCATAAATGTTTTTATTATTGTGTATCTTGATGATATCTTGATTTTTAGAAAGGATAAACATGAACATCTAACACATCTTGATATGGCCCTAAAGAGGCTTCATAAGGAGCGATTAAAGATCAATTTGAAAAAGTGTGTGTTTCTATAGGAGGAGCTTGTGTTTCTTGGGTTTATCATTTCCAAAGGCAACCTAAAGATGGATCCTTCAAAGGTTGAAGCCATATTGAATTGGCCTACTCTAAAGTCTACTAGTGAGGCAAAGAGTTCTCATGGCCTTACTAGCTTTTATAGGAAATTTTTAATGAATATTAGTGGAATAAGTGTACCTATGGTTGATACTATTAAGGGGGCAAGGAAATGTTGGTCTCAATGAACTAAAGATACAAATTAGTCATTTGAATACTTTGAAGCAAGGGTAGCACAACAACCTATCTTGGTTTTACCTAATTTTAATAAGGTTTTCACTATTGAGTATGATGCAAGTAAGAGAACAATTGGTGTTGTCTTGAGTCAAGGTGGAAGGCCTATGGCCTTTTTCAGTAAAATGATTAATGTGGGAAAAAAAAACTAATATACTTATGATCTATAACTCTATGTTATGGTTCAATCACATAGAAAGTGGAGACATTACTTGTTACATAATGATTTTATTTGTTTATATTGACAATCAAGCTTTGAGTTTTCTAAAAAGATAGGAGAAGTTGAACCATAGACATGTCAAATGAATGAAGTACTTTCAATCATATACCATCTCAATCAAGCATAAGAAAGGGGTGACTAACAAGGTATCTGATGCCTTGAGTAGAAGAAACCTAGCCATTTAAGAAATCCAAATGGAAATTGTTTGTATCTCTACCTTGAAAGATATGTATCCTGCTCATGAATGTTTTCATGAAGCTAACCAAGTTTTTTTGGAATTAGGGGATAGATACCATATTGATTTTGCAGACTATATCATTCAAGAGGGTCTTTTGTTTAAAGGAAGTCAACTATGTATACCTCAGTGTCCTATGAGGGAAAATATAATCAGGGAGAAGCATTGTGGAAGCTGAGTTGGTCACTTTGGTCTTGACAAAACATTGGAATTTGTAAGAAAACTTTACATTTTTCCTAGTATGTAATCATATGTTAGGAAGTTTGTTGAAACTTGTTTGATTTTTCAAACAACTAAGGGCATGATTTATAATGAAGGCTTTTATACTCCATCACCTATACCTACAAATTCTTAGGATTCAGTTAGCATGGACATTGTTTTGGGTCTTCCAAGGACAAAGTCTAGTTATGACAATATATGGCTATGTGCAAGATCATGGTGTGCCAAAAAGCGGTGATCTAAAAAATCTATAGTTTTGAAATAAATCAAAGCATTTCAAAATCTATTACAAATTTTTTCCCACCTATAATGATACCAGACAAATGAAATTAATACCTTTACAAGCCCTAGTATATCTTTGGATACCAATCCTACATGGTCAACTTAAAAAATGTCCCAAAAAATGTGTTTTTGGCCTATGCTTGTGCATTTTTTACTTCAAAAATATATTTGATGACTTTTCTTCCACCAAAATTTGATAAAACCAAAAGTCTTTCTTAAAATTTTCTTATCTCTCCATAAATGTAATGCTTATCAAGTTAAAAGTTGAGTAAGTAATTATTACTTATTTTCTAATGGAGTTATGTATAAAGTGTCGATTGAAACATAGATTGAAAAACAACTATAAATTTAAAATGGTATCATATTTTTAAAATTCAAAAGATGCATCACTTTGAAATAGTTGATGTGATCACACATGAGAGTTTTTTTAATTCTGAAAATACTATAGCAGAAAATTCATAATTGATTATTTATTTAGAATAAAAATACCCAAAAGTATGTGTCACATCTGGGCATGAGTCTAAATCTTAGATCTAGAATCTTATAAAAACATATTATCATTTAATTTTGATTAAGGTGGTTAGACTTATGTCTACTTCTTAATTTTTTCCTAAACATTTTTGCACTATTGCATTAAAGTTAATTTTTTTGATCAATCAATTTTTATTTTTTATTTTTTTCAAATAAGACCTAGTAGTTTAGAAACTAAATTTAATTTCCTAGAGATTCTTTTCTCTCAAATTTTTTATGGAAGGATAATATAACAAGTTGAGAATTGCATATCAATTTGACATAACCCTAATTTTTTGATTTTTCATTTCCATTTAAGGGTATAACTTGGTTGATCGTGATCTTGTACATACCCATATATGTGGATGTGGATAGATTTTCCAAAATACTACACTTCTTTCCTTGTAGGTCAACTCATGATTCTTCTAGTATTATAGGCCTTTTCTTTAAAGACATTGTAAGACATCATAGACTTCCTATAACCACTATATCAGGTAGATACCCTATGTTTGTTGGACATTTTTGGCATACCTTGTGGAAAAGGTTAGGCACAAATATTACAATGTCATCTTCCTATCATCACAAATTAGATGGTAGGACTAGGGTGGTCCAGAGGTCATTAGGTAACCTTCTCTAATGTCTTATAAAGGACTATGTTGTTGCATGTGATACTATTTTAAACATTAGGTGAAGTTCTCTTATAATGATTCCATCAATAGGAGTACATGACTGAGTCCTTTTTAGATTGCATATGGCTCTCATCCTGAGGGAATTTTTGAGCTTAGAGTAGTAGAAAATATTGGTCAGACAAGTACCCTTGTTCATGACTTTGCAAAGGTCAAGAGGGAAATTCACCAACAAGTTAAAGAAAGATTGTAACAGAGCTCACAGAAGTATAACCAAGTAGTAGGTGTAAGGAGAAGAGAAGTGTTGTTTAATCTTGGGGACATGGTCATGGTACATCTTAAGAAGGAGAGACTTCCTAAATAAAAGTACACTAAGATACGCATGAAGAAGATTGGTCCCTTCAGATCCTTAAGTAATGTGGTCCCAATGCCTACAAACTTGCTTTACCTATTGACATCAATCTTTCACCTATTTTTAATGTATCAAAAATTTATGCCCATAAACCTTCTAGCTCTACTAATATTGGTGTTGCAGGGTCTATTGGTTCTTTAACTGCAGATATACTTCATGGTCTACAAAACCAAGTGCCACCAAGCACTGAATGCATACAGGAAAAGAGGATTAGCAAGAAGACTTGGAGGCATTCCTACTATGATTACTTACTTAAATGACATGGAAAAACTTTAGAGGAGGCAACTTGGTTGACTCCTAAGGATATAGAGATGACTAGTGTGAAACTTTTAGATATTCCCACTCAAGGGACTTGAGTCTCTTTTGGCTAGAGGAACATGGTGCAAGTAACCCAGGTGGCATAATTAGAGGTTCATGATGGAACAACATGGGGTGATGATCCACCTCATTAAATATGTTAATTTTCCTTTATGTAATAAGACTGATCCTCGTTTTGAGGTCAAGGAACTTAAAGTGTCTCTATAAGCCTAAGTTATCTTAGACCTAGGATCTTTCTTTTTGGTTATTTTGGCTAATAAATTGACTTTAGGTGTGTTTTCTTAATCATTATAGATTATTTAGGTCCTAAGTGTTGCAAATGTCTAGGTGATTAAGTTCCAAGAAGCAATAGTGGAAAAATGCATTTTGCAAGAAAAGTTGTTGACGAATTTTTGTCAAATTTGACATTTTTTGCAAAACATTTCAACTAGTCTTGTAACTACTCAAACTAACTAAGCATCAGTTGGGAATGATATATTTGGATGCTAATACCCTCTATGAAGTTCAAGGTGTAAGGAGGTGTACATTCAACAAGTTTTTCATACAATGTATATATATTTTATGAGCATTTATCTGTGGTATGAAACTATATGGATTGGGAGACTAAACCTAGTTGTATGATATCAATTTCATTTTGAGTCTAGATTAATTTTCATTTGATTTCATTTTTATTGGTTCAATTTGAAGCAAGTTGCATAAGTTTCTTTGCAAGTAGCTTTACAAACCTTTAAATTGAGTGGTTCAGGAAAGATGTGGCCCTAACCTGCAATTCCACATTTGGTTTTTGATGACCTTCTAAATTTTGCAAAGTTAGGGCATGCAATTCTAGATTTCAAAGTGGTGGATTTTTTTCTCAGGAGATTCAAGGGGTAAATAAGTATGCCTTATGCTGAATATTGCACTGTATTCAATCGGGAGAATGTTGATTTTGCATGTAGGACTTCGAATGAGACCATAGAAATTCATAGGTGGTAATTCCTTGGTGAAAGAAGTCAGGAAAATTTTTATAGAAAAAACCTAGCAAAGTAAAAGTGCAAAGCTATGTTACCTTTCAAGCTGACTTTTCAGAACTACTGAATATGAGTATTTCTATCTAAAAATTAATTTTGTCCAAACATATGATCTAGATAAATTTATTCTAGCTAACTGATATATGGTCTCACACTTTTCCAGTTGGAAATATCTATTAAAGTCATGTTTTGTACTAGTTTGTATCCAGTTATTGAAGAAATGCAATTATTTCATAATAGTGGTGTTTCAATAACTCTTGCTATTTTTTATGTATTTTTTTAATAACATATAAACACCATTTTATAGAGCTCAGAGTCATGAATAATCTCATATAGAGTTTATAGTGCTTTAATTATATATAGTATATTGTAAATAAAAAATTCTACAAGCACATATTTTAACACTCGAAAAGATGTCCATTTTGGGAAAGAAAAAAATATTAAATCATATCAAAAAAATTTTAAAATTATATGATATTCTAGAGGAGAGAGTCCTCTTTTAGAATGTACAATTCTTCTCCTTGTTAGAATAGATTTGTTTTGAAAAATGTGGTGGGAGATGAAGACTATTGATTTTAAGTGAGTTGAAATTTGAATCATTACGAAAGAGAAAATATAGGTCTAAATTTGATTTCTATTTTTGATTTTTCTAGATATATATGTTATCTATAACATAGTATGATATCGAAGGGAAATAAGTTTATTTCCATCTAGTTCTGAGGTGGGAACTAGACCTCTAATTTTTAGTGTTTTTCAGCAACTAAAAAGTTATCTATAAAAATTAGGAAAATATATCAATTCTTATTCCAAATAATAATTAAAAATTATAATCTTAAAATTCATCCATTTCTACATATTTCATTAGTTTACTTCATTTTCAAATTCAAAATAATAATACCAATTTTATGTCATTGAAGGTGAATAGTTATACTTTTTTTAGCCTTTTCCTTTACAAAAGGGTGATACAGGATTGTGCTTTTACATCTTTGTTCCTCAATAGGTGTTTCATGCTTGATTTGGCCAATTAGGCCTGTGAGGCTCATGTAGGATCATAGGTGTTGGTGTAGGTTGGAAAGTTGGTTTTTGGAGGATTTGAGTAACTTTCAAAAGGGAATCTAAAACCAAGTTTACTAGGAAAAATCCAATTTACTACCCTAAAACAAGGAAAAAGGCTACAAGGGAATTAGGCATCTTAAGAGAAAATTTGCTTGGTAAAGTTTGGGGAAGTCAAATAATTACAAAACATTAATCCTTATGTTCCCCTTAGGTCCAAGGTGTTAGTTTGACCCAAGGAGCATGTTGGAACCAAATTCCTAGTTTGAGCCCATTTTCCATTGTTGATCCCTAGAGTCGCTTTAGGGAAAGATGCTTTGAAGATTCAAGAGTTGTGTAAAAGTTTGGATTTGAGTTGAATTTTTTTGGAAGGATTCCTTGAGTGGTATAGAATATTGGAAAAGGTAAAGTTACCTTGAGTGTTGTATTTGGGGTTCTACCAAGCTTTTGGTGTGAGCACTCTACTCACTTTTTGTGGAGATGGTTCCCTTAGTGATCAAGTTGGTGGTAACAATTTTAAAGGGATGATTCTTACTTTGGCTTGTTTATGGATAAGGTATGAAATTAAAGGGGATTCTATTAATTTATTTCTTTAATTTGGTTCTTTTTCTTTTCATTGATCTTCTTTTGGTCTAGTTTCTATGGTGGTCAAGCCTATCCCTTTAGATGGGGGTGTTAAATGGAGGTTTTCTTATGGGATTGGAGTATTTTTATTCTTCCATTCTCTATCCCAATTCTTATTAAGGTGGGGATCTTCTAGGGATAAGAAGATTATGGTTTTTTGAAATGATATTCTCTTCATTTTAGCTATTGACAAATTAGCTTGAATCCTTCTTGGTTTTCTGCCTTTGTTGTCTTCTTCTCTATTCTATTGGGATCCCCTCTTACCAAGGCAGAGTGCAATGTTGTGGATGATGAGGTGGGTGGTTTGTGTGTGTTTTGTGTCACATGTAAAAGAAAGATCAATAAGAATTATATGCACATTCATATAGTTTTGGGCACCTTGAAAATTCCCCAGTTCATTGTAAATGGTTATTTGAGGGGTGACAAGATTCTATACTTTCATGGAAGTTTTTATGTCCTTTTGAGAAACCTTGAAGTTTCTAGGCCTTATTAAACTCTTGAGGCTTTTGGGTTCCTTTTTAAAAAATGTTTCTTCTTTGATTTGGTGACTTTATCTCCTTGGCTTTGCTTGTGTTTTTATTTGTTTATAATCTATTGTAATAGGGTTAAGGGTCCTACTATTTCCATTGCCAACTTAACAAAAAAATTGAAAAACATAGATAAACAAAAAATGGAAAAGTAATCTTTAAGAAGTTAATTATAGTCATTAGGTATTAGGAATGGTGAATTCTAAAAGATTATTGGCCGACTAATATTTTAAATTAAAATAAATACAAAACTATTTAAAAATTGTAAATAAGAAAATGATTTAACAAGATTTCCTAAACAAACCATTGAAAGTCAAGCATGTCTTGATTTTAGTTTGGCACTTTTGGCATTTTCCACAAGGTCTTAGAGGCCTAGATACCATTGGATCAAGTCTTTATTTATTTTCATAGATGATAGTTGTGGTGTATTGAACATGAGGCTATATGGACTTTAGTACAATTGGACAGGATATTTTGAAATGCATTGGGTAGACATTTTAATGTAGTCAATGATATTGCACAACATGATGTCACTTGGACTAGGCGAAGATTTAACCTCATTATCTTTTGTCTAACACAAGAATCTCTCTCCATTAAAGTTGTGTCCCTAGATTTTATTTATGCTAAATTATAAAATAATAATAATAATAATAATAATAACTGAATAATGCAATTTTAAAATATATATAATTACCACTATTTTTTTAAAATAATAGTAAATGGGATCTAATAGATTACACACATTAATTTTTATTTTTTTAAATAAAGAAAGAAATAAAATAAGATAATGGTTTTTGAAATGATTCCATTTCTATAAAGAATGACACATTTGATTTTCAAGTTAAATTATTTTAAATTATTTTTAAAATAAAACTTAGTAATATATTTTTTCATGTAATTTAATATTTGGTATAGAGAGATTACAAGGCACATTCAAATTATCTAATAAAAGCCTCCCAAAATTTTTGGTTTCTCTATTCTTTCCTAACAAGAGGAGATGACCCAATAGCTACCCAAGAAAACTTCGGGCACCTGGAACACCTAATCCATATATAATTTTTTTTTTTTTTTTTCAGTGAACCTTCATAGGTGAGTGAAGATTTTAACACTGACCTTTCATTTTTTCTACATTTAAGAGTTCTATGTAGAATTTGTAGGTTGTGAGGTGGTCTAGAAGTGTCATTTTGAAAAATTCACCCAAATCCCATTATGTTCAGCCCTGATATTTGTTGACAAAAGGGTACATTTTGCACAAATGGACCAATCAGTAACAAAGAAAGCTAACAGATGATCAGCTATTATTACATGTGTGCGATTGGCAATTGATACACGGGCTATAGTTTTTTGGGACTTTTAATGAGGGGTTATTGTGGGGATCTGTAAAGGTAGATGTAAAGTCATTAAAATGTGGTCAACTATTGGGTCGTCTCTCATAAAGAACCTTTGTTTATAGTTTTCAAAACTTATGAGTGTGGCTAGACTTGAGTGACCATCATACCTATAATGAGGTTGAGTTATTGTGTCAACAATTCAGGAGATAAACTTAATCTTCTAGGGAGGGCAATGATGTAATTTGACTCACTATTGATAAGACTATAGGCATGTGTTTCTTTTCCAATATGAGAGATGGTCAAGTGTGAGGCCAATGATAAAATGATTGACATAAGTTATGTTTTCTTTTTGTTTTACTTGGAAAAAAAATATAAAATCCTCTTTGTTTGAAAAAATAGGATTATGTTGACTATAATCATTTTGAGATGGATGATATTGTTTATGTAAATGTAATATAGCTATTACAAGTATATTATTTACTCTAAAATCCATATATGAGTTTTAATATTAATATGAATAAATGGTTATGGTATAGAATTATGATAAAATGTACCAATAAAAATAGTATAAATCATCAAGATTATCTTCAAGCTCTTTATGATAAGAATTCCCTTACATTAATTATTTTAATAGGTATATTATAAATTTATTGAAAGGAGTTTCAAATGTAGTTTCTATTTTAGTTGCACAAAGATAACCAAAATTTCAAGATTTTCAAAATGAATCTTTACTAACATATTTTTTTTTATAAATGTATTTAAAACAAGGTTATTAGTACATTGAAATAAATCTATAGAAAGTATCCATTGACAAATGAGTACATATGTATATGAACTTCAATTTTTCAGTGGATTGTTTTAAGTTTTTTATTACATAAATCTATAAAATGTTCTTGTTCTTGGAATGAGTATGCAATCTGATCTCCATGTTGATTGCACTAGCATAATCACAAACTCAAGATGTTATTGATGATAAACTGTTTCTTTTAGCCTATCTTATTTTATTTTTTAAATATTTTTTTTATTAGTAAGAGGCCAAAGCCAAGATTAATTATTATTTATTAAGTTTGAATAGATTCAAACCCAAAACCTCTTTGATTAGAGGTTCACAATTTACCGTTGTGTTGTAGGCTCTTGCCTAACTTTTAGCCTATCTTATTATGAACTTATTAGAAAAATAAATTTATAGGAGTCTATACTCAACCATTGTTCTAATGTTCACGAGATCTTCTTTAACATTGTTATAATTATACAATGTTGACTATTTAATTTCGAGGAGACTACTTTTTTTAATTACTGTAAATTTTTATGATAAATTTTGTTTAAGAGATCTGCTAAAACTTCAAACACTAATCTTCATTTCAAGACAAAAACTGTTAAATAATTAAAATTGACTTAATTTTTCCAAACATAATCTGCCCTTTAATATTTGATGTTTAAGAGATCCCAACTACAACACTAAATTACCAACATTACCAACAGGGTATTTTCTTTTTAAATCTCATCGAGATAGTTTCCACGATACTACCACCATAAACACAGTGTAACTATTAACTTTAAATTTAGCCTTTAATTTCTGAACGTCTCATATTAAGCTTTGACAGTACTAATTTCGCTAATCATATGGAAGGAAGTAAAACTCACCCCCACAGATAACAACGATCTGCAGCTCAGGTGTATAAACCGTACAATCATCTTGTTCTTCAAGTTTTCTGTTTTGTTCGTGAAAAGCCAGGAAGAACGCAATTTACAGCTATTCCAGTTGTGGTAGAAACTAAGGAAAACACGGCCGGGTTCTTCATATATTGTTGCACAACAATATATAACTTGTGCGCCACAATATTGGGTGAGGAAAAAAAACAGTACGTGGGATGTAATAAACCTGAAGAAATTGTGGTTTATGCGGTGTTATTAGACCTCGTGGGTTCATCAACAGCCAGCTCCAAAGTCGGCGCTTCATATTTGACAGATGCAGGCTCACAAACTTGTCTGTGCTCGTTATTAGACATGCCCACTTTCTTGTATTCCCCATAAAAATAAGATGTAAATCCCCACAAAGACATAGCAAGAGACATGCCTTTCACCCCTGTGAACTTCTCCTTGAATATGACAACCGCGAGCACCTCCACCACAGGAGTTAAACAACTCATCAGCACGGCACTCCAGAGAGAAGATGTCAAAAAGATCACACAATACACACCGTCGAAAAACAGCTGCCAGCAGATCGCACTCCAAACCACAGCCATGTAGTAGTTGAATTTCCCCACATCGGATTCCATGGCTTCCCTCCCAACAGCGGTGAAATCCTTGTTGACAACCATGCCTACTGTACACACAACGCTCGCCGACAAAGACACGACAAGCTGCATCTCCATAACAAGAGTGTATGTAATCCTCCGTGTGGTCTTCTTGTAGAGAAGCTCAATCAAGGGAAGAATGACTCCATAGAGAGCAGCTGCGGCTCCTGCAGCGAGAAACCCACGCCAATATTGTCGAGATGTGACTCCCTTTGGCCTGTCACCGTTGGTGTTGAAGGCCAACATAACTGATCCCATGGTGAGCAAAATTATGGCGTTGATTGAATAGGCAGTAAACTTCTGCTTGACAAGGAAGAATGCAAAGAGGGCATTGAAGGCAAGCTGAGGGGCAATTACGAGAGAGGAGGTGGAGAGGGGGAGGTAAGACAGACCCCATGAATACAAGAAATTATCAAGCCCGGTGAGGACGCCGATTACAACGGATGCAAGGCAGAGCTTGGGAGTTATATGGGTGCTTTCACTTTGAGAAGGCTGTTTTGTGCGGGAAGAAAGCCAAATGGGGAGAATGAGAAGAGGACAGGCTCCAGTCTGAAGCCATGCAGCGAACCATATGCGATGGCCACCGTGCAAGAAATAGAAGCGGATTAACCAGTTACCAGCGGCTCCTCCAATGAACAGAGCCACACAGTTGAGGATGAGGAGGAGCCATTGCCCTAAGCTTTTCTTGTTTGACTCCATTCGTCACACTTTGTAACTCACTATGTCATTTTATTTTATCTTCGCCTTCGAATATATAAACAAAAATGGTGCATCGAGTTTTTGGTTTTGGCGATCAAGGGCAGTTTTTTCGGTATAAAATATAAGATCTGATTCCACGTCGCAGATTTGATTGCTGTAATACGGTTGCCAGTTTGCATTTCATTTTGGGCCCGCCTTAACGAAACGACTCGACTCGATTAGACGATTTAGGATCCTTTTTTATTTTGATCTTCCATTTGTTTATCTCTTCACATTGTTTATCACTTCACAATTTGTTTATTACTTTTGTTTAATGTTTGGGAGTCAGTTTGTAACGGTAAAATTGACTTGGTTTATTGTTATTTCAAATTTAGTTTAATTTTATCTCATCTAAGGTAGCTTAATATAATAACGTATTAACAAGTCTAATTTAATTTATAGTTTATTTTCTTGTCATTTTCCATACATTATTTATATAATTATATTTCACTTTCAATCATATTTACTTTTATTTATCTACTTCTCACAATGAGATTATCTAGTCTATTATTACAATATATATCTCTATTTCTAATGTTAATTTTTCTTTGCGCCTTCTTTAATGGGACGACTTGACTTGTCTTAACCCATAAATGAGTCTTATTTTACTTTTGATTTCTTAATATGGTAAGAATTTGTTCTAATACTTTTTTAATATTTGGGGTTTGATTTCTTATTTTAACATTAAAATTGACATAGCCATATTATTTTTAATATACTTTTCTTTTTATTTGGATGAATGTATCTATATATATAATGATACAAGCTCATAAGTGACATATTCCTTTGTTTATCTTATGTCATAGCCTAGAGCTTCATTATTCTAGCCAAGTAATTCTTCTTTCTATCATTTTTCACACATTGCTAATTTAGTTTTGATATTTTCTTACTTGAGATATCTTAATATAATAATGTATTAACAAGGCTAGTTTATCTCATTTACTATTACTTGTTTATGCACATGTATTTAAATATATTATTGTCATTTTTTGTATATTTCAATATTTTCTTGTCATTTTCCATACATTTGTAATTATTGCACCTTCAGTTATACCTACTTTTAGTTATCTATTTTCTTCACAGTAAGATCATTTAACCAATTACTACAATTTGTCTCTATCTTAGTATTATTTTTTATTCTTCCTTCCTTTGGTCTTATATCAACAACCATCACAAATACCAATTTAGATGGTCACTTTGAATTCACATATGGTTGCAAATGTTCATTTTCTATTGGTCCCACTTTAGTCCACTTTAGTGGGATAAATTTGTTATAAATAGGGAATACTAGGGGGGTGTAAATCATTATTCTACAAACTTTAGCCCAAAACTAGATATTATTAATTGACTTATAGCTTGCATATGAAATCAAACTAATATTATTGAATAATAAACATAAGCATGTAATAAGAGAACTCATAACACCATATTTTGTTAACTAGGGAAACCTTGGCCAAGAGAAAACCTCGATGGGGATGGAACCCAAAAAATGATCAACAATGAAAAGTATCTGATTAAAGATATTGACCATGTTAGGAGTTTATTATAAGTATATAGTGTTTGAGTGCTTGTTAGAGGAAATAGGTCTTTTTAGCAACCTCAACCCTATTAAGAGTTGTTATGTACAAATACAAAATGTGTGAAGGAAAAGCCCACTACTCAAACATGAAATATACAATGTAATTCCTTGATACAAGCACCTCTTTGCTTGGTGCTAATATCTTCATTATTTGAAATAGCTATTTCTTCTCTTCACAAACCTCGCATACCTCTGGTCATATATCAGAATTCACATCATATAAAGTTCACATAATCTTCCTATGAAGCACTATTTACTTTGCAATTATAAACTTTCCTTTATACGTTTGTAATTCTCAAAATATTATCCAGTCGACCTTCAAGGTTTTACATGCTTGACAAAATATATTATTACAACTTGTTGTCTTAGGGTTAGCATCTATGATATCATCCCTATTTAATTAAGTTATTATTTTGTAAGCCAAATAATTCCTTATTTCGTAATTATCCATTTCCTATCATACTTTATTAAGTCTGTATACTACCACAACTAGTAAAATTGTTATATCATTTTCTGTTTTGACTTCTGCGTTTGAACACGTCATCCTAACACTTTATTATATCCATACCTTAGCAAAATTTCTAAAATTCTCCCCCTTTGGCATTGATGACAACATATGGAAAAGTTGGCTAAGTCCAAAAAAACTTTTAGTCATCAAAACTTTACAAAATTGGCCTTATAATTATTTTCAAAATTCAAAACTTGTGGATCATTGTATTTAACCATCCTTCCTTATATCTGCTAATGATATTACATAACTCTCCCTTTGCATAGTTTAGAATATTATGTTACTTCCCCTATCATATACCTTAATTCACAAATATACCTATACACAATATTTCTTCTCTCTTGGCCTTTGACATCAAAGACAAAGGTGTCAAAAACATATATACAGTTCAAAATTTGCATCTATACATTTGTATTAGGTATGTATCCATGTCATATAGTCATCAAAACATGTCTTTAGACTCTTGAAGTTCTTCTCCCATGAATCTCTAACTCCTTCAGATATGCTAAGAAGGGTGCATAGTCCATATGATGCAATTTCAACTGCATTTAGGTCTACATAGACAAACTTCTCAAAAGATGTCTTTTCCTTAAGACACTCCCCAACCTTTCATTCTATGGTTTTATCCTCAAAGATATATTTTCTCTAAGAATTAAAAAGCTCTCTACAATTCTCTCTTTATTCATCTCAATAGAACTTATTTCATCATAATTCTTTAAAATCTTAGCATCAATGTCTTCCATCTTCTGATCAGACTAGTGAAGTTGATTTATGAGTACTTGGAGTTATTCGTCCTTCTTTTTTAGCTCTTCATCATTATCTTTAGTGAACTTAAATGATAATGTGCAATTTTCTTACAATGTATTTCCTTCCTATTCACATTTCCTCAACTCCTTGATACATGCATCAAGAGCTCCCAAGTCATTTATGATATTTTGATAAATAATGTCAATCATTTAGATGGATAATTTTTGGCTCGTACTTGAATGGTTGCAGTATCATATAAACTTATGAATTCTGCATCAAAAGCTTGCACTACAAGTTTTTCTTCATCTTGTGGATATGACTCTATCATCTTTATAGCTAAAGTTTTCTAATGTCTCTTTATCACTTCCATTAGAGAACTTTGTAGACTTTTCACCTTTCTATTCTTCCTAATAATCTTTTTGAGTGATGAGATTAGTTTAGTTTGATCATCATCATTTCATCATGTTAGTGCTACTAATGTAAGGGGTTTCCTAGAAGAACTAGGTACTCTATCCTTTTTCTCATCTTCCTCCTTTTTCTTCTTCTCCTCTTCTTCTTTTCCATTATTTTATTCTTCTTATTTCTTTCTTTTCTCCTCTTCCAATTTCTTCCTTTCCTCATAAATTTTCTTCTTTCCTTCCTCCAATTTCTTGTGTTCTTCCTCCATTTTCTTTCTATCCTCCTTAATCTTTTCTTTCTACTTCTTTCTTCTTCTTTTCTTTTTTGTCCTCCTTTTGAAGCAATTTTTGCAAGTTTTAGACTATTCTGAACAAATTATTGGTTGTTTTGAACAAGACAATTGGTTTTCAAATAAACATGGGAAGCAAGTAGTAGTTTCAGGCAACCCAATTGAGGACAAAGAAACTCAGAGGGGTGGGGGAGTCCATACGTTTATTTTGTTTGATAGGTTTGGAAAATGTTTAAAGAATCAATAACAAAGAGGTTTTTATCCCTAAAACAAAAAATTTGTAGAGAAGGCAAAACCTTTTTCCCACAACTTATGTGCATGCGCACACCTCACACGGTCGTGTCACCCTCTAGAGGGCGTCTGTGTTTTTGGTGTATTCAAAGGGATCAATAATATATATGTTTAATGAACGCCCTTGTGGTAGGGGTCAAGCATGTATACCACCTTCCAATGCCCAGTTGCATCCTATGGTGAGTTCTACAGGAAAGATTCTTCCCCCTCCTTGCACAAAGATTATGCCTCCTTTTAGAGGTGAACTGGGTAGCAACTAACTAAGAGGTTTTTACTTGGCTTCTATTCATACTAATCCCTAGTGGCTTCACAAACGAAGTTGAGGCTAGTAGCCCACACCAACATCTATAAGTGCAGACACTTGACTAGTAAGACTGGGGCTGGTGCCAACCAATGTAGTTTACAGAGCCTCTTCTTGATATGTGATATCAGAATGAAGAAGAGGAAATTAATATGGCTTTGGATTATTTTACTCAACAAAGCTTCTTTATTAGAGTGAGGTGGAATCTCTAGCGAAAAGAGTGTGCCCACTTGGTTTGTCCCCAGTGGTTGGATAACTCCAGCAGGCCCTCTAAAGGATGACTCGGACTAGTGGTTTGGATCTAAGGGTCAAAGTTTCTAATTTCCATCGAGGGGAAAGAGCATACTCCTCTACCTCATTTCCTCACCCAAACATGCAAGACATGTTAATCACAGATTTAACTTAATCAATCCCACCTTGGCCTATTCCAAGACTTTGATCCCCTAAATGGAAATCATCATCTCTTCATTAAAAGCTTCATTTGGGAGAACCACTAACTTGCTTGCCTCCCTTGGATGTCGTCTTTCAGAGGCTTCTAGGTTTTTGATTTACCCTCGGTCATGACCTCCAAGTGGTAAAGAGCATACTCCCATATTCCCCTATCTTGCACCCTACGAAGTTCACAAGCCCTATTTATACTATGTGTGAAAAGCAACAAAAGAAGACACAACATTTATGTGAGTTTGAAACAAATCTTTGTCATGTGTATCTTTGACAAGCATCCTGAATTCACATAGTCAGTATATGTTTGAAGTATTTGGATAAAAGGTGTCTTTCTCAAGCATCCTGCAAACCACTGTTAAGATGTTGAAAACCAAAAATCCAAGTGAAAATACTTTAGAAAAAAATGTTAATAAAATAGAAGCTTAACTATGGGAAAATAAAATTTAACTTTTTTTGTTCTTTTTTATACCCATAAAACAACTTAGAAAAAGTCAAAACCTATGAAAACATAAAAAATCAAGGAAACCACTAGTAAGCTGCAAAAAAAAAAAAGAAATCAGAAATAAAAATGGGAAAGTAGAAATCTAAAAATAAAATACTTCAAAGAAACTAGTTACTCAAACAAACATCTTAATAAATTGGAATCTAAAAAATTGTATTTCACATTGCTATTGCAAAATTTTGCATAAAATCATGCACAAACCCACATGAAGAAATGATGTGCACCACATGAGAATCTATGTGATTATGTACTTTTTCATGCGAGAAAATATAGAGGAAGACATGAAATCTTCAAGTCTTCGCATGAAAATTAGCTTTCTCGCGTGAAAATCTGGAAACATGTATAGACAAAATAATAAAAAAATGTACAAAATATAGAAAATGAGGCTAGAAAAATTGATTTTTCGAGCCCCATGGTGGGTGCCAGAAATATATACGTGGAATGTGGGCCTCAAATCCTCACATACACTTAAACATGGTCATTACTTGCGAGATCATCTTAAAATAAACATTGTATTGTTTATTCAAAAATTCTAACAAAGTAACCTATTGCCTTCTAACTAGAAGGATTATGCCTTTGCTCTCAAAATGAGAAACGAGCAACCAAACCTCTAGAATGAAGGATTTATGTAGCTAAATGAAAGTACAATTAATCTATATGAGAGATGCAATTGTTAATCTAAGAAATGAAAAAGCATAGTATGCTAAATGGATGAATATTTAAAATCTAAGTGATATTACAATGAAAGAAATAAAACTATGCAAATGTGAGCAAAGTGAGTACGAAATTCAACATAAGTTCGATGAAAATTCCAAAATTTGTCCTCCCTAATGAGGAATGGAGAGCTTCTTTTATAGAATCCAAGAGGTGATCGACAGTTGAGATTAATCAGAATGGACAATCAAGATTGAAGAGGGGAGTGAGTCATAAAGGAAACTTCCTAATGAAAAGGGAGTTAATTGGTTGCATTTGAGTGATAAAAGGAGTTAATTGGTTCCTTTTTGAGTGATAAAAGGAGTTAATTGGTTCATTTTTGAGTGATAAAAGGAGTTAATTGATTCCTTTTTGAGTGATAAAAGGAGCTAATTGATTCCTTTTTGAGTGGTAAAAGGAGCTAACTAATTCCTTTTCGAGTGATAAAAGGAGTTAACTGATCACCTTTTTGAGAATATCTAAATTAATAAAATAGAATATGACCTCATAAATTATGGATAACTTTAATTAAATGAATAATTAAATTCAATAATTAAAAAGAGGAGATATCTTATATAATTAAATGTATTTAGTTCCTTTGTATATTAGCTAAAGAGGTAATTTTAAGTTAATTAAAGTAGAACACTTATAATTAAATTAAATTATATCAATAAGTTTATGTAGCTAATTTGAGTTGATATTTAGGAATTAAATAAATAATATGATTAATGTAGATTAGGATTTTTTGCATTTGACACCTAGGTCAAGTAGTGATTATGAGAATTAGAATTGCTTAGTAAAATAGGACTTAGGAATAATTGAATAAACCAAAGTTGGTTAATATGACAATGTGCCAATTTTGGGGTATTACACTACCCTAGCTAGAAGCAGGGGGGTGGGGATATCACATTCCCAAGTAAGGAAACCACCAAAGATGTTGGGAAGAAAGGAAAGCATAACCATAGTAAGGCGAGACTAGAAAGGCTTAAGTAGTCTATGAGGGACCTGGTAGACAATCTCTACCAAAGATTCAAAAATTTGGTTGAGTTTTCCACCATGCTCATGCACTCTGTGACCACAACCCTCTACTTTTTGTAGGTGAATAAAGAGGAGAAGGACCTGGGAAACGATACTGAGACAACTCGATCCATCTATAGGTTTTTGGCAAAGGATTTGCTAAAGACCATCTTGGACAAACTAGTTAAGGTGGAGGGGGAGGATGTGGATAAGGATGTGCCTGAGGAAAAGATGGAGGACAAACATGGGTAGAAAGATGACAACTAGCCTTAGATGTGGTGTTTATTTTTGTTGTTTTTATGCTCATACCTATGAACTTGGTACGCCATGGGGTTTTACTTTTTATGTTTATGCAAATTAATGGGACTAATAGCAGTGATTTGTTTAGGTGTTGTTGGTCTATTTTATAGTCTTTTTTTCATATTAGTTTAAGGAATAATAGTACTATTAATTATGCCATGGATATTTCTTTTTTCTTTTGAAGTTTAAAGTTGGCATAGGTTAAAGATGACTAAGAGGTAACCTTTAGTTGATTCTTCAGTCTTTTTGTACTTTGCAGTTAGCCCCCTATATTTTTCGCTTCTATCTAATACTTCAAAAAAAAAATTTTAATTATCACTATTTTTGTTTTTTCAAGAAAGTTTTTGGTCTTTTGATTTTAATCTTCTTTATGACTATATTACAGTAAAATTAAATTTACCTTCAAGAAAATAAAAATCCATATTTTATATTTAGAGCTTTATAATTAATAAAATTATTTAACAATTTATTTTATATTTTAAAAATTATATTTTTTAGATCACTTAAAATGAAAGTATTTAAATAAATAGAAAATACATAAAAATGTTATATGCTATATAGAGATAGTTATCATATTTATGTGTGATCTACTTATTTGAATTACACTTACTTCCATATTAGAAGTAGAAGTATTTTACTTTTATAGTATTAATTAATTTTGTGCTTTCACTAGAGTTGAATGAATTCTATACACTTCAAGAGCTAATACATATAAAAATATCCTAAACATTAAGTTTAACAAGCATCAAGACTACTAATAATAGACTACAGAAATTACATATCTCTAGCTGATAAATTGTGTTCTTATTATCTAAAGTTGCAATTGCTCTCCAGGCCTTCCTTTTTTATTCAATTTCAATTGAAGAAACAATCACACCCTCTATAACACTAAAATATATTTTTATGGATTATGCATCTAGCATCCAAAGGAACTGCATTGCAACCATTAAAGTTACATATGTGTTCAAATGGAATAACCAATAAATATGTTCTTCCTAACATGATATTTCTTATACTAAACAAAAGTTATGAATTGAAATTTTCAGTTTATAGTATTATGATAACATTTAATATTTCTTAATGATATAATAAAATGATTTGTGTAACAGATCTATTCATGAAATTTTGTAGTAATAAAAGTTACTTTTTATTAAAAATAATAATGATAAAATATATAAAAAAATGATATAATAATTATGTTATTATACATATATATTCTATATATTAAATATTTATATTAAGAGATATAAAATTTTGAAAAAATCCTTACTTATGTAGAGGAGCAAGAGTAAAAGTGCTAGTAAAGTGGCTAGGGTTTATGTGTGTGAGACAAAGGAGAGGGAATCATAGGGTAGAGATGAAGACCTAGATCTAAAATTCCATGGTTGAGATAACTCGCGTGATGGTCTCATCCATGATCAATAACTTTCTTCTCACTGTAGGTGGATTGATGTACACTTACCCCTATATAGGCCACGAGGATTTACTTTTTGCTCAATTCAAAATATCGGCCATAGGCTGAAATGTATATATTGTTGCATTTATTTGGAAAACTTGTGGATGACTAAGAAAGATAAACATGGAATGCAAGTTGGGTTTTGGATAGTTTCCTTTATGTTAAGACTACTTTTGAAAGTGATTTTTTTTGTTTCCTCCAGCTCTTTTCAGCCTAATGATGGATCACAAAATGTGATTCAAAACATTGATGCAAAAATTATACACACAATAAAATCCATAATATTATAAAACTCTAAAAAATACATGTTCTATTAAGCTCCCTCCTAATTTTCTTGCATATGATTTTGTTGAGAAAAGGATGTTTGATATTATATCTATGTCTCTCGTTCTTTTACAAAGTGTTGAGGCACTTAGTAGTCCTTGTGGGATCTATTGAAGTTTTGTTAATGAGGATATTATATAGTCTTTTAAGTTATTTTTTATTTCCTTGGCCTTCCATTGGCCTTGTTATGTGATGTTTCTAGAAGATATTTTTGTTGTGTTAGTGAGCATATAAGAGAGTTTTTGGAGCCCTTAGATGTAGATCCTACTATCTCTACATCTTCCCATACCATTTTGGATTTGGTTTGGTTTGATGTTATTCACTACAGGTGGATATAAGGGGTTTCTTGTTTGTTTCCTAAATCTATTGATAACTAGATAAATGATGTTGATTATATTTGATGGAGGAAAGGTTTTTATTTTGTGGGTCAATTTTCTCTATTCCAAATACTTTCCAAACCTATATGTTGTCTTCTCTTCTTTGGCAATCAATATTTTGGAAGAAGATTATACTTAGGAAAACCTTGGTCTTGTTAATGTGAATGTGAGGGTGACAATACTTCCCACCCCTATGGTGATGTAAAGAACTTGAAGTGGTAAGGAAATGATTGATGTTATTCACTTGTCTCCCCATAGTGTTATCTTTGTTATTTTTCTTGGTGCTGTTCAATTTTATAGTATCTCCTCTATTTTGTAGGTAGATACTTTTTGGAGAGAGCTTTGTGTGCTCTGCTTGTTTCATATTTATGTAAATAACAGAGAGGTGTTTTAGGTTTCTTTTCCCATAATGTATCTATTCTCCCTATGAGTTTGGAAAGATAATTGATAAGGGGAATCTTGAGCATTTTAGGGTTCCTAACATTGCTATTGATGTTATTCTTGAGAGATTGGTTAGTCTTCTAGAATAAATCTATAGAAGACTATAGAATTTTTTTGGAAGGATAAATTTTACTATAGAGTTAAGGATGGAGATTGTGAATATGCCATTATTTCTTGTCTGGTTCCTCTACGTATCACTGTTATTGTAGAATTGTTGAAAACAAATCAAATTTTTATAGCGAAGGTTATGAAGTGACCTTTTTGTGGAGGCTTTCATAAAAATTCTTCCCCTTGAGATTTTTTTTTAATTATTGAAGGCCTTGTAGGAATTGTGATGAAAGTGACTACCCTACTTCGAGCGTTTGAGATTACTTATGGTTTTACATAGTTCTATGGACGCTGGTCTAAAGCTTTTTTCCTTGCATTCACACTTGGATACTTTTTGGGTTTCTGATATTTAATTTGATGAAAGATCAACACCATATCTCCCAAGAATCACCTACATGCAAAAACCTATCATAGGAAGAGAGAAGAAAAAAAATATGGAGACTAGAATTCCTAGATCCACATATGAGAAATTCTTTGTGAGAAAAAAAGAGATCACTAATATCAAAAGTGAATGAATAAATTACAAAGAGATCAATCCTTATTAAAGGAGATCAAAACCCTAATAGGTAAAACCTAGGTGGCATGAAAAAATTAAAAAAAGAAATATTATTATATGCCTAAAGTTTATCTTAAGTAAAGTAGAGATAATAAGTGACTAAATAATTAAATCAATATGATTTAATTAATAAGAAAAAACTTTACTACTCTAACACCCACCCCTTAAGATAAACTTAGGGAGTAGCTAAAATCCTAGAAACTACTACTGAAAGTAAATTTGGGTCCTAACAACAAACTTTGATGAGGTATCCAAGCATAACCAAATCACTGAGAAGAGAAGAAATAGAGAAAACCATATGCAAAAAACCCTACTCCAAAAAAAGATGGAAAAAATGATGAAAATAACTAGTGAAAGATTGAAGAAGCCTCCAAACTAGGGAATGTCCTAGAAAATAGGAACAAAAGATGATAATGAAGAACACCACTAAAGTATGAAGTTGCAAATACTACAAAACTATTGATCTGAAGAACCTCCACTATAAAGAACATGACAAGTAGAGAAGACTATGTTTGAAGAGATGATCAATCGAAGATTTAAGGTATCTTTATGGCCTCCAAAAATAGGAATGAAAGAATATATATATATGGTAAATGACCCATCTCAAAAAAATGCATTAGTATCCAACCATTGCAATAGCCTAGTACATAGGATCAAATACTTGATACATAGCTCATTCCATCAAACCAATAAAGCAACATCAAAAAATAATCCCCCTATAATGTTGAGAGGTACTTAAGACATGACCACTAAAACTAAATGCAATATCTCCTACGAAAAAAAGAATCAGGAACATCAAGAGTGCAAAAGAAGTACAAACACATATAATGGTACATTTTATCAAAATATCATGAGACATACACTCACTTGAAAAAGGAAGATGGAAAATATGGACAACATGAAACCCCTCAAGAAACTTTATAATGTCATGCAAGTACAAAAAAACACAAAGGTGTGCAAGATCTCAAAGTGCAATAGTGTGACACTTTATCTGAGTGCATTTCCAAAAATAATACAAAATAATGTCAACAAAGTGTTAGAATCTGAAAAGATTAATAACCCAGAAAACTAGTGCAAAGAGTAAATATCTAAACTATGAATGCAAATGATACAAAATCAAAATAGCATCATAGAGTTAGTCTCCAAGAGAGTAATGCAAATGCTGGAAGAAAAATAGCATTAAGAGGATGCAAAAATAAGAGATACAAATACAAGCCAGGTAGCATGCTTATATAGGCTAGGAAGAGGGAGGAGGTGGCAACACCAACCAATGAGGAGCAACCATCTATTGGACTAAAGATAGCAAAGTATCTTCCCAAGATAGCTAATGGATGCTCACATGTAGGAAGGTGACACCTCACAACCATTCACCTAATAAGACATGCTTTATTAACCTAAGCGAGATTATTAAAAGTGTAGGAAAAACCTATCAAAATAGGAAAAATAAAAAACTACACTAACACAAAGATCAAAAGAGAAATAAGACTGAGACAAGAGGTAGTACAACCCATGAAAACTAATCTAAAGAAACAAAATGGATCCCTTGACCTGAAACAACCAAGATATCCACCAGAATGCAAAAAAGAAAAAAAATGAATGGGATGTGCTTGGAGTAAAATTTGGAAAATAGAATGTCTAAATATGTCTCCTGGAGTGAAAAATAGAAAATTTGACTTTGATTGCATAAACTTGCAACCAAATAGAAACAAAAGTCCAAATAAATTGCACCATCATGATGGGCTCATAATCAAACTTTCTAATGATATCTCATTTGCAAAAAATGAAGAACGAATGCACAAGTTACGGCCAAAAAACAATATGTAGGTTTAAAAAGAGATGGAAGGGAAAACTAGAAAAATGTATCACCTTAGGATCTGTGCCAAATAGTATCAAAAAGTGTGTCCATCAGTACCCAAAATTACCTCGGGATTCTTGCAAAATCTTGATTTACACACAAAAATCTTAATTTGTGTGCGAAATTTTTTTAAAAAAATTGTACAAAAAATTATCAAGTTGCATGCCAAAAAAATAGATTTGAGTGCCAAAAATCTAAATTTATATGCCAATAAATCTTGATTTCTGTTTCAAAATTCACAAAATCATCACCTTGAGAAATGTGCCAAATCTAGAAACAAGTTTTTTTGCCTCAGATTTCAACTCTGTCAAAATTTAATTAATCTTATATGAAAATGGGGGTTTCTAGGCACTCTTATCTCAATGGCAATGTCTGTTTGGGCTCAAAGTGACCCAAAAATTAGTGACACCCCCAGATCCAAAAAAAACCATTCTTAATAACTAAAACCCTTTGAAAAAAAACATAGATCTGAAAGACAAGCCAACCCTCTCATAAACAAAAAAAGGGCATGAAAATATGGAGCTCTGACACCATGTTGAAGTTAACGAAAGATCAACCCCATAGCTCCCAAGAATTACTTGAATGCAAACACTTGTAACAAAAAGAGATAAGCAAAAAAGTATGGAAGTTGGAATTCCCAGATCCATGGATGGGACATTCTTGATGAAAAATGAAAGATCAACCCCATAGCTCCCAAGAATCACTTGAATGAAAAAACCTATCACAAAAAGGGAGAAGCAAAAAACTATTGAGGCCGAAATTCCTAGATCTATAGATGAGACATTCTTTATGATCAATGAAAGATCAACCCCATAGCTCCCAAGAATTGCTTGCATGCAAGCACCTCTCACAAAAAGAGAGAAGCAAAAAACTATGGAGGTTGGAATTCCCAGATCTAGGAATGAGACATTCTTGATGAACAAAAATGAGACTGCTACTATCAAAAGTGAATGAATAAGTTACAAAGAGATGAGTCCTTGTAAAATGAGATCAAAACCCAAATAGGTAAAATCTAGGTTGCACGATACTAATTAATAAAAGAATTAATTATTATATGCCTAGAGTTTGGCTTAAGTAAATAGAAGATAATAAGTGAATTAATAATTAAATCAATATAATCTAATTAATGAGACTTCTTTTTTATTGTACTCTAACAACTAAAAGTAGACTATCATGGATTACTTTTTGGGAAGATCATTGTCTTGGTGATCAAGATGGTGCTAACAGTTTGAAAGGGGCAATCCTTACTTTGGATTTTTTTGGGTTAGGGTATGGCTTTCAAGGGGATTCTATTGATCTATTCCTTCAATTGGGTTATGTGTCTTTTCATTGAGCTTCTTTTATCTTAGCTTCTATGGAGATGAAGCCTACCCCTTTAGGGGGGGTGTTAAATGGAGGCTTTCTTATGGGACTAGTGTATCTTTCTTCTTCTGTTCTCTATCCAAATCCTTATTAAGGTAAGGATCTTCTAGGGATGAGAAGATCATGGTTGTTTGAAATGGTATTATCCTCATTTTAGCTATTTAGAAATTGGCTTGAATCCTTCTTGATTTTCCCCTTTTGTTTCTTTCTTCTCTATTTTGTTGGGATCCCCTCTTACTAAGGTGGAGTGGAGACTTGTTGGTAATGAGGTGGTTGGTTGGTGTGTGTTTTACGTCAGATGTAAAAGAAAGATCACTAAGAATTATAAGTACATTCATATGGTTTTGGGCACCTTGAAAATTCCCCAATTCATTGTAATTGGTTATTTGAGAGGTGACGAGTTTCTATACTTTCATGGAAAGTTTTAGATCCTATTGAAAAACCTTGAAGTTTCTAGGTCCTTATTAAAACTCTTGAATCTTTTGGGTTCCTTTCTAAAAATTCTTTCTTTTTTGATTTAGTGACTTTGTCTCACTGGCTTTGCTAGTGTTGTTATTGGTTGTCATTCCATTGTAATAGGGTTCAGGGCCCTACTAATTCCCCTTACAACCTAATAAAAATAAATTGAAAAACATAGTTAAAAATATGGAAAGTAATATTTAAGAAGTTAATTATACTTTTTAGATATTAGGAATGGTGAATTATAAAAGAGTATTGGCCCACTAATATTTTGAAATCAAATAAGTAAAAATGTATTTAAAAATTCTAAATAAGAAAATGATATAACAAGATTTCCCAAATGAATCTTTAAAAATTAATGACATCTTGATTTTAGTTTGGCACTTTTGGCATTTTCTATAAGATCCTAGATGCCTAGATGTACTATTTGATCATGTCTTTAATTGATTTCATACATTATATTTATGGTGTATTGAAAATTAGGCTATATGGACTTTAATACAATTGGTTAGGATATCTTGAAATGCATTGGGTAAACATTTTAATGTGGTTAATGATATTGCACCACATGATGTAACCTAGGCTAGGGGATGATTTAACCTCATCATTCCTTGTTTACCACAAGAATATCTCACCAATAAAATCATGTCCATAGCCTTAAAATAAAAAAATATTATTTTATTGATAAGTAGGAGGTAATTTGCAAAACAAGTCAAATTGTGATTTTGCTATTAGGATTTAACTATGCGATTTTGAGTCATACTCATTACCACATGTTTCATGAGTAGTGATTCAACATGAATCCATCTCTCATGATAATAAATGGAACACTTAGTATTAATTGGATCTAGGTGATACTCATAGAGGTGCAGCATCGAGACTTCTCAGGAAGTCATCCATCCCAATACTACTCAAGCTTGAGCGTGCTTAACTACGGAGTTTCCTCCATGGTTAAACCAAAATCTTGCAACCCCATTTGAAAAACCTTCATAAAGTGTTGTTCCTTATAAAAAATTCATTAGAAATCCCCTTAAGATCATTAATTGATAAGTTGGAAATAGTTTCCACAATAAGTCAAATTGTGATATTGCTATCAGGATTTAACTTTGTGATTTTGACTCAAACTCATCGACACATGTTTCATGAGTAGTGATTCAACATTAATCCATATTTCATGAGAATAAATGGAACACTTACCACTCATTGGATGTAGGTGATGCTGAGAGGGGTAAAGCACTGAGACTTCTTAAGAGGTCACCCATCCCAATACTACTAAAACCTAAGCATGCTCAACTACCAAGTTTCCTCCATGGTTAAACCCACAACTTTCAAACCTATTTGTAAAACCTTCACCACGTATTGTGACTTATGAATAATTCATTAGAAATCCCATAAAGATCATCAATTGATAAGTTGTACATAACTTCTACAACAAGTCAAATTGTGATATTGCTATTAGGAATTAACTATGTGATTTTGAGTCAAACTCATCAACACATGTTTCATGAGTAGTGATTCAACATGAATCCATATTTCATGAGAATAGATGGAACACTTAGCACTCATTGGATCCAGGTGATGCTCATAGGGGTGAAGCATCGGGACTTCTTGAGAGGTCATCCATCCCAATACTACTCCAGCCTAAGCATGCTTAACTACAAAGTTTCCTCCATGGTTAAACCAAAATCTTGCAATCCAAACCTTCACCAAGTGGTGTGTCTTATGAACCATACATTAGAAAGCCCCTTAAGCTCATCAATTAATAAGTTGGAGATAATTTCCATAGTAAGTCATAATGTGATATTATTATTAGGATTTAATTGTGTGATTTTGAGTCAAACTCATCGCCACATGTTTTAGAAGTAGTGATTCAACATGAATCCATATTTCATGAGAATAAATGGAACACTTAGAACTCATTAAATCTAGGTGATTCTCAGAGGGGTGAAGCACCAGAACTTCCCTGGAGGTCACCCATCCTAGTACTACTCCAACTTGAGCACACTTAACTATCAAGTTTCATCCACGGTTAACCCCAAATCTTGCAACACCATTTGCAAAACTATCACCAAGTGTTGTGCATTATGAATCATTCATGAGCCCCTTAAGCTCATCAATTTATTAGTAGGAGATAATTTCCACAACTCAAATTGTGATATTGCTACCAGGATTTAACTATGCAGTTTTGAGTCCAACTCATTGACACATGTTTCATGAGTAGTGATTCAACATGAATCCATCTCTCATGAGAATAAAAGGAACACTTAGCACTCATTAGATTTAAGTTATTCTGATAGGGGTGAAGCATCATGACATATTGAGAGGTCACATATCCTAGTATTACTCCATCTTGAGCATGCTAAACCATAGAGTTTACTCCATGGTTAAGCCCATAGCTTGCAACAACCCCATTTACAAAACCTTCACCAATTGTTGTGCCTTTTGAACCATTCATTAGAAATCCCCTTAAGCTCATCAATTTATAAGTAGGTGATGATTTCCACAACAAGTCAAATTGTGATACTACTATCAGGATTTAATTATGTAATTTTGAGTCAAACTCATTGACACATGTTTCATCAGTAGTGATTCAACCATTGGCCATTGGCCCTTTTATCCCATCATCATTGTAAGCTCAATACTGTGTGTTGTGAAGTGTATAAGAGCCAAAAGCTTATATTTTTACAAAACATGAAGAAGGATTTGTCAATGATTGTGTCCAAACAAAAGGTAAGAAACAAGAACGAAATGAAGCAGAGATTTCAACAAGCTGAGGATGGATTTCTACAACAAGAGAAGAAGAGATTATCCATCCACTGAAGAGAGAAGCTGGTAACTAGGTATTCTGACAATTTAGGATTGTTTTCCCCTTTGAGCTGTCTTGGTTTAGATGTCACAATCCAAGAGCTATCTAAAAAATTAAAAAATAAAATAAAATTTCGGTCTCAAATCCGACCTTGCTTAATGAGCTACATATCATATTAAAAAACAATAGATTAGAATTATGTATAGGGTTTCCTCTATGAAAATGTGTTTTCATATATAGATTTTTCTTTACCTAATAAAAAAATAATTGTCATTTTTATTTACTATATATTATGAATTAAAATATTTAAAATTATAAATTCATTCGATTAAATTTTATTTACAATATATCATTTTCATTTAAAACTTTTTTTATCTTATCTAATGCTTATCGGTGTAATTGAAAGTTTTTAAAAATTGTGATTAACTTTAGTTTTCTTCAACTTATATATTCAAATATTTGTATGTTATTTTATTATTTTATTATCTTATTATGTATTATGCTTTTACTATGTAACTATTTAATTCTAATTAAATCCAAAACAAATGTGCTTTCTTTGTTTGTAATGAAGTTAACATGAAAGTTAATGATCTAACAATTTAGTCATCCAATCAAATCATCATGAAATTCTTAGGCTTGGTATTAAGGCTAAGTGTCTAACTAGAAAATGAATTTATTAAATTTCTCATATTTAAAAAATAATAGATTAAAATTAGGTATAGGGTTTTGTCTAGCCAAATGTGTTTCTACATATAGGTTTTTCTTTCTTATTAATTTTTTAAATTTTCTTTTAATTTACTAAATATTTTAAATTAAAATATTCAAAATTATAAATTCACTCAATTATACTTTATTTAAAATATATCACTTTCATATTAAACTTTTGTTATTGTATCTTATATCTTATACTTATCAGTGTAATTGAAATTTTTTAAAAATTGTGATTAAGATTAGTTTTCTTTGATTTATATACTTAAATATTTGTATGTTATTTTATGGTTTTATTACTTCTATAAGAAACTTTTTAGTTTTTCCATCAAATTGTTGTAATACATCTTTCTTATATTATATTGTCAACTTCTCCTCTTTCTTGACATTAAGGGTGAAAAATGTAAAATTACAATGCTTTTACTATGTAAATATTTTATCCCAATGAAATTAAAAAAAAATGTGCTTTCTTTGTTCAAGATTTAGATTAATTTTTATCCATTGTTGTTCATAAAGTAATATCAGATTTGTACTTACTTTTATGCCCATTTCATTTGTGTTTACATATACACCATTTTTTAATATTGGTACAATTGACATTTACACAATATTATATTTTGGAAATCATTGAAATAGTATAGGTGACATTTACACACTATTATCTTTTGGTGAATATTGCTTTCACTTGTATGATCTATCCATGTTAACTCCATTTAGTACTATATATGTTATTGATTTTTTTCAAATTTAACATTTATTTTGGTTTTCTAGGTCGTGGCTGATTTTGCGCAAGCTTTCCTCCAGTAATACATCATGGCCGAATACTCTACAGCTAGAGTTTAATGTTTCTGTCAATTGGAATGTGCATCTTCAAACTGAAATCCAAAATCAAGTATGTCAAGTTACCTTTTGAATGCTTTTAAAATTTTGCTAATTCTAAATTTAATAAAAATAACTCATATCTACTTCCTCTTACCAATTAATCTTATTTTCCTTTTATTTTTTGCCTAGCACAAATAGACTCCAATTATTTTTGCATTTATAGTTAAACAAATATTTCTAAAAATGTACTCAAATCAACTCTTGAATTGGGATTTTCTACAACATTTGAACCTCTAAAGAGATCAGTCATGTGTATATGCCTCTATTCTATATAAATATTTGATTATATGCTATCAAATTTACATCTCTTAAATTTTTCTTTTCTAATACAACTTATCTGCGTACCCTTGCACCTCACACCTCTTTCTAGTGCAAGTGCTAGTTTAGCCTTTAATTTCTGAACATCTCATATTAAACTTTGACAGTACTAATTTCTCTAATCATATGCTAGGAAGTAAAACTCACCTCCACAGATAACAACTTGCAGCTCAGGTGTATAAGCCGTACAATCATCTTGTTCTTCAATTTTTCTGTTTTGTTTGTGAAATATCAGGAAGAGCACATTTTACAGATATTCCAGTTTTGGTAGAAACGCAGGAAAACATGGCCGGCTTCTTCATATATTGTTGCACAATAATATTTAACTTGTGCGCCACAATATTGGATAAATGAGGAAACAAAACAGTACGAAGCAAATAATAAACCTGAAAGAAATTGTGTTTATGCGGTGTTATTAGACCTCGTGGGTTGGTCAACAGCCGTCTCCAAAGTGGGCGCTTCATATTTGACAGATGCAGACTCACACACTTGTGTGTGCTCCATCTCTAATAAGGCTTTCTTGTATTCCCCATAAAAATAAGATGTAAATCCCCACAAAGACATAGCAAGAGACATGCCTTTCTCCCCTGTGAACTTCTCCTTGAATATGACAACCGCGAGCACCTCCACCACAGGAGTTAAACAAGTCATCAACACGGCACTCCACAGAGAAGATGTTAAAAAGATCACACCATACACACCGACGAAAAAGAGCTGCCAGGAGACCGCGCTCCAAACCACAGCCATGTAGTAGTTGAATTTCCCCACATCGGATTCCATGGCTTCCCTCCCAACAGCGGGGAAATCCTTGTTGACAACCATGCCTATCATGCAGACAACAGTCGACGACAAAGATACGATAAGCTGCATCTCCATAACAAGAGTGTATGTAATCCTCCGTGTGGTCTTCTTGTAGAGAAGCTCAATCAAGGGAAGAATGAATCCATAGAGAGCAGCTGCGGCTCCTGCAGCGAAAAACCCAAGCCAATATTGTCGAGATGTGACTCCCTTTGGCCTGTCACCATTGGTGTTGAAGGCCAACATAACTGATCCCATGGTGAGCAAAATTATGGCGTTGATTGAATAGGCAGTAAACTTCTGCTTTACAAGGAAGAATCCGAAGAAGGCATTGAAGGCAAGCTGAGGAGCAATTACGAGAGAGGAGGTGGAGAGGGGGAGGTAGGCGAGACCCCATGAATACAAGAAATTATCAAGCCCGGTGAGGAGGCCGATTACAACGGATGCAAGGCAGAGCTTGGGAGTAACATGGCTGCTTTCACTTCCAGAGGGCTGTTTTGTGCGGGAAGAAAGCCAAATGGGGAGAACGAGAAGAGGACAGGCTGCAGTCTGAAGCCACGCAGTGAACCATATGCGATTGCCACCGTGCAAGAAATAGAAGCGGATTAACAAGTTACCAGCGGCTCCGCCAATGAACAGAGCCACACAGTTGAGGATGAGGAGTAGCCATTCCCCTAAGCTTTTCTTGTTTGACTTCATTCGCCACACTTCGTAACTCACTATGTTATTTTATTTTATCTCCGGCTTCTAATTTATAAACAAAAATGGTGCATCGGGTTTCTGGTTTTGCGATCAAGGGAAGTATTTTCCGGATAAAATATAAGATCTGATTCCACGTCGCAGATTTGTTTGCTCTAAAGGTGAATTTGATACGGGTGCCAGTTTCCATTTCATTTTGGGCCCGACTTAATGGAACGACTCGACTCGACTTAGACGATTTAGGATCCTCTTTTTTTTAAATTTTCCATTTGTTTATCTCTTCACCTTGTTTATCACTTCACAATTTGTTTATTACTTTTGTGTAATGCTTGGGATTTAGTTTTTAACGGTAAAATTGACATGGTTTATTGTTGTTTCAAATTTAGTTTGATTTTATCTCACTTGAGGTATTTTAATATAATAACGTATTAACAAGGCTAATTTTATTTATAGTTTACTTTCTTGTTATTTTCTATACATTATTTCTATAATTATTGCACTTTCAATCATATTTACTTTTATTTATCTTCTCCTCACAATGAAATCATCTAGTCAATCACTACAATATATTTCTATTTCTAATGTCAATTTTCCTTTGTGCCCCTTTTAATGGGATAACTTGACTTGTCTTAACCCATAAATGAGTCTTATTTTATTTTTTATTTCTTGATATGGTAAGAATTTGTCATATTACTTTTTTAATGTTTGGGGCTTGATTTCTTATTTTTACATTAAAATTGACATAGCCATATTATTTTTAATATACTTTTCTTTTTATTTGGATGAATGCATCTATATATATAATGATACAAGTTCATAAGTGACATATTCCTTTGTTTATCTTATGTCATAGCCTAGAGCTTCGTTATTCTAGCCAAGTAATTCTTCTTTTGATCATTTTTCACACATTGCTAATTTAGTTTTGATATTATCTTACTTGGGGTATCTTAATATAATAATGTATTAACAAGGTTAGTTTATCTCATTTACTAGTACTTGTTTATTCACATGTATTTAAATATATTATTGTCATTTTTTGTATATTTCAATATTTTCTTGTCATTTTCCATACATTTGTAATTATTGCACCTTCAGTTATACCTACTTTTAGTTAAATTTTTTCCTTATAATAAGGTCATTTAACCAATTACTACAATTTGTCTCTATCATAGTATTAGCTTTTATTCTTCCTTCCTTTGGTCTTATCTCAACAACCATCACAAATACCAATTTAGATGGTCACTTTGGAATTACATATGGTTTCAAATGTCCATTTCCTATTGGCCCCACTTTAGTTGGATAATTTTTTTATAAATAGGGAATACTAGGGGTGTGTAAACCATTATTCTACAAACTTTAGCCCAAAACCAGATATTATTAATTTCCTTATAACTTGCATATGAAATCAAACTAATGTTACTGAATAATAAACATAAGCATGTAATAAGAGAACTCAGAACATCATATTTTGTTAACTAGGGAAACCTTAGCCAAGGGAAAACCTTGATGGGGATGGTACCCAAAAACTAAACAACAACGAAAAGTATCAGGTTAAAGATATTGACCATGTTAGGAATCTATTACAAGTATGTAGTATGTGAGTCCCTGTTAGAGGATGCGGGTGTTTTTAGTAGCCTCAACCCTATTAGGAGTTGTTATGTACAAATACAAAATGTGTGCAAGAAAAGCCCATTTCTTGAACATGAAATATATAATGTAATTCCTTGAAACAAGCACCTCTTTGCTTGATGCTAATATCTTCAATATTTAAAATAACTCTTTTTTCTCTTCACAATCCTCACATAACTCTTATCATACATTAGAATTCACATCCTATAAAGTTCACATAATCTACCTAAGAAGCACTCTTTACTTTGCACTTACAAACTTTCCTTTGCACCTTTGCAATTCTCAAAATATTATCCAATCAACCTTCAAGGTTTCACACACTTGACAAAATATATTATTAAAACTTTTTGTCTTAGGGTTAGCATCTATGATGACATCCCTAATTAACTAAGTTATTATTTTGTAAACCAAATAATTTCTTAGTCTGTAATTATCCATTTCCTATCATGCTCTGTTATGTCTATATACTGCCACAACTGGTAGAACTGTTATATCTTTTTTCATTTTGACTTGTGCACTTGAACACATCATCTTGACACACTATTATGTCTATACCTTAGCCAAATTTCTAAAATTTTCCCCCTTTGGCATTGATGAAAACATATAGGAAAATTTGCTAAGTCCAAAAATCTTTTAGTTATCAAAACTTTATAAAATTGGCCTTAGAATTTTTTTCAAACTTCAAAACTTGTGGATCATTGTATTTAACCGTCCTTCCTTATATCTACTAATGATATTATCTAACTCTCCCTTTGCATAGTTTAGAATATTACATTACTCTCCCTATCATATACCTTACTTCACAAATATGCCTATATACATTTTTTCTTATCTCTCGCCCTTTGACATCAATGACAAAGGTGTCAAACACACACACATACACACACATACACACACACACACACACACACACACACACACACACACACACACACACACACACACACACACACACACACACACACACACACACACACACACACACACACACATTTCAAAATTTGAATCTATACATTTGTATTAGGTCAATATCCATGTCATATAGTCATCAAAACATGTCTTTAGCCTCTTGAAGTTCTTCTCCCATGAATCTCTAACTCCAAATATGCTAAGAAGGGTACATAGTCCATAGGATGCAATTTCAATTGCATTGAAGTCTGCATAGACAAGCTTCTCCAATGATTTCTTTGCCTTAGGAAATTCCTCAACCTTTTGTTCTATGGTTTCTATCCTCAAAGATATATTTTCTCTAAGAAGTAAAAGCCTCTCAACAATTCTCTATTTATTCATCTTAATAGAACTTATTTCATCATAATTCTTTCAAATCTTAGCATCAATGTCTTCCATCATTTGACCAGGCTATCGAAGCTGATTTACTAGTACTTAGTGTTCTTCATGCGTCTTTTTTAGGTCTTCATCATTATCTTTAGTGAACTTAAATGATAATGTGCAATTTTCTTACAATGTATTTCCTTCCTATTCACATCTCCTCAACTCCTTCATACATGCATCAAGAGCTCCCAAGGCATTTATGATATTTTGAAACATAATGTCAAACATTTAGATGGATAATTTTTGGCCCATACTTGAATGGTTGCAATATCATATAAACTTATGAATTTTGCATCAAAAGCTTACACTAGAACTTTTTCTTCATCTTGTAGATATGACTCTATCATCTTTATATCTAAAGTTTTTTGAAATCTCTTTGTCACTCCCATTAGAGAACTTTGTAGTCTTTTCACCTTTCCATTCTTCCCAATAATCTTGCTAAGTGATGAGATTAGTTCAGTCTGATCATCACCATTTGATCAAGTTAGTGCTACTAATGTAAGTGGTTTCCTAGAAGAACTAGGTACACTATCCTTTTTCTCATCTTCCTACTTTTTCTTCTTCTCCTCTTCTTCTTTTCTGTTATTTTCTTCTTCTTCCTTCTTTATTTCTTCTTCTTTCTTTTTCTTCTCCTCTTCCAATTTCTTCCTTTCCTCCTAAATTTTCTTTTCTTCCTCCATTTTGTTGTGTTCTTCCACCATTTTCTTTCTCTCCTCCTCAATATTTTTCTTATCCTCATCATCTTCAAGTTTTTTTTTTGCTTCTAATATTTCTTCATCTTTCTTCCCCTTCTTATCTTCTAATTCTTTCTTCTTCTTTTCTTTTTCTCCCTCCTTTTTCTTCTTTTCTTCTTCCATTTTCTTTTTATTTTCTTCTTCTTCTTTCTTAGAGCTGGTGTAACTCACCAAATTTCCAACATTAGAACCATAGACTTTTAATGGATCTTCTAAAGTATCTAGAGTGATCCTTGTATTGTCCACTTGCATGGTATTAGTAGCAAAAGAGACTTGTGGAGTAGATTCTAACATTGTTGTTGTTTTTGTTGCTGATGCCACTACCTATTCTTGGCTTATTGTGGAAGTCATAAAGGGTAAAAGCACAAACCTTTGTCACCTTTTATAAAGGAATAGGATATTTGAATGTGATAGTTTAACATTAATGACAAAAAAAAACGTATTTGTGTTTAGAATATGAAGATGATGTAAACTGATGAAATGTGTAGAATTGGATGAATTTTATGCCTATAATTTTTATAATTTATTTGAATGAGGATTGATTCATTTTATTTTATTTTGAAGTCGCTTCTTTAATTATAAAAAATATAGGTTGTAGTTCCCATCAAACAAGTATATGCAAATCATCTTTTTTGTTTTGAGTTGAAAATATCTTATAGATGACATGTATAGCTAGGGAACAATAAAAGAAATAATTATTTTTGATGTATATTTTCTTTGTTATAAGTACTCAACTTTGACCTTATCAGAATCAAATAGTTTTTTCCTCCCATGAAGACTTCCCTATCAAATCTATACCTTCTTGAAAAAAAATTACATATTCATGACCATGATTCTCTCCTCTAGAGATAAATATGATTTTTTAATTTTTTTGATATGATTTACTATTTTTTTCTTTTCTTAAGGGAGCATCTTCTAAAATGTTCAAATATCGACTTCCAATTGTACATAGTAAAAGAATGCATATTCATGAAACTTTAATGTAGAAAGCAAATGAACTGATGACAAACTATGCTAGACCCAAGACATCATCAATAGCAAGTAACCTCTACAAATGTCTCATGTCTCCCAACTACAACCACTAAAACAGCTCTCAAACTAGCCTTTTAGTGATAGTTCTAGAATGAGATATTGCTAAAAATTTAAATCTATGATGAAAAATGCATGATCTATGACTATAATGTGGATTATGTGTGAAATGCAACTCCTAGAAATACTCTTGAAATAATCATGCCATGAGATAAATATGCAATAAATGAAGCCAAATCATACAAAATGATGCTCAATGACATAAAATGATACTAACAATGCCATGAAATCACTATAATGACAATGCTAAAACAATGAGTCTAAATATGCCTATAGTGTAGATGCATAAAAACTTGGGTCCCCTGTCTCTTAGATTTCCTTCCTATTTATAGGATTTTCACTTTTGATTGGTGGTGAAAGTGAAATTCAAAATATCTCATAAAAGGCTAGGAGGAAGAGTCCAACAAACTTGGTTTTGGAAATGATATGAGGATTTTTCAAATTCTTTTAAATGGTAAAAGGGAGATTTTCCTCTTGTGAGGATAAAGTGATTTTATTGATTTACTAAATGATTTATTTTCAACACTTTGTCTTTTTCTTCCTCCCTTTTTTTTACATTTTATTTATGAATTTGAATTGTTTTCTTCCTCTTTTAAAGTTGATTTAGGTCTTGTCAATTTAAAAGGTGATTAATGACCTGATGTGATTTTTGATTTAAAAGTCTATTGTGTTTCTTCTAATTTTCTTTCTAATTTGGTCCTAATTGATCTGGATCGCATGATTTAAGTCTTTGTCAAATTTTGGGTGTCTGCAAATGCCCCTCTTTGAGCTAATATGCAAAGCATATTAGTTCAAAGACTATCTTGATTTTTTGATTTTAGGTCAAATTCTGATTACTAGATGCCTTTTCTATGATATTTTATCATTTTTTCGTTGTTGTGGTCTCTATCTGTAGATGGCTTGATGTCTAATTATTGATGATTTGATGTTTGATCATTGATGATGTTTTGATTTTCGTTGATTTGATGGTTGCATTGCAATGTTGATTCGATGATTTGATTGCAATGGTTTTGTTTGGATACCTTGGTTTTGATGTTTACAAATTTTTGGCCAGGGTAGATCATTTTGATGTTTCAAAGAATTTTAATGCCCCAGCTTTGATGTCCTAATTTGATATATTGCCCCCTCAGAAATAAAATTGGAAAAAAGTAAGAAAATGTGAAAAAAGAGTATGTTCTAATTTTATTTCTGATATGGTAGGAGATTGGCAAGAAGGTTTGATACAATACCTGAGTTAGCTTGGGGGATCAAAAAGGTGCCAAAAGTTGGTAAATAATGTGAAAAGTTTATACAAATGCCACTTGGGGGGTTAAATAGGTCAAAAAGACCTTATACCCTTGTCGTTTTCACTTTTTTCCTTTGAATTTGGTGATTTGGAGCTTTGATCCAATGAAGATGCTGGTGCCATTAGTATGAGCATCTAGTCTAGACTATGGTGCCCCGATATGTTGTCAAGATCCTCTTTGTTTGAGATTTAGCTTTTTTACCTATATTTTATGAGTTTCTTGTGGCACATTTGAATTCTTTTAGCACCTATGCATAGTCATTTAGTGCATGTGTAGGGTGTATCAGTGCATTTGGATCCCTAGTTATTGGTAGATTAGTGCATATGAGTAATATAATAGCACTTTTGCATAAAATAGCACATACAATTAGTATAATAGCACATATACATAAAGTATGAGCACATATAAATGTAAGAGCACAATCAACTGATAGAACAATGCATATAACTAGTTTTGGAGTGCATATAATTGTAAAGCACATACACCTAGTGAAGTCACACATTTGTAGCATTTTGTAGTGTTTTTTAAAATAACACTTCCACATGATTGAAGAGTGCATATTGGATCTTGCAGTGCTTATGATGTATATAATGAAACTTTTGCAAGGTGGATTAGGGTAGTTGAATTCTGTGACTCATTTGACGGGGTATAGATGATTCGTCGAGTGTAAGATAATGCCAAAGATAAGAGTCTTGGTTGGTCAACTGGAGATGGGAAGAACAAGTGAACATGAGTAGTCAGGAATCTATAAAGTGATGCTTTTAGGATTGATCTGATAATAGATAGGTAATCCCTTGACTCAAGATACAGAGTAAGGGAGCCAAACTAGTCCAACTCAAGATAGAGAAAGAGGAGCAATAGGTCACAGATAGAAACAATAGATAGGTGGCTAGATGTAATTAAGAGATTGATTTTTGATGGTCACTTTGTGATGAAGACTGACGTGTTGTATTTTCTTGATGAATAATAGGTGCGTAGGCATAAGCTCATGGTACGAGGGTTCTATCTATGGCCTCTAGAGTTAGTGGGCTAATTGTCCAACGTAGAGGGGTAGGTGATTGATAGGTGCGACTTCACATATTTATTGAAGATGCCCTAGTTCTGAGTGAACAGGGGATCATTAACAACTATGGTTGAGCAATGGCACTTGGACCACAACACATTCCATTTGTTGATGGGGGAGATGATAGTGACTCCTAATGATGTGTACATGATTTTTTGAATCTTGGCTATAGGGGATTTGGTGTACTATGATCAAACTATTGGTGGGGCTGCATTCTAAGACTTGTTCAGAGATGACAGTATTTGTGATGACAACATGTATTGGTTTTAGATGTTGCAGTATGATGCATTACCAATAGTATTAGTAGGACTGATAGGTGGATTTCTATTGACAGATTACCCAAGGCTTAAGTGTTCAATTGGATGGGGGTGGTTGATTTAAGAGATGATTGATGAGCCATAAATGTTTGCATGGGTTAGTTATACTTTGGCTTATTTGTATTATGATTTACACTAGGTTGTATATTCGAGGGCCTCATCATTATCAATAGGGATCATTTTTCTATAGGTATGGACATGGGAGCATCTACCCATTACACATCCAGTGTGTATAAAAAAATGGCCACAGGGCATGCCATATATGTATACTTATTCAAATCCTATTATGCAGCCCCATTTGGGCAAGAAAAAGTACTAGCATCGAATACTAGATGATATTGATGAAGTCATATGGAGACCTTATAGGTTTATAGAGCCATGGGTACAGGATGATGATGCGATGGTGTATTTCTTCAGTCCGAGGTTTTTACTTGGTTAGATTCCTTCAGTACTAGAGTAGTTTTTCTTCAGGTGGGTGGTAAGACAGTTTGGTTGGTGACAGGGCATGTCACAGAGGACTGCACATTATGCCCAGGTTTAGTTAGAGAGACCAGTGTGGGGGCTGACACTAGAGTATGAGGCTTTTCTAGAGGCTTTTTTATAGATGATAGATACACCACAACCTTGGGCATTACGAGATGGAGTAGCAAATGCCAAGATGGAGGGATATTATGCATAGTGATTTTGAGATCATCCCTTCTCGAATTACATAGATCTAGCCAAGCCGATGATTGGTATTGATGAGGCATTAAGTGGGGGAGAGGATGATGATGATGAGGGTGGTCTAGGGAGAGGTAGAGGGAGGTGACAAGCTAGGGTCAAAGTGGGTAGAGTATATGGTAGAAAAGGTCAAGTAGCTATGGTGTTACCATAGAGGGGAGTGGCTTGAGGTGCAGTCCAGGAACTAGTGGGTGTAGGGAGAATCAAGGATGTCCATGGCTAAGGTGGTGCATGGGTGAGAGGAGGGATGGGTGGTTGGTGTGATGGAGTAGAGTGGATGAGGGTGAGATTGCTAGAGAATGTTCAGTTTGTCCATCAACAAAGACCACTAGTGCAAGGGCTTATCAAAGATCTACTAGGTGCACAATTACAGGTACCACTAGAGGCACTGCCACTAGAGAGGTCAAGGGATCAACTAATTTAGAGACTAGGGTGAGTGCCATAGAGGCTAGGATGGGTGAGGTGCTGAGTACCTTGTGGACACTCATAGCAATGATTACACCAAGACCACCACCACCACCACCACTAAGGATAGATAGGACATCATCAAGTCAAATAGCTATGGTTACACCCATTGCACCATCGATAGATGTGATAGAGTAGTCACACTGAGAGGATACGAGTGATCCCAATGAGTATGGACTATCAGATTGGGCACCCTCATGAGGATGAGTTTAAATTATTTTACTATGGCCTCATTTTTCATTGTGTATGATTATTCTCAAGATGTTTACTGGATATTTATGCTGATGTACTTATTTGATCCTGGATTGATGTATTTGCATGTTATATTATCATGTGATTTTCGTGTTGATGTATATTATCTATTGTGCATGTGATTGTATCCTTTTGTAGGACCATCTAATTGTCATGTGTCTTTATGAGATATCTGAGCTTCATTGATGTTTTAGATGTGTGCACTTATGATGTCATGGACTTATGTTGTCATGTGATTGTTTGATATGATGATCATGTTGATAGTGGATGTTGATGTGTATATATATGTAAATGATTAATGTAGGTGAATCATGATTTAGAGTAGATGGTAGGTTACTGATGTTGTAATGGAAATGTGATGTGGTAATATGAATGTAATAACATGAAATGAAATGTGACATGTAACAAAATGGACTAAAATGAGTAATGAAGTGAGGTGAAATGTAAGATGTCCTGAAATGAAGTAAGATGAAATAATAGATGAAAATGGAATGAACTACGTAATAAAATGAGATGAGTACAAACTAAAATAAGATGGGTAATGAAATGGGAGGGAATATGAAATGAAATGAAATGATATTAAATATGAAATGAAAGTGAAATGAAAATGAAATGGATTATAAAATGAAATGAAAAGGAAATGATAATGAAAATGAAAATGCAATGAGATATATAATGAAATGCAATAAGTAATGAAATATGAAATGAAATGTGAAATGAAAATGAAAGGATTTTGATTGTGGAAATGAAATTATATGGAGAAGTAGATGAGAAGAAATGACATGAGATGAAACAACAAGAAACATGTTATGAAATGCAATAAGAGGAGTTGTGAAAATGAAATGGGACCTGAAACAAAATTGTTTGAGATTGAAAGGCTTTGAGTTGGTATGTCACTATTTACGATTCAAAAGCCAACAAATGGATGGATGAAATGGTAAAATAAGAAAAGGTGATGCAATAAATTAGATGAAAATGGAAGGTGGTTAAATGAGATTGTTTGAGATTCAAAAGCCACGCAAGGCAACAAATGAGGTGGTGCAATCTAATGGTAAATTTATAACATGTAATGCTAGCATGGATGAGGTGCAGAAACAAAGTCCACGAGTGCTCATAAGCTTATTGATGGTGTTGCACGTGTTGTTTATAACTAGTCATGAAATTACTGAGTAATGTTGGTGAATTATAACCTAATTGTGTACCAACTATTTGTTTTGCAAGGAATCCAAGATGAAAATTGCAAACTAGATGAATGCAACTAATTGTCATTTTTTAAAGAAAGGCAAACTAATTGTCATCATAGAGCATGTGATAAAAGTGACTGAGTACAACCACCACTAGCTCAACTATAGTGATATGAATACTTTGTCATGCCAAAAAGTACCAACAAAAAGGAACACTGTACAAGAAAACGTGACAATCATTAAGAAACAAAAGCTATAGCTACAAAATAATAAAAACAAGCATACCAACCAATCACATGTCAGATAAAAGATCTCACCTAAGGTAATGCACAAAATTGGTTGAGGTACACATGGCATTCCATCCAAGAGGAGACTCTTATAAGTGGACACTAGTAATGTGCGAAACCAAAGGATCATGGGAATTATGTAGTGAAAAACCAAGAAAATATCATGACTTTATCTCGATACCTCTAGTCAAACACATCATTGAGATACTAAAAGTGCATGATAGCATAGAAAAACCATTATGTGTGAACTAGGGACACTTCCTATTGTGTGCAATAGTATCATGTTGTTTAGTTTTTTTTGTTTAGGTCTACTAGGGAGTAACCTTGTTGCATTAGGTGGATGCGAAGGTATGGGATGTGTCAATAGTGATCTAGTAGTAGATTCTAGTGGGTGGTGCACATCAACAAAAATTTGGGTGATGGGATGTCAGAGCTAAAGGTCAAATGTACCAAGTACCAATGTGGCAGGGTGCAAAGAGTGAATATGAGGAAGACTGAACTGTAGAATGAGGCTCAGGTGAATGATGGCTATAAGGAGGTGGATAGTGTGTTAATGAATCAAGGTAAAGTGAGGAGGAGAATGTGATTATTGGAGATGGTGAGAAATTGTGGGAATCATGCAAGTGAAAGTATGTTGGGCTGACTAGATCAGTCATAGCAAGAGGGGGACACTAACCAAGGAAGGTGGAGGAGGCAAGGGAAGAGAGTGAAATGTGTTAGGAAATCTTTTGAGGAGTGGCTAGATAACTCCAAGTGTTACTTTCGAGTCTAGGTGAGACAAGCCAGCTAGTACAAAGGTCAGTGCAACGTAAAGAGGTGGGAATGCAACTGGAAGAAATGCCCTTGTCAGCTTTGATGATGTTTTTCAGGACCACAACACAACAAGCACTGTAGGAGGTAGCAGATGATGGGCCAAAGAAACAGGTGGAGGATAGCCTATCTAAAAAGATGAAGAGTATGTTGGGAGTGAAGGAGGAAGTGGGGGAAATAAAGTCTCCCAAAAAGTCTGTGGGAGAAACTACTAAGGATGTGGTAGGTGTTAGTGGCAGTGAAGTACTGAGTGGAATGCAATAGTAGATTAGTCTTAGGACATCAAGATGAGGTTCAATAGAAGGGGGAAGCAAGCATTGTGAATGTGGGGAAGCTACAACTAGAGGTGGGGGATAGTGATCAAGCATCATAGGATGTGGAAGGATTACAAAAATTGTTGGTGATAGAGAGAGTCTGAGTAGAGAACATAGAATTGGAGGTCACATTTTTGTTCGGATTGATGGAGAAGGCCTAGGAGGATGGAGCACAAATAGAGGCAAAGTGATTATAGGAAATGATAGATGTAGAGTGAGTATGGTTGCAATCATTAGAGATGGAGTTGTGCATGCAACATGCATGAGCTGAAGGAAGCAATGCAGGAATGCAGGCTGAATGATCAAAGTTGTAGTAGTTGCAAGAATCAATGAAGATGGGACAAGTAGGTTTAGAGAGTGCATAGAATGAGCTAGTGTTATTACAGTCACAGTCTGAGTCATTTAGGGAAGCAATTGCAAAGGCAAACACCTAGGCATTGAAGTTGCAATAATGGTTAGTATTAAGTGAGGGGAAGGTGAGGCAATTGTAGCAGCGTTTAGGCTAGGAAAAAGTAGATGTGGAGCATTGGCAAATGATGACTAATCAAATGCAATAGAAGCAAGATGCACTCGAATGAGTGATCACTACATAGGGGGTAAGCAAGTTGGTGGAGAATGTGTTCATGGAAATGCACCAAACGAACAAGGTAGACTGGGAAGCTGCTTATATGATGGGATGTTACTATCGTTTATTCCCACATGAGGACCAATGAGAGATGTAGTTTATAGATAAAGAATTTACAGCTCTGTTAAAGCTGCAATTATGTGGCAGAAGGTTTCCAATTCCTATGGAAGCAGTATGGACATGTCAAGGGTTGACACTGAGAGCCTCTTTGTCTCGAGCTAGGCCAAAAAGAGACACCATTGATCGGACACCCTATTATGCCACCTCCCCCAAGAGGCGAAAATAAATAATCCACTAGACATTGTTGGGATGTAATGCAATTAGTGCTGTCATAGGGAAATAAAAAAGTTGACGTTTGCTATTGTGATAATTGATGTGGATTTTAATACATTGTCATGTGTATTTTTGGTATTTTCAAAATATTTGGATGTTTTTGTGATTTTCTCGAATATTAAAATTTTTTTGTGATTTTTGCAAATATTTAAATATTTTTGTGATTTTTTGGATAAATGTTGGAATGGTTTAACTCTTGTAAAAATAGGAACAATACCATCTGTAGAGTGAGGATAATTGTGACAGGTAGCAAGAATATTTGTGTGCATATGAAGAACTAGCATAAACAATAATAATGCCAATAGGAGGACATTTCTCTAGGGGTGTGACGAGACAAGCATTCTTGAGGCCTATGAAAAGGAATATTGGCCCAAAAGGGAACACATGGGTCTCAAGTATACAAAATAGAGCCTTGAAAATACATTTTTAACCTCAGAAAGGCATGTTAGGGGCTCAAAGGACATCAAGGGTCTCGAAAAATGATGAAATGGGGCTTATAAAAAGGTGTTTGGGTTGAAAAAGGCATTTGAGGGGCCTAAAAGTGGCACTTTGGGCCTGAAAAGTTGCTAGAGAGGTCCAAAAGGATGCTTGGGCCTTGAAAAAGGCACTAGAGGGGCCTAGAGAAGGCATTGGAGGGGTCCAAAAAGGACATTTGGGCCTTGAAAAAGGTGCGAGAGGGGCCTAAAAAAGGTGCTTTGGGTCTAAAAAGGCATTGGAGGGGTCCAACAAGGATGCATGGGCATTGAAAAAGATGCTAGAGGGGCCTGAAAAAGGTGCTTGGGCCAAAAAAGAAACTAGAGGGGTCCAAAAGTGATTTTTGGGCCTTGAAAAAGGCCCGAGAGGGGCCTAAAAAGGTACTTTAGGCCTATAGAGGCACTCGAGGGGTCCAAAAAGGACACATGGGCCTTGAAAAAGGTGCTAGAGGGGCCTGAAAAGGGTGCTTTAGGCCTAAAAAGGCACTGGAGGGGTCCAAAAAGGATGCTTGGACCTTGAAAAAGGCACTAGAGGGAAGGCTAAGCTCACACGCTTATGCCTACTTATTCTGTACATCTAGTTGAGTAAGGATAAAATAGTTCAATGAGTATCTGGGCCTTCAAGATAGCATCAACATATTTATTGAAGGAGGCTAGACGAATCATAGCCACTACATCTTAAATAAGAATTATAATTTGTGGGGAATTGTTGCTCTTGACAAGAGGAGGGAAGCAAGGGCACCTCTTGCGCTATCCGCATTGTGCTGAATTTTCCAAAGTCTGATAGAATGTTTCAAGACATTACGACACTACTTCTTAATATTAATGGGGCATAGTGGGATTTGATATCTTGTTGTATAGCCAAATTGAGAAATTGAGAGGAATTTTTGGGTGTTGTTGATAGGAATTGCCCCCATTTTGAATGCTTCGGGCTAGTTGTGAATTTTTAGATGATTTTTGAATTTTTTTCTTTTTGGACATTTTTGATATATTTCTCAATTTTTTTTTGACATTTTTGGGAAATTTTTAATTTTTTTTGACATTTTTGGATGATATTTGAATTTTTAAAAATGTTTTTGGACAATTTTTTTTGACTTTTTTGGTATTTTAAAGCTATTTTTGTGTTTGTAGGGGTGAAATGGAGGATGTGAGCAAGATTTGGTGGAATATGGGGGTTGACCAGGACCATGTGAGGTACCCAAAGAGGCAATGAAGGAGTTTATGACATCAAATGGGTTGACTGAGGGCTATGACAAGCATGCGAGATCATTGGGCAAGGTGGATGGCAAAGATGTGCATTGATTTTCCTGCAATTCATGTCTATGGTATCTCAATACATAATCAGACTCTCTGTGTTGCTAAATTTATGGTGCTCCCCATTATGGCTATCATACTAGTTGTTTCCACTACTGTGTACATTTAGTCAAGGAAAATGGCTTTGATTCCCTCTTGTTATTGTTATTATTATTGTTGTTATGAGCTCTGTTTCCCTTGCCTCATTGTTGCTACAATACTGGTTATTTGTGCTACTATGAATGCACTCTTGATGACAAAAGATCTTAGAACTGTAATCGAGGTATGTGTGAAATTAATTCTAGATCGAATACCAACCTGATAGATTATGCTAGCTTCTCAACCCTAGATAAAAAAAATAATTTTCTACCAAATACCTCCAAATAATTCAATTGTAAATGCTACCTCTTTCTCTTATTCCCATCTTCTATTAATTGCAATGGTAAGCCACAAAGAACAAAAATGAAAATCGGAGATAGTAAATCAACCATTCAACTGTAGCCCTTTTTTAGCATTGAAGGCCTTGTGTTCCTTAGGGAAGCGTAAAAGTGCTATCTCTTGCCCCTTTTCAAACCAAAAGTGACATTCTTACTTCTTTTTACCAATATATATATATATATATATATATATATATATATATATATATATATATAGGATGTTTTTCAAATTTTTTGGTATTTTTGATATTTTTCTTGAATCTTTAGACATAAAACCATTTGAGATGGATGTTGTTGATAGGTTCTACTGATTTAGTACCATCACAATCTAAAAGTAGGTAAGTACCACTCCCTAAGGATTCTATGATAAGATAAGGACCAATCCAATTGGCCTCCCATTTCCCTTTCTTTTCTCTTGCTTCTTGGTTCTTAGGGTTTTCTCTAAGCATTAGGTCACCAGTTTGAAAAACACAAGGTTTGACCTTTTTATTATAATGCCTTGATAATCTATTTTGATACACTTTGAGGTGGTTATGGGTTGTATGCTGATGTTCCTCTAACAACTCAAGTTGTTCTAGATGGGTCACTCTATAATCCTCATTTGATAGGATATCTTGAAGAGTAACTCTTAAGGATGGCATCTCAACTTCTAAAGGGAGAATAGCCTCATAGCCATAAACCAAGGAGAAGGGTGTTGCTTTGCTAGGCATCCTAACACTCATCCTATAGGCCTAAAGGGCAGGCTTTAATTGTAAGTACCAATCCCTTCTAGTATCACTAACCATTTTCTTGAGGATGTTGATGATAGTTTTGTTGGTAGCTTCCCCTTGGGGATAATAAATAGATGAAGAATGGTGTATAATGTAATTTTTTTCACAAAATTCATCAATTATTTGGTTTTTAAAATACAAGACATTATCTGTGAGAATTTTATGAGGTATGCCAAACCAAAAAATGATATGGTTGAGAATGAAAGAGGAGATCTGTTTTCTTGTAGAGTCTGCAAGTGGTGCTGCTTCAACCCACTTGGTGAAGTATTTAGTTGTGATGATAATCCACTTATGCCCATTGGAGGAGGTTGGATGGATGGATCTAATCAAATCAAAATCGTACTGATAAAAAGGTCATGGCATGGCTAAAGGATTTAGCTCTTAGGCTAGTGCATGAACAAGGTTGCGATGGATTCAACATTTTTTTACAGGTTTTGACAAAATCAATAGAATCATTTTCCATGGTTGGCCAAAAATAGCCCATTCATAGAATCTTCTTGGCTAATGTGAATCCACTAAAGTGTGATGCACAAATCCCTGCATGTGCCTCTTACAAAGTGACTCTAGACTCAACCTTTTCGAGACACCTAAATAAAGTACCATCAAGACCTTTCAAATATAGTGTATTAGCCACCAAGGCATAACAAGAGGCTTGGAAAATGAAGTTTCATTTTTGGTTACATGAGAGGTTAGATGGAAGGGTGTTTTCATGGAGGTAAGTGATAATGGGATCGTTCCAAAGGGAATTGAGAGTGTTTAGATGGCAAACGGCAAGGGAATTGGGTTAAGTAAATGTGGGTTGAACCACCTCTTCCACTAGGAACTCATACCACTCATGCTATTTTAGGAGATGTAGTAAGGAGGCCAAGGTGGCCATAGCATTTTCTACTCTATTCTTGTCTCTAGGAATTTTTTCAAAAGTAATGTGAACAAAACATGTGTTGAGTGCATCGACTATATGTTTATAAGGCAACAATTTTTCATCTTTTCTCTGATAAGTATCATTAACCTGATTGATGATTAATTAGAAGTCTCCATAAAATTCTAAGGCTATCAGTTTCCATTCCAAAGCTAGCTTGAGACCCAAGACCAAAGATTCATATTTGGCCATGTTGTTGGTGCAATGGAAGAGCAGTTTGTATGATTTGGGGATGGTAACCTTGAGTGGCGTGATAAACAAAATACCAGTACCCAACCCATGGTGCGTGTAGAAACCATCAAAACAAAATTTCCATGTGACTGGCTCTACTTGAAGGATGTGCATATCAGGGAAGCCAACTAAGATAGGATTGGAACTTTCTATAGGCACATCTGCCAATTGATCGGCAATGACCTATCCTTTTATTTCCTTCCTATCCACATACTCAATGTCAAACTCACTTAGGATCATTAGCCATTTGGCCAGTCTACCTGTTAATGTTGTCTTGCTGAGAAGGTATTTGAGAGGATTGATCTTGGATATGAGCTTGACTTTGTGCATCAAGAGATAATGATGTAGTTTTTGGGGAGCAAAAACTATGGCCAAGCAAGCCTTTTCAATGAAAGAATAATTAAGCTCATAGTTGACTAAGGTGTGACTGATGTAGTAAATGGCTCATTCTTTTCCTTGGTCATTTTCTTGCACCAGGAGGGCTCCAATTGACTTATCCATTATAGAAATATACAATAGCAATGGTTTGTGTGATATTGGAGTTACCAATATAGGTAGATTCATCAAATAGGTTTTAAACATTTCAAAGGCCTTTTGACATTGACCATCCCACTTAAAATTTATCTTTATGTAATAGGTGTGTGAATGGTATGCACTTTTCCCCCAACTTAGAAATGAACTAGTGTACTACTTGAAGCCTACCTTGAAGGGAGCATAACTAATTTAGGTTCTTTGGAGGTTTCATACTATCTATGGCTTGTACCTTCTTGCGGTCAACTTCTACCCCTTTAGCTAAGACAATATATCCTAGGAGCTTGCTTGATTTGATGCCAAAAGTGCATTTCTTGGGATTGAGCTTGACCTTAAATGCTTCAAGGAAGGTGAATATTTTGGCCAATATGGGAAGATGTTCTTCCCAACTATGGGATTTGGCAAGAATGTCATCCACATAATCTTCCGTGAAGATATGCATCATATCATGGAAAATAGTGGTCATGGTCCATTGATAGGTTGCCTTGGCATTCTTTAACCCAAAGGGCGTTACATTCCAACAAAATGTGCCCCATGCACAATTAAAAGTTGTTTTATCTTGATCTTTTGGTGTTATTATGATTTGATTGTATCTTGAAAATCCATCCATAAGTAAAACATGGAATGGCCTACTATGAGGTCGACTATAGTGTCAATATTAGGGAGAGGAAAGTCATATTTAGGGCATGCTTTTTTTAAAATCCTAGAAGTCAATACAGATGCATATGCTTCCATTCTTCTTTGATATTGGGAAAATGTTGGAGATCCATGATGCATATGCTAGAGGTTGGATGAAATTGGTACTAATTAATTTTCCCAATTATACTTTCACTAACAGGGCTATATGCGGATGCATCTTTTTGAGTTTTTTTTTTACTGCCTTAACCTCTAGAGAGATGTTAAGATGGTGGAGCATTAAGGTTGGGTCTAAGCCAGGAATATCCGCATAAGACCATGTGAAGTTGATTTGTCTTTCTTCAAAGAATTCAATGAATTCCCTCCTTTCATCTCAACTCAAATATTTTTCTAAATAAATGACCTTTGGTTCTTGTTCTGTGCCAATATTAACCAGTTCTATAGGCTCAATGAAAATAGAAGATCACTCCTCAAAATGTTCAGGTAAGGTATCAATTACCCCATCCATAGGTGCCACAACTGGGTTTTCACCTTGAGATACATCACTTCTATTTTTTTCCATCTTTTTATCAAGATTAGCCACAACTTGGTGGTGGTCAATAAGATTATCGGATGGTTTGCCTACTCTAGTGTGGCTGAGGTGATTGATACCCGACCCAACCATATGTTCTTCTTTCATTCTTTGTCGACAAGATGGTTCAACTACATTAAGGTAGATGAAAGCTTCACAGTCAGTGTCAAAATGAGGGGGGTGATAAGGTTCAGTTGTGTCCTATTTAATGAGCTCAAGATGGACTAGGGAAAGTGATTCGTAGTATGGGAAGGGTTCGATGGGGTTTAAAGACATAACTTTTTTAGATGGCTCATATGTTGTATCCGTCAAATCTATGACATGGGCTTCTTCTAGAGTGTCAGGGAAAGTAGAGCTTACAACATGCTTGTAGTAATCATCTTTGACTTCTAATAAAAAGAATTTAGGGAATAAAGTTTGAAAGTGAAACCCTTCAATATGTTCATCCTCTTCTAAGACACCCTAATATATTTTATTTCTTAGGGAAGTGGTTCTTGGATTTGAATGGTTCTTTCAACTAGATATTATATTTCCTTTCAACATTAGAGCATTTGAACTTTTATTTTTTATTTCTAGTGGATTTTGACTAGAGTTTCTTGTACATGGCTTGTTTTTCAAAATGGAAATATAAGTCTACCTCGATTAAAAATTACTGCATTTGGGAATAGCATATTGCTTATAAAAAAAACTTTGATTCCTAAATATCATTCATATCGATTCAATGTGTTGTGTTTGTCTTCCACATTAGGTTGATTTACAAAACAGGTGAAGAATCCTCTAGCTAAATCGTATTCTCCATTCCAATAACTGATATTTTTGGGAATGGACTTATGCTCATTTTGGGTTAAAATGGGAATACGTAATCCTATTCCCCATTCCCATTCTGCACACCAAACAAAGAATTCAAAAATATATTCTAATTCTCAATGACCATTCCCATCATATTCCAGCAACCAAACAGGCCCTTATAGATTTTCATTTCCAATCGAAATGGGAGGTAGTGTACAATACCCTTTCGTCTTCTATATGTGCAGGTCTCATGTACCTTTTATTGCTACTAGCTTTATATTACGCCAAGAATAATCTTATTCTTGAGGCATCTATTTTTATTTAATCCCAAGGTTATTTTAATTGTAGTTGGAATTTATGAAAATAGGCACCTTAATACTCTCAGTGTTATATATATATATATATATATATATATATATATATATATATATATATATATATATATATATATAGAGAGAGAGAGAGAGAGAGAGAGAGAGAGAGAGAGAGAGAGAGAGAGAGAGAGAGAGAGAGAGAGAGAGAGAGAGAGAGAGAGAGAGAGAGAGAGAGAGAGGCTAGTGGTAGCCGCGATGCAATAGGAAAAATATTTACTTTTTATTTATATTTTGATAGGGTTATTATAAAATTGTTAATTAATTTTTAATTAGAGTTGTCTAAAGTTACTATAAAATTATGCTTCAAATTTTTTATTTTTTTACAGATATGGAGTTTAATTTACATTAAAAAATTAATTTTATTTTTGCAATACTGTAATGTAAAATGTTAAAGTCAAACATAGATATGACTAGGGACAAAGTTACCAGTATAGTTAATGTTAACCTTAGGGATAGAATTAAGGTTAGGGTTTGCATTAGGGTTAGGGCTAGATTTAGGGTTAAAGTTTGAGTTACGATTAAGGTTATAGTTGTGGTTATGGTTATGGTTCGAGTTATGGTTAAGGTTCGGAGTAGAATTATGTTTATGGTTAAGGTTAGGGTTAGAGTTATTGTCATGGTTAAGGTTAGGGTTAGGGTTAGAGTCCAATTATGGTAGCATTAGATTTAGGGTTAGAGTTGGGTCTAGAGTTATGTTTATGGTTAAAGTTAGGGTTAGAGTTATGCTCGCGGTTAAGGTTAGGGTTAGAGTTATGGTTATGATTAGGGTTGGGGTTATACTAGGGCTAGGGTTAGGGTTTGAGTCAAGGTTAGGGTTAGATTTATGGTTATGATTAGGGTTGGGGTTATATGTCATGTCCCCTTTTCAAATAATTAAAAATAATAATCTTTGCTAAGGCAAGCAAGCTCAAAAAGGTGAAGTTTTGGCAAAAGAGGCTAATATTTGGAAACCAATGGATTAATAAATGAAAATTATTATTAAAATATTTTTTATCAACCCCTCTTGGTCATGAGTTAGGGTTATGCCCTCTTTAAAAGGGATTTGGAGGCATTTTGGGCTCATTCTAGAACTTGATTTTTGCTCATTGCTTTGTTGTTCTTTAGAGGCTGCCAAACCTGTGGAGAAGGAGACCCAAATATGGGAGTTTATAGGTTTCTAGGAAGGATAAGTATGATATTTTAAAGCCATTCCATGTGAAAGCTCATGCAGAGTTTTTCCTTGTGCTAAACAGTGCAAATTTGTGAGTTTTGGGGGGTGTTTTTGTAAGAGTTTGGTGTTTCTAGTTGAGTATTTCATATCAGGTTGGGTTGATACTATATTTTAGACATTTAGATGTTAAAATAGAGCTGAATATATGTATTGGGTCATGGTTATACTTCTGTGATAAATTATTAGTGTTTTTGTTGTGTTTAAGGGCTATTTTGTGTTATTTTCGGGAGCTCGATGAACATTGTTTTTATCCTCTGTTTGGGAGCTTTTGTGTAAAATCTATATAGATCTAGAAATTTCATTTTGTAGGCCATTATTCTATTGAAATTTCTGTAAAAATTTCCACTTTCAAATTTATTAATAATATCTGAAGCTGTGAAGTTTTTGGCACTATTTCGGGCATACTCGATTTGGGTTTTATTGAGAAATTGGTGGATCTTTAAAATATTGGTTGTTTGATTTTAAAAATCTGATTAGAGGCTTTAAATATCATATAAAATTAGAAACAAGACATTTTAGTGGTATCAAAGCTATGATCTTGCCAGCTCGAGGGTTTGTAGAAGTTTGCATGCAACTAAGTGAAAGAGAAAAGAGATATTCGCAGTGAGAAAGGAATAAAGAAATTTTGATCAAACCTCCAGTTAAAAGTAAAAGTAAAAAATCCAAGGAAGGAAAAATTATGGCTGATCTAGATGAGATGGAAAATAAATTCTTCCAAGACATCTAGAATACTCAAAAGCAAACAGTGGATAGTTTGGCAGAAACTAGAGAGGCTTTGCAAATATTGACAGAAAAACTGCAAGGAGTTGCATCTACTAATAAGAAAGGGAGCACTTTAGAGGAGCCAAGAAATATGAAACCCACACCTTATAAATCAACAAAAACTAATTTCCTGACTACAAATGAGCCACCAGTACCAAATCTAGCACTTAATCCCATGGAAGAGGTTACAGGTAACTTGATTTCATTAACAGCTACTTACAATGGCTTAGATGATGAATTTTACAGTTCAGTTCCTTTTAGAGAATATGTGGATATGATGAACACTTTGATGCCCAAGAAAGAGTACAAGAGGGAATATGACATAAGTGGAAGAGAGCTCAAAAATAAAATAAGCAAGTTTACAGCACCTACTTTTGATGGAACAAATAAAATTTCAGCTAGAGCATGGCTATAAAAATTACAAACCTTCTTCACACTTAACCCCATGAAGGAGAGTGATGCTGTTCAATTTGCAAGTCCACACTTGGAGGATGCAACCTATGATTGGTGGTATCATGGAATGACTAGTCAAGGTCATGATTAGGTAACTACATTTGATGATTTTAGTCAAAGAGTGATAGATAGATTTGACCTCAAGGATGATGAAGAGTATTCTAAAGTATTGTCAAAGTTGAAGCAAACCAAATCAGTTAATGAGTATATAGAAGAGTTTCAAAAAGTGGCTGTTATGGTACCTGATATGAGTGAAAAGAGGATTTTTTATCTATTTCTTGATGGTTTAAAAGATTTTGTTAAGGGTTTGGTTAAGGCTTTCTCACCCTCAACCTTACAAGAAGCTATCGAAAGAAGCTTGCAACTTGAAACTTGCATGCCTATGAAACCAGTCACTAATCAAAAACCCCCAAATCTTTCTCAACATAAGGGGAATTTTTAGAAAAGGACTTTTCCAACACTACCACCAAAAGATGTGATAAATGTGGTAAAAAAGAAGGTAGATGAAGAGACTAGGAGTAAATTACGAAGGAAAAAGCTTTGTTTCACTTGTAGAGAACCATGGGTTCTAGGACACAAATGTTTGGGGAAAGGTCAAGTGCACTATATTGAAGTTTCTTCAAAATCCGATTCAGATGAGCATGAGGAATTTCATGACACTAAGGAGGAGGAAGAAGAAGAGAAAGAAAAATAAATCGGCAAGTATTGCACTTTAGTAGCATTATCAAGAGTTCCAAGATACCATCCCTTTCAAATTCGAGGGGTACTAGCAGGGAAAAGGTTGACAGTTCTTCTTGATAGTGGGGCAACTAAAAATTTTATTGATGAGGGAGTTGTCATGAAAAGAGGGCTTAAAGAAAAAGATTTTGAAGGATTCAATGTTACTATAGCTGATGGATTCACTATGCCTTGCACACAGGTGGTGAAACAACTCAAGATGGCCTTAGGAGATTATGAGAAATATGATGAATTCTATGTTGTCGGCATTGGGGAGACAGATCTTGTATTGGGTGTTCAACGGTTGCACTCTATTGGAGGCTATTACATGAACCATCAAACTATGAAGTTTAAATTTCATTCCAATGAGAAAGAAGTCTTATTGAGAGGCTTATCGAATGGAGCACCTAAGGTGGTCTCTATAAAGAGGATGGAGAGGACTTTTCAAAGAGGACAATTAGCATGGGCAGCAAGAGTCATAATCCATCTAACAAGCTCTCCAAAGCATCAAGGTAATTTCCATTTTGAAATTCAAAATATTCTTGATAAGCATAGTATAGTTTTCAATGAATGCCTCTAGTATTACCACCAGATAGAGGTTTTGAGCATGTTATAGAGTTAGAACAGGTTGCCAAACTAGTTATAACAACCCCATACCACCATCCAAGAGGTTATAAGGAAGAAATTGAAAAAACTATTAAGGAACTCCTAGACATGGGATTCATAAGGCCTAGCTCTAGTCCATTTGCATTATCTATGGTACTTGTCAAGAAAAAGGATGGTACAATGAGAATGTGTATAGACTATAGAGCTCTAAACAAGAAGACCATAAAAAATAGGTATCCCATACCACACATAGATGAACTAATTGATGAGTTACATGGTGCTATATACTTCTCAAAAAATGACTTAAGATTAGGGTACCATCAAATTCAAATGAGGAGTGAAGATGTGGAAAAGACCACTTTTAGATGTCACTATGGGCACTTTGAATTTCTTGTTATGCCATTTGGCCTCACTAATGCACCCACAACATTCCAATCTTGTATGAATAAGGTATTTAGCTAGCATCTTTGAAATTTTTTTTTGGCATTTTTTGATGATATCTTGATTTACAGTAAAACATGGGAAGAGCATCTAAAGCACATAGACACTGTTTTGGGAATCTTGGAGCAGCAATCCTTCTATGCTAAGCTATCTAAATGTGAGTTTGGTTTGACAGAGATCCTATATTTGGAACATATTATAAGTTCTAAAGGAGTACAGGTTGGTCAACAAAAAATTTTGGCAATTTTGGAGTGGCCTCCACTCACTAATCTTACATAGTTGAGAGGTTTCTTTGGGTTGTGTAGCTACTATAGGAGATTTTCCAAGGGATTTTCTCAGATTGCTACCCTCTTGACTAATTTGACAAAGAAATGAGCTTTTTTTTGGATAGAAGAGGCACAAAAAATATTTGATAAGCTTAAGGAGGTAATGAGTTCATGCCCTGTGCTTGTAATTCTAGATTTCTCTTTACCTTTTGTTGTTGAATGTGATGCTTTTGGAGAAGGTATAGGGGTTATCCTAACTCAAAGGGGACATCCAATAGAATTTGAGAGTAGAAAATTAAATCAATCAAAGAAAGGTTACTCCATCTATGATAAGGAAATGTTGGCAATCATGCATGCACTTCATAAGTTTAGACAATATTTGGTATGTGGGAGATTCATTGTAAAGATAGACCATAATATCCTCATGTTCTTCTTGAACCAAAGGAATTTGAATGATTGTCAATAAAAATGGGTAAGAAAATTGCAAGCTTATGATTTTGATATTGAATACATGAAAGGAAAGAATAATGTGGTTGTTAATGCTCTCTCAAGAAAGCCCACTTTGTGTTCCTTAACATCTATCTCTGCTGATTGGAAAGTCTCCATAATTTCAGAGTATGCTAAATATTCTTTTGCCACCAAGATTTTGGATAAGTTAGTGGATGATAATAGGTACAAGGTTGTTGATGAATTGATTTATTACAAGAACAGGATCTTCTTAGTGCTAGGATAAAAAACTAAGGAGAGGATATTGAGGGCCTTTCATGACACACCTTTGGCTGGTCATCAAGGATACTTCAAGACATACAGGAAAATTTGAGAGTGGTTCTCATGGAAGGGTATGAAGGAGGATTTCATTAAATACATTAAGGAATGTATGATATGCCAACAAAGCAAGAGTGAGCAAAATTTTCCTACAGGGTTGTTGCAACCACTTCCTATTCCTAAACAAAAATGAGAAAGTATTTCCATGGACTTCATCATTGGGTTGCCCAAGGTTCAAGGTAAGGATTGCATATATGTGGTGGTAGATAGACTAACTAAGTATGCACATTTCTTTCCTATCACATCTGATTTCAAGGCATCACAAGTAGTCAAATTTTTCTTCAAAAAAAAATTTAGATTACATGGCTTGCCTAGAAACATTGTCAGTGATTGGGACAATAAATTCCTTAGCTCTTTTTGGAAGGAACTCTTTCATTTGGCAGGAACCAAACTCACTCTTAGTACTAGCTATCACCCTCAAATAGATGGACAAACAGAGATAGTTAATAAATGGATAGAGGGATATTTGAGAGACTATGTTTCAAATCAACAACATGCTTGGGTGAAATGGTTGCACCTAGGGGAGTATTGTTACAATACATCTCATCACATGTCTATTGGTATGCCTCCTTTTCATGCCTTTTTATGGTTATGATGCCCTTTCCTTTATTGATCTAGTACTTTCAGATACCAGAGTACATGTAGCAAGTGATTTTGTCAAGCAAAGCCAAGACATAATAAGGTCCCTCAAGGATAATCTACAACATGCACAAAACCAACAAAAGTTGTATGCTGATAGGAAAAGGACTAAAAGATCTTTTGAGGTGGGAGATTTGGTATTTTTTAGGTTGCAGCCATATAAGCAAAGCACCTTGATGAGGAGTGGGGCGGAGAAGCTCAAGCAAAGGTTCTATGGGCCTTATAAAATCATCAAGAAGGTAGGAGAGGTAGCTTATGAATTGGAGCTCCTACCAAAAAGAAAAATACATAATTTTTTCCTTGTATCTTTCTTGAAGAAGGTTCTAGGCTAGAAAACTATAGTATCTACATAATTACCACCTCTTGATGATGAAGGGAAATTATTTGTGATGCCAGAAGAGATTTTGGATACAAGAGAGAAAAGATTGAGAAATAGGAGCATCATATAACATTTGGTCAAATGGAAAGGATTACCATTGGAGGATGCAACTTGGGAAGAAGCACATATTCTCAAGCATTCTGACTTTCATTACTTGAGGACAAGCAATATTTGGGAGGGGAGGACTTTTCATGTCCTCTGTTCAAATAATTAAAAATAATAATCTTTGTTAAGGCAGGTAGGCTCAAAAAGATGAAGTTTCGGAAAAAGGGGCTAACCTTTGGAAACCAATGGACTAATAAATTAAAATTATTATTAAATTATGTTTTATTAACCCCTCTTGGTCATGATTTAGGTTTATGCCCTCTTTTAAAGAGATCTGGAGGCATTTTGGGCTCATTCCAAAACTTGATTTTTGCTCATTGCTTTGTTGTTCTTCAGAGGCTGCCAAACCTATGGAGAAGGAGACCCAAGGATGGGAGTTTGTAGGTTTCTAAGAAGGCTAAGGAGGTTATTTTAAAGCCATTCCATGTGCAAGATCATGTAGAGCTTTCCCTTGTGTTGAACAGTGCAAATTTGTGGGTTTTCAGGTGTGTTTTTGTAAGAGTTTGGTGTAAATCTAGTTGAGTATTTCATATCAGTTTGGGTTGCTCCTGTATTTTAGATATTTAGATGTTAAAATAGAGCTGAATATATGTATTGGGTCATGGTTATACTTTTGGGATAGATTATTAGTGTTTTTGTGGTGTTTCCAGTCTATTTTGTGTTATTTTCGGGAGCCCGATGAGCATTGTTTTTGTCCTTCATTTGGGAGCTATTGTGTAAACTCTATATAGATCTAGAAATTTCATTTTTTAGGTTTTTATGCTGGTGAAATTTCTGTAAAAATTTCCACTTTAATATTTATTAATAATATGTGAAGCTGTGAAGTTTTTGGCACTATTTCGGGCATACCCATTTTCTGTTTTATTGAGAAATTGGTGGATCTTTGAAATATTGGTTGTTTGATTTTAAAAATCTGATTAGAGGATTTAAATATTAGATAAAATAAGAAAGGGGATATTTCATTATAGTAGGGCTAGGGTTAGGGTTAGGGTTAGGGTTTGAGTTAGGGTTAAAGTTAGGGTTACAGTTACAGTTAGAGCCCAACGATGGTAGAGTTTGATTTAGGGTTAGAGTTAGGGGTAGAGTTATGTTTATGGTTAAGGTTAGTATTAAAGTTAGGGTTAGGGTTTGAGTTAGAGTTAAGGTTAGGGTTAAGGTTAGAGTTGGGGTTAGGGTTAGAGTTAGAGTTAGGGTTAGCATTAGGATTACAATTAAGGTGAGGGATAGGGTTTGAATTAGAGTTAGGGTTAGATTTAGGTTTCTTGTTAGGGTTAGGGTTACAATTAGATCTAGAGTTAGGGTTAGCGTTAGAGTTATAGTTAGGGTTATAGTTAGGGTTAGGGTTAGGGTTAGGTTTAGAATTAGAGTTAGAGTTAGGACACTAGTACATTTAGGCTCATTTTTTGACCTTTATTAGTTGAAATTTTGACCTAATTTTTGACCAAACTTTGACCAAATTCGACCAAGAAAATGGTCAAAAAAAATTTGGTCAAAAATTTGACTAATATGTTGGTCGAAAACTTTTGAAATCGCAAGGACATAGTCTGTCAAGCATTGGTTGAAATTTTGACCAATTCTTGGTACAAAACTTTTAGGAATTGGCCAAAATTTTGACCAATGCTTGGTAGCAAACTGCAGGGCATTGGTCAAAATTTTGACTAATTCTTGGTAAAAAGCTACTAGGAATTGGTTGAAATTTTGACCAATTCTTGGTGGTAAACTGCTGCGAATTGGTCAAAATTTTGACCAATGCTTGGTAGAAAACTTTTAGGCATTGGTCAAAATTTTGACCAATGCTTGATCAAATTTTTTTTGAGGCTCACAGTTATTGAGGTCCACTTTAGAAATGGCCCTTTCTGTGAAATTTTCATCTAAAACCTTTCTAATGAGATAATGTGTTATGAGCTCTTCATTAGTGGGATGAAACATGAATCTAGGAGGCAGTTGTGCATTACTCATATCATGAACCATGATATGGGTGACCATGATATGGGTGATGCACAACTGCCTCTTGGATTCATGTTCCATCCCACTGATGAAGAGCTCATAACACATTATCTCATTAGAAAGGTTTTAGATGACAATTTCACAAGAAGGGCCATTGCTGAAGTGGACCTCAACAACTATGAGCCTCAGGGAGGGTTCAATTCCCTCCTTTATTATTCACTATGCATATAATCCCATACACCCATTTGACCTCAAATGATGATATGTACAGAATGTTGAGTGTCTATGCTGAGTGCTCCAAAACCATCCATTTCATGCCTTCATCTATACACAATGTGTTTCTAGTTTCTTTCTACTTGCATGCCCATTTTATTTCATATGATCATGTGAAAATTATGTCACTCTAAGCTCTTAATTGTTTCCTCTTGATTGATCAACTCATAACCACTAAATGAGAGCTTTGGGATAAGCTATATGCATCCATCAAAAGTTTGGGCAGATTTTGATCTAGGATATAGTACTAGAAGCTATATTTCATGCCAGTCAAAAAATCTTCTTAGCCATGGCCTGGGGCAATATGAACCAGCCAAATGAATGCCACATTCATGTTTGATGGAGAAACCCTTCCTAAGAAAGGGGAGAGATTTTTTGTTGACAACTCAGTTGCTGTTCTCCTAAAGCTACATGCCAAAATTAGAAAAAAATAGACTCGTCTTTGGAGTTGAATCTACTTCTAGTTATAATGAGTAAGCTTCTATCAGATAACAGAAGCCAAGAATTGGGGACTTCAAGGTAAATGAGTTAAATGAAAGGGAATTTACAAGAGAGTTAAATGAAAGGGGATTTACACTAGAAGATATGAATTGTGCATAACAAAAAGAATCAAGAGAATTAATGAAAGAGGATATATGTGTAACAAAGATTGTTTGTTAATGATTGCAACCCATCAGCTATAAATTTGTTCTTATCCCAAAGCACATGAAAATGTGTTGGTCTACTGGTCCCCTATAAATGATAAAAACCAGATCAGTTTTTGTTATAATACATGGCAAAGAAAGCATGACAATTTGATCTAAGAAATAAGTATTATACCTATATCCAACATGACTGCAAAGATAAAAGTTGAATTTCATGGGATGGAAAATTTTGGAATCAACCACAGTTCCTAGAAATATAGGAAACCCACATTAACATTACAAATTGACACCTTTGAATATAGTAGAACAGTACTATATAGCCTTATAGGACCTTCATACCTGGCAAGATGTTCCCACTTCTATATATAGAATGCCTTTATGCATGGTTGTTTGCAAATAGTCTAGTATGGTGCCACTTTTGAACAACAAATGTCGCTGGGGGTTGGTAATTTGACTCAAGATGCACAAGCCTATTCACACCACAGAACTTATAATTCATATACCATTCATCTATCTTCTTGAACAAAATCCAAAGAGAATACAAACAAACTAATGAGCTGTGCCAGTCTCAATTGAATAGCAAGTACTATTGTGAGTATTAGGAAATTAACCCTATGAATAACTTCCAGTTCATAAAGTAGAACTTGGTAAAATTTCCCTTCACTTACACCATCTCTAAAGAAATACCAAAGATGTCACTAAGGAGAAATGAGAAATGCATAACTAAATCTCACCACAAAAACCAATCAAGATAAAATAAATTACCTATAAAATATGATTTACAAAGGCTTTTGTCCTGTTGCTCCATGAAAAGAAATCAGTAGCTCCCTGCAAAGAATCAAAGTGAAATAATCATTTGAATTCCTAATAGCATACTTTAAATTTTGAGTAGCAAGTGAATTTCCAAAAATCATATTTCAACCAAATTTCAACCAAATGGGTGAATGGATCATATATAAGGTTTAGTTTAGGATTTTATAAGGAGAAGAAGCTTGTGAGAAAACCAAAGTATCCAACTTCCCTGGGGTGGTGCCCTTGGGAACACTTTTAGATTTTGTATAAAATCATCATAGTTCACATCAAGGAAGGTGTATTTTGAATTTCAAGATTTAAAGCCATGAGTTTCATTTGTGTGAGTAAAGTGAATAGGGTGATGTGTCATAAACTATACAAGTCTCCTTCCTCTTCTCCATACTCTCCAAGTTGAAAGCTATAAATGCAAAAAGGATTGCTATAATTGTGAGTGGCATTGCAAATATGTGTGTAGGTTATATTTAAGGTGTGTTTAGCATTTCATAAGTATCACAGAACAATATGTGGGCCCCCACTCCTTATTTTTCTTTCAATTTCTTTTAGTAAGTGTTTGTGATTTCATATAGAGGAATTGTGATTCCTTCTTGCTAAATCAATTAAAGTCATCTACAATGTTCCTTTCCCAATTGGAGGTTGAGGCATTGTGTAAAAGAAGCTCTTTTGCTAGGCTCTTAAGTTTTTCAATGTTAGGTTTCAAAATTGCACACTCCATTTAAATGTGACAGAAGACATTTTTGCTAATCTTGGAGTCAGTCAAGATCCTTTGCATTATAAGATAAGCAAGGATTGATTTATGAACAAGGAGAACATTCTAAGACAACAAATTTTAGAGCATATCAAATTAAGAAACCTAATGAGATTCCTACAAATTAGACCAATGGATAGAAATTCAATGGCAAATGTTTTACTTGCAACAAGCTTGATCATAGGGCAAAGGAATGCCAAAGCAATTCAAATGCTATACCCTTTTCCAGATATTGTTCCCAAGCTGACAATATGGACATAGATCCAGAGAATGCAGATCAGATCTAGACCAAAGGTGAGACCTAATAGCAATGGAGGAAACCATACATGCTATAAATATAACAACTTTGGACACATTGCAAGAAATTGTAATTTGAGGACTAATCCGAACAATCAAAATTATGTAAATTAGAATGTTGTTTATTACAAATGCAATATTTATGGACATATTGCTAAGAATTGTAGAGATAGAGGTAATGAAACAAGAATAAATGGTTTAGTTAAGAAGAGCAAAGAGCAATGCAAATAGTGATGATGGAGGAAAGAAAATTGATGTAAGTGAAGTTAAGGATGAAACATAGATGACATGGGTTAAGAGAGAGTAGATAGACTCTATTGTGGTAGATCACACTAGTCCTTGATGTGAATTCTTCATCAACAACCTAATTAGGTCAAAGACCTAAATGGGGAGAATATAGCATAAAATCTAAAGACCCTTGGAAATGGCATCATTTTTTGATGTGGCATTAGGTATAGTTGGAGATTGATCCTAGAATGCTACATCTTGGATTGTAGGAAGAGATATTGTCATATCGATGATCGCAAAGGATTTTACAGTCAACTAGTTTTTATCATTGTTTTGGAGGTTACAACATGAATGACATTTAACAACCAAATTGATCATATCAAAGGGTAAAAAGAGGATAAGAAGTCATATTTCTATACAATACCACTTGAGAGATTTTAAGAGAGAGACTAAGAAGTGATTTCATGTTTGGTTTGAGCAATTTATCAAATTTACAAGAAAACCCTAGCAGAGTTGAAAAGGTGGTCAATACAAACAATCACATCTATCTTCAATATAAATCTTGATACACCACAGATTACTAGTGATTTGGAGAAACCTAAGTGTGAATTCAAATTGCACCAATTTTTAATCGATAGAAGATGACCCTGAAGATGCATTTTTGCATGTGCAACATTGTGGATGCATGTTGAGGACATTCATGCCTACATACATTACAAATTGGAGAAATTGGTAGTTTGGATATTCATAAGAAATTTAAAGACTCTATGGAATTCAAAGAACTAGAAGTAGAATTCATCATCATTTTATTTGGACTGGTGATCAATCAATCAAGATCTCAAAGGAGATAATTCAAGAAGTCACTGGATTTAATGCCACCAGTGAGCCCCTAATCTAAAACCTACTAAAAAATAGATTGTAGAATAGCTTACTAAGCCAACATGGGCTGGAGAGTAATGACAATTAATGATATCACTCAACTAGATGCCAAACTTGCCTCTGTGATTCTTGGTTACAAGGTATACTGCAGTAGGAGCCTTAATTTTATTTCAGCAACTATTATTCACATGGCTTAGAAAATGTTGAAAGAAGACATATGTTCGATATGAATGCTTTATTACTTAGGATTTCATGCCATCCAAGATGGGTTAACAACACCTAAAGATTTCATGACACAAAATAATAACAATAGTTGAAAGGAATGTGCTCAAGTGATAAATGCATGTGCCCATTTGAGAGACAAGAAAAAATATTAAAACTAAATAAAAGACCTACTCCAACATGTTGTGCAATTCTAGGTGGACATATTTCATGACATAGACAAGAGAGATTCCCCTTCATCAGCCTTGGGCAAGCCTGTAAAATAGATTCCATCGAACATTAGAACTCATTCGCATGCCAAATGAGACTATTAATCTCTCTAAGAATTTCATGAATGAAAAAGATTCATCTCAATACTATTAACATATCCGCAGGGATATCACAAAATTGTTGTGTTCAATAATTGAAGCAAAGAAAAATTTGGTGTATTGTGTAAGTCTAAATAATGCTATCATTTTATATTTATCAAAACACTTACTGGGAAAAATAACAAAGTGTTCTCCCCTTAGATTACTTCCCATTTAACAAACCAAGGAAAATGAAATAGATATATTTATCAACAAAGAAATAGCATCAACGAGAGTAACCATGCCATCTCTTAGCATTCTCAGTATTTCCATTGGCACATAAAGAAGTGGGCTACACTTCACAATGCCAGAACCTTGAGCAGAATTCACTATGGGAAGAAGCAAGTTATGTTTCCTTGGCAGGTGTTAGCTAGCAATCATTTCATATTAAATCTTATAAAAGAATTCCTAAAGCTAACCACATTTTGAAATGAGATAACAACTGATATATATCATTTCAAACTCAATTTGTTCCTATTTGTGCATAACATTAGTTGGTTAGTGTTATGCTAAGAGAATGGAATTTATGTATCCTCTTGACTCTAACAAAGACAAAGGGCCATTCTTCTCACTCTTTGGATGTAAACCATAAACTCTAAAGAGACACTTAGCCAAAATTATTGGGCACACAAAGGTCAGAAAACATGGCAAATGTATAGGACAAATAGAGTCAACATTTATGAAAATGATAAATATCTCCTAGCAACAATTGAGAAAGGTTCAAAGCACATGCCTCCTCATACAACTTTAATAGCATTTCTGGATGAGATGTTATCATAGAGACAAACACTTAGTTGTTTCCCTCCAAACCTTGCAGCTTATATCCTCATCATTGCTATATTCATTAGCACTTTCTCTACATCAATAGAATAGTATTCACATGTTGGTAATAAAATTCAAAATAACATGAAAATAAAAGACACCATTGTGAAAAAAATAAATTTTCTCAAGAAAATAATTCTCTTAAGCAATTTCAACATACTCATCCTCCTCTCCATTACTCTCTTCTGTATCTTCTTCCATATTATCAGTGTAGTTTGGATCATAGCTTATGTAGTCTAGAGCAAGTTCCAAAATTGTATCACAATAAATAGCCACATCTCTAGAACAACATAGGACAAAACTCTCCAATGCCTACAAATTGCATCTTTAAGGTGATTATTTACAGATTTTTGAATAATCAGGGTTTTCTATTTGAAGAATGATATCTAAAGATGCATTTCACAAAACATACATATACTTTCAATATAGATGATATGAACTTTTAAAATGGAATCACTAATGTTAACAAATAGTGTGAGATGAAAATACATAATTTCTCTACAACCAAACTCTTTTAACACATGCAAGCTATATTCTCTTAGCTCCTCATCAGCTTTAGATGCACTTTTATAATAGTTAATAAGCAGGGGAATAGTTTCATTTAGATGCGGTCCAAACCTGTACCCAATAGATCGATTGCAAGGGGAAAGGACATATATTAGAATAAGACTATAGCTTATATAGCTAAAGGTCATTGATGATACATTTATGAACACATGGACAACAAGATTAAAAAATGGAAATAAAATATAGAATTGCATTTTTAAGTAACATAAAATTTCACAAATATTATATTGTTTTTATATTTTCTATATTAGTTACAATATTCTATTATTTTTCAAAAGGCCTTCACTTTTTTAGCATCTAAAACCATTCTTCCCATAAGAACCAACCATTAACTACCCAACATAGCAATATATTATTAATAAGTAGGAGATATTTTCCACAACAAGTCAAATTATGATATTGCTATGTGGATTCAACTTTGTAGATTTTAAGTCAAACTCATTGACCCATGTTTCATGAGTAATAGTTCACAAGGACTCATCTCTCATGAGAATGAATGGAACACTTAGCACTCATTGCAATTAGATGATTCTCATAAGTGGTGGATAAGCTAATATTATAATTTATTAACTATAAACTAACAGTATGGATCATAAACAAACAAAAGACTAGTAGACTGAAAATGTGTTCTTAGCAACAATAGTTGTCTATTCATTTAATGTGACAAGAATGTATTTAGAGCCATGCATGAGAATCTCAAAAGAAGTTCAGCCTTCATTGTTTGACTGTCATGGCTATACTAGGATAATTGTGGTAGAAGGGGTGAATTGATAAATCTGTCCTTACAATTGGGACTAACAATACCAACAAATAAATCAGCAATATTTGAGAGAGATTTAAACAACATAGATCACCTAGAAGGCTTTTAAGGTTGGTGCTAGATGAAAAAATCAGAGGTTTAAAAAGCATAGTTGAATTACTAGTCACAATGGAAAATAGAGGCTTTTTGCCTACCGCTTGGAGAACTAATGTGGATCCAGAACTATAACATTTCTCGTTCCTATACATGTGATTTGAGATATAAAAATGCCTTAATATTGACTATGAAACTCAGTATTTGCTTCTTTATAGTCAGTTCTACAATTTATATTGCCAAAGCATTAATGAGAAATATCATTTAGTGTGAATCTGTAATCTGCTCAAGTAATCTAGTTCTAGATGTTTGGTGTAACAAGATCACAATGTACTAGTCATTTGAGTTCTTAGTTTTCAATATTGGAATCAAAGTTTCTTTTTAAGATTGAGGATTTGAGGACCAAAGGAAACACATTTTCAAGAGTGGTGGGTCTTTCCTTGGAAAATTTGCTAAGACCAGAACCTTTGACACCTAGGAAATTCATATCCCTTTCCAATGAATCAAATTGCGGAGGAAGAGAATGAGTCCCTTCTATTGGATAATACTATCCTTCAAGAATTTCAATCATAACACCTTTCCCACTATTTGCTTCAATATTCAAACCTCTTCCCTATCTAGAAGTTGTAAAATTATTCATATCATACAATATTTGGCTTGTTCTTTGTGTAACAGGCTTAGCAGTTCTTATTTGATTTGTATAAGTAGCATTCAAAAGCATTTTATTCCAGGGTAGCTTACGTAACCTTGTCGAGGCTTGATCACTGTCATCTGCACTTTCTCCTCCAAAAGCTTCATACCCATCACTGGTAGATCTTTGGAGCTTGGAGCCTTCAGGAATACATGAAGGGCCAGCTAAAATAGATGGTATGTCTACAATGCCTAATGATGATTCCATGAAAGATTGAAGATTGGGTGAAGCAAAGCTTCTTCGAGTAGACGATGCAATCAACCTTCTAGTTGACATTGCCAAGCTAGATCAAAATGCACTTTGTGCCTCTAACTGTAAAGGAGCCAATCTCTTTAAATTTTCTGCCATGTGATTAGGATGATTGCATGAGAATGCTCTAGGTATTGTGTTATAGGTTGTATTTGACTTGTAAGGAGGCCAAATTTTATAATTAGACCATCACCCCCACACATTACAAGTGGTGATCCAAATGTTATAACAGGCAGCAATAAAGACATAGGCACTACTCTCCTTATCAGAAGCATCAAATTTACTAACATGGAGAGACTTCCTCCAAGTGAATGGCCCATAAAATGGACAAGACCATCCTCTCCATGTGTTTTCAAATGAGAATAAATCTCACAAACATTTTCTCGTAAATACCATTAGTTGCTTCATATACGAGGTTGAGGTTTAGTTTTTTGGATAGTCATAGACCATGTGGATGGGATATATTCTTTTGACTAGTACCTTTAAGTTGAGTTCATATAGGGCACTTTCTATTGACTTGTACATTTATGTTGTAGGCAAATGGTATCTATTCATTTGGGTATAGAAACCAAGACTCTTAGGAACTTCTAATAAAATAAGTTTAAGCTGATCAAATTAAATTATTTCTTGTAAAAGTATTATCACTGGCCAAAGTTTAGAAGACCATCTAGATGCAACTAAACAAAATTTGGATGTGGGCTGCAGTTACTCTAGATGAGATGGCAAAAAATCTTTTATGTATTTATGAGTTTGACAATAGGTTCTATAGGTGAAGCATTATTGTAATAATTGTTGTATGTGTTTCAAGAACTTTATGAAAGGATAGATAATTTAATGACCAACCATAAGAGAGCACAAGAATCCAAATACCATTGTTGCATGAGGTGTTGTGGTCTCAACATGGCATATCAGACCAACAAGAAAGTTACATTGTGTGTTTTCTAGGGATGAGACAATACAATGTTGTTTCTTGGTCTTCTGAAGTACTTGGAACTATAATTGTGTTTGTCTGAAGGCTTAGAATTAAAATCCTTATAGGTGTTGTTAGGAGTTACAGTTGAGACATTTGACATATGTAAAATGCTTTACCTATATTTCCAGATCTGCAAATCTCTTTGCACTGGCTTCAATCTAAACTATTTAAGTACAATTAGTTCATTATTGGAGACAACGTGAATATTGCATTAAGAGAGGTTATTCTCTGTATAACCTTGTTACCCAAACAAACATTGTAGGTAGCCACACATAAATCTCATATCACATTTACATTGTATGTTATGGGCAACAGTGGTTGTGGATCATTTTAGACCTACGACATGCAAAGTGTCCATTTTATGTTAGTTTGAGATTCACTTGGTTTCAAGAATATTATAATATTCTCTACTTAACAAGGCCAACCATGTGAAGGTGGAAGCTCATCTGGCCTCACCCCCCTCCCCCTAACATTTATCTAAAGTACCCATTATCATCTAATTACATACTTCATTCATCCATTTATGAACTATAACATTCAATCAATACAATCACATAACATTCATTAATATGATATAAAATTCATTAATACACAATACTAATCAAAACTTCATTAACACATAACAATATTCATTAACATAAAATAAAAATCTATATTAATATGCATCATTCATCCATAATTACTTAAAACAAAGTTCTTTCATTATCCAACAAGGTTTATCAAAGAAGATTTTTAAAACATCATTTCTCTTTTTTGTTTTTCTAAGCTCTCTTAAGAAAAGTGCTCATAGGAGCATCCATATCTGCATCATTCTCCTCCTCTTTTGACACGTGTAATGTCAAATTATGATGGTTCCTTCTCTTTGGAGGAGCAGGAGATTGCTGCACTAAAGGGGGCTCTGTTGCAAGAACAAGTGAATGGGATAAATTGGCACACTCTTTTTCTTTTTCTAACTGTTACAAGTCTGTAATTAAGTATGAGTACAACATAAAATGCATTTTTGTTACCTAACAATGCCACATCATGTATATTAACATTTTGATCTGCCACCACATCAACATGTTGAACACTTGGAACATGGTCCACTCCTTCAACATGATGTTCAACATGCTCTAAAATATTCAAAAAAAAAATACATGTCAAATTCCAATTGAAGATGTTAAATTGTATTCGTAATTGCATAATTAATTTCCAATAGCAAATCAATACCTCCATCACTATAATGCACATCATGGCCTTCGTCACGAGTAGGTTCTGTGGTAGGATATGAAGGCTATAGTAAAATATTATGCACATTGTTATGTAGTCAATTTACGTTTAAAACTAATACCAAAAAAGAATCTTCTCAACTATTTAATTTCATTTACTTTTCATCTGACCAATTTACCTGTGAGATATCATTTGGTGCACTAGATTCTTAGGCAAGGGTTACAAATTTTTCATGTAGGCATGCAACCACAACTTTATAGCCTTCCTTCAAGGAAATTTTTCTATCTTCATTTGTGACCTCCACATTGAAATCTATGCCCTGTGTTTTTTTCTTGATAACATCAGTTTTCCATGTTTGGTTTCATTAAAAAAAAATTTTTGCAACATTATATTAAAAAAATAAAATAAAATTCATTGATCTACTTACAAGTCAAGACTGGAGATTCATATAGCCACTAGAGCCAAGTTTGTGTTGGCCAACCTTTTCTACTCTTGCTTTTGTAGCCACAGATGTGTCCTACAATCTATGAACAATTTCAAACATCTTAGATTATATATTTACAAATATCAATAATTAGTGCATGATTACAATGTACTTAATACTATAATGAAATACCTCTTTTTTCCTTGTGTTGCTTCATTATCTCTATCTTCACATAGCCTTTTCTCCTTTGCATCTTCTATTATTTCATTCCACTCCATCAGTGGAATCATAGGAGGATGATCATACTTTGGATTATCCTTAAGAGCCCTTCTATATTGATCCCTCATAGTCTTTATATGCTTTGCTGCTCTTTTCAGAAGTAGGCAAGTGTCAAAAATGTTTTTCCCAAATTTCTCCTCAATAGATGCAATCAACTGATTTTTTTATTCCATAGCTTGTAAATTTCACCTTTAAAAAATAAAAAGATTTTTAGATAAATAACTTTAATATATTAAAATAAATAGAAGAAAAGAAAAATTATGTAGCAATGATACGAAACTACATAACTTTTATGTATGGTGGGTTTAAATAGTCTCAATGTCATATGAAAAAGATGTTCAAAGAAAGCATTATTACCTAAAAAAACATAAAGGATTTATCAGTCCAAAATGAGTAATGTAAAAGTAAACTAAATTTACACTTTAAATAATATCAATTTTAAAGCACTTGGAAGCTTTCGTTCTTTTAATTGAAATGTAGTTTTCTTATTTAGCAACAATGTCCCTTCATATGAACTAATACTAATCAGATGAACTACTCTAGGAAATGGATCAGCTTCAGTAATACTACTCTTTGTTGGTCTATCAACTGAAACATCATAACAATTAAATGACAATTTTAATACCGCTCTCTGTTGGTCTACCTCCCTGCCTATATCCATGTTTTTCTATGTGTGGGTATATATATATGTATGTATGTATGCATGGTGTGTGTATGCAGGCTTCTGTAGACATCATTTAAGCATTGATATGTTACTTCATTGTTCATCAACTTGTAGAAAGACATTACAAAATATAGCAAAACAAGGTTTTACTAGTTCTAGTGGGCATATATGGTGATGTTTGCATGGTCCTTGTTGCCGACAATGCAACAAACAATAATGGACTGCCAACCGAAGGAGGAGTTCGCACTTCATCATGAGCTGAAGAATAGAATATTGTTAGCAAAGACATTTGCAATGGATAAAGATCAAATGGGATACTAGCAAGAAACATCCACAAAAAAAAAGGTAAGTGTTATAATGTTGATCAAAACAAACAAAGTGTTATTTACACGAAGGTTGTGTGCAACAACCCTAACCATGCTCACCATGTGATGTCACAATTAACACATATGTCTATACAAGAACACATAAAATTAGAGATCATGATCCATAAGATACTATAAAATATTAATATCTATTGAACTTCTATTACTGCTTTAGTCGAATTACTGCTTACCTTCAACGATTGGATTCTACAGTCCAATTCTATTCTTAGTGCCTCTTTCTCCTCACTTCTGTCACCCTTGATGATAATGTTAACAAGCTCATTAGTGTATGTAATTTTTTGGGTGATGAATACAGGGTCAATACTAAGGCTAATGTCATGTAGATATGATGCTTGTATTTCAGATTGCATTTGATCAACGATCATTGTAGCTTTTTCCTATCGTTTGTGACATCAAATATTTGTATACTTTCATCAAAATAACTACAAAGCCATAAAGAAAAGAACATAATAATATGAATTTTTTTTTTATATTAACATTAAAATTTACAATAATTAATGTTTACCTCTATTGAAGGTGTCTGAGATGGTGCATCCATATTGACCTATGAAAAAAATTAGTAAGTCTTAGAAATCAATAGAAAAATTAAAGTAATAGACTTACCAAAAAAAATATTAATAATAAAGTAGATTGTATATGTAAATCATTTTTCTTAATTTAAAAATCTAGCATAACTAATGTTTATATATAAAAAAATATTTGACATGTTCTACTTAATGTTTATATGTGCACATATGGTTTGGAAAGAAATATTTGGTCATACAAGACCCCATCATAGTTGACATTGATCCTACCTAGACATTTCATTGATCATCATGATCATCATCACCATCATCGTACTTGTCACTTTGATCATCATCATCACCACCACCATCTTCATCACCGTCATCATCCTCTTGATCACTATCATATTCATGACCATCATCACCATGATCATCACCATCTTCATCACCATGATCATGATCATCATCAGAATCATCATCATCATCATCATCACCATTACCGTTAGCATGACCAAAATCATCACCATCTTCTTCTTTTTCATCACTAGGTAACTGTCATTCCTGATAATCATTTACTTCCTCTTGTGCTTCTTCAATATCTTCTTCTTCGATCACATTATACTTTACCGGCCTTTCTCTTGGGTCATGTCTAACAACAAATGACCAACCTAATTTGTGTGGAACACCAAAGTAAAACACTTGCTCGCATTGGCTTGGAAGAACATAGGGCTCATCTCTGACTGGCTCAAATGGCCTTGTATTAATCATAGTAAATCCACTATTGTGTTCAATAATAGTCCCATCAGGATCATTTCGATTTAGTTGTAACCTAAACCATTTGATGACAAATAGAACTATTTTGAATGAATTAAAGTCACACTCAAGTATATCATCCAAAATGCCATAGTATCAATTTTCAAATTGTTGAAGATGTATGTCAGTTCTAGATGAAATATTGGCAACTGTGAAGACAACACTTATCCCAGAATCACACGTTTTCTTCGTTTCATCTAAATTTTTTGTGTAGAATTTATAGCTATGGTAGTACATAGATTTGTGGTTTTTGACTTGTAATTATTCAAACATGTCAAGAATCTTCTCATTAATTTGTGAGTTGATATTAAACTTATGTCTCATGATTAGTAATCTTATGCATACCTTTGTATCTCTTAAGCCATATATTAGATCAAATACCATTGGTGTAACATTGGGATCTCCATTAAAATGAGCTTCTTTAACCAATGATGCAACACCATCCCATGTTAATGAGAAACCATTTTCTTGAGACTGTTCAATCCATACTGTCATCCAATCAAGATTGTTTACAATATACAAGTGTAGTGCATCCCACTCACAACCAACTATAAAGAAGATAATTACACTAGTTAGAAACAACTTATATATATTGATGATGGATAAGAATTGTTAAATTACAAAATAAAATTTATAATTACCTCTCACCCTCTTCAATCTACCTTTCCTTGTCAGGTACTCCCCTTTGAATTTGTCATTATAGTTGGAATCCCAAATGTGATCTACATGGATACCTGCTGCAAACTTTGGAAGATATTCACTGATATACACCATGGTTTGGTATATCATATATCCCTCTATCATAGAAGCCTCAAGATGTGCTCTTTGTTGAACCAAGCCCTTCATAAATTTGAAGTACCTCTCAACCATCCACATTGATCTAGCTTGTATAGGTCCACACAATTCAATCTCCTCAACTTGATGTATGAGGTAGTGTTCTTGAGCATTGAAAAAAGTTGGAGGTAAACACTTTTAAATTTCACAAATAAGCTATGGAAATTTTCTCTTCCAATATTTTATATCTTTATTATCAATTTATTTAGATGATAACCACCTAAAAGAGATTTAACATGGAAAAACACATAAAGGAGATTCAAAATAAAATTATATAATAGATTTCAGATAAAAAGCTATAGATCTAAGAAAAAACACTTCTAACCTCATGTATTTTCCAAGATCATATATAACTTGTTTAATATTGTTGTCAAACTATTGTGGAAGGGATAGAGGTAGGATGAATTGCAAACATTAAAAAATGATCATTTCAATATATTATTAAATAATGCAATTAGTACTACATTCATTCTTACAAATATACTATAAATAGAAAACATGACTTACTTTCAGGAAGGAATGTCAATCATGTGTTTTCAACCTTGGCCCAAAATCACCTTTCTTTGATAGAAGAGTGCTTATATTTGTAGCAAATCCTATTGGAAATTTTGTTTTTTTTATGACTTCTTTTAATGCATCACTTTGTTGCTTCATTAATAACCAAGGAAGGGCACTTGTATTTATGCGATCTCCATTCCTACTTGATTCAATGAAAACTTTTAGTGCATGATTGGATTCATGAATGTTAGTACAAATTTTAGCAATTTGTTCTCTATCATGCATTCCATCCAATATTTTTTATAGTGTCTCTATTACATTCTTTCCAATATGCATAGCATCAAACAAATGCACGATTGGAAGATCCTTGTAGTATGGTAGCCTACTAATTTGAGTATGATAACTTTTCATTCCTCTAGGAAGTTAGTCATTGATTCCTTGATGACTTTCACGAGCATCAATTACAGCATTAGTAAATATAAGACAATATCAAAATACAAATTGTAAACTTCGGATGAGAAATTGGACATTACCTCGACAATTTAGTCGATCGTATTCCAACTTCCATAAATGAGGTGTCATTCTTCGTGGCCTTGATGATGTCTCTTCTTTCCCATTGAAAATATTTTTTTCAAAAATTTGATACCTATGATTATTGTGGAGAAAGTGTCTAAACTCATCAAACACTTGCTTTCGTAAACTTCTCGAATGACGACATTTCATCTTTGGACCACAAACTAGACATGCAAATTTTTCCTTTGTTTGAAGACCTAAAAGATCATGTACAATTATCATGCGCAACTTAAGCATTCGATAGTAATGTGTAAGCACTATAACATACCAAAAATATGTGATCTTAACAATATAACATACTACAAAAATGAGTTAGCCCAAGAGCATCATGTATTGTCCATACAAGCATTACATGGAATTGAAATTGTCGATGTCCTATTAGTCTAGAGATGTCATACATAGTGATGCCATTCCATAACTTCAACAAATCGTCCATTAGGGGCTCAATATACACGTTCATATCTTTAACTTGGTATTTACCTAGAAATTGAATGAACATGAACATTACGTAATTATTATAACCATTTTCATGCACTATTTATAAATTAATGTAGATAACTATAAAATAAAAAAATACCTGGCACAATCATTGACAACATTATGTGCTTCCTCTTTATGGACATCCAAGGAGGAATGCTATTGTTAATAACAAAAATAGGCCATGCTAAGTAAACAGATCACATATCTCCATAAGGATTGACACCATTCACTGCCAATGAAAGTTTCAGATTATAAGGTTCTTCTTTAAAGTGTGACCATGTTTCTTCTATCTCTTTAAATACAAAACCATTGGCAGGCATTCACATAATGTCATCCTAACTTCTATTGCATGCATGGTAATCCATAAATTGTGTCAAGCTAACGCACCTGAATAACCGTTCAAGACATGGAATAATAAGAATGTACCGAAGAACCTTGTGAGGCACTTTTTTAGTTATTTGATCTGACCGATATCTACTAACATGACAATCAGGGCATTCTATCATAAATTCATGTTATTTATGATATAGAATGTGATCATTGGGACATGCATGTATTGTCTGATACTTCATTCCAATCTGATCCATAATGTTAGATAATTCTTGGTACGAACGAGGCAAACTGTTTGATGGTGGTAACAAAAACTCACTAATCAACCTACAACAACAAATATGCAATGTTAATATAATGAATAGTAATTGTATGCTAACATTGAAGATGACAAAAATGACATACCTTAGCATACGTGACATTACTACATTGGATATACTATTCATAACCTTTAAGTTCACCAACAACATGATAACTGACAGTAGAGTTGTTTGGGAGCCTTCATATAAGGGCTCGTGTGTCTTCTCAAGTAAAGGTAGATCAAGACCATATTCATCATTATTATTAGATTTTCTAGTACCATCATTGTGAGCCTCTTCATCACCTACCCCAATACCATCTTCTTCAATCATGTGCTCTGACACATTATTATCTTCTTCCATGGGAGTGTTATCCTTAGCTTGGATATTCACAACTCCATGTTCCTCCAGTAGGAAATCCACATTCAGAAATGGACAAAAATCATGGCCCCCTTCAACATGACCATATTTCCTACAATGACTCTGGGCTATTGTGATTAGAATTCTTCGATTCTTTAAGCCCTTACACTTTTTGCAAGGATAATAACATTTATCAAGTTTTCTTCGGAACTAAGCCCACAATGAAGCCATTGTCTCATTATTTTGTTCTGGGTTCATATTGTCAGGCATGGTCTTTCTTCACAAGAAAATATACCTGCAAATAAATTGGACATGTTGTAGTTAATGTTTATATTTGCACATATGGAAATTGTTGATTAATGTTTTCAAATGTAACTAAAATGATCCTATAATTTCTAGAAGGCCTAGATGTTTGCAAAATGTGGATTTATAGACAATGTATGTTAGTTATTTGCACAATGCCTCAAAGAGATGTCACAAGCTGAAAGTTACTTAGGTGCTAACAGCAGCACGACATGACTAATCTAATTAATGCATCAACTAATGAAGATGACTAAAATATTGAAACATATTAATGCAATCTTCAATCAAGAACATGTGAGCTAAAAAAATGGGTGAATCTCAAAAACTCGTGAGCCTAAGATCAAAGTGCCATCGTTTGATAAATTTTTGCATTGAAATATGATCTAGAAAGGGCCTTTCCACATAGTATGTTGGCACTATTTGGAAATCATTGATCATGTGGTTATTGCAAAGAGGCTAAGGACCAAACATGGAATCATGGAGATAGTGCATGGATGTACAAAGAAAATGCAAGAAACATCAAAGAGATTGTTAACCGTTTAATGGCCTTAGTAAAGACAAAGCTTGGCACTTGAAATGCATAGTGCAATGGGATTAGTAAGATATAAATTTTTTTGATAGAATGCCCAAAATAGAGCTTGGAATGCTAATTGATGGACATGCATATGGGAAAGCATGATATGTAATGTTTTATGTCAAAAATAGCTTTGACTCTATTGGCTTAGTGCATGAGATACACTTGCAACTTCTCTACACAATCAGCTTGCTATGAAATGTTTTAATCCAAATGGTCAAAACATATACAAAGAATATGAATTGTTTGATTGAAGGCATTCATGAAATTGGTGTCAATGAGTCTCTATGAAAGGAAAAGAAAGGATACCAATTCATTTAACAAAGTGCCAAATATCATACTTCCATCACAATTCAATTATGAAATATAACATGCAACACCATGTCTGATTAGATTGCTTCAAGGAGATATTTGATGAAGGATGAAATGAATGATCACACCTGGTGTGCACCACTTGATGCAGAGCCTTCCGATATCCCCTCAAGGAACCCTATTCAACTCGAGGACTCAACAACATCTTGGAATCCACTCAAGGATCAAATAGAATTCTTTGACTTTAGGAAACCAACAAAACACTCCTCTTGAACAAGTTCACTCCCCTAAATCATTTCAACCAACTTATCAACTAACCTTGCCTTTTTTTCAACTTCCCTCTCCTTAGGAACATTCCTAATTCACTCCTCATGCAACCAACTCTTGATCTCTATACTCAAGGATTAGCTTGATCCTTACAATGCTTCAATACCCTTCAAATAACATAACTAAGGAATTCCAACTCCTACCAAACATCAGTTTTGTCTCAAACTTCAAAACTGCCTTCAATAAGCCTATCCTATTAGCCTTGTCCTGCAAGTAATCTGCACTTTACTTCCAAACTTCTCAAACAACCTAGTAACCTCTTCATCTTTTAAAATACCTTTTATTGAGTTCTTCAAACCCTATGAATCTCAGTCCTTCATCCTATGACTAAGGAACCTTTCTATGACTATTCCTATTTGCAAGTAGGCCTAATTAGCCCCCCAATTACAAAGCAACTACCTTTTACACTTTCTCCCAAAATTCCAAACCTTTAAATAGTCTTAAGGAATCTATTAAATAGTAGGATTCCTAAATTTTTTGAACATCCACTCACATCTAAGCATTCTTTCATCAAACCCTCATTTTAAGGGTTTCTAGCCTAAGGATCTCTAGAAAAGACCCTTAACAGTTACACAAAACCATTCAGATGGTTTAGAAACCTTAAAATATACTCCTCTAAATGTTTCCAACCTTTATTTATCCATTCTAACCCTTAGACCTCTTATATCCACCATGTGGTGCTTCCAAATGCACCTTCACTATATATATATTTTTTCACCAATCACAGTTCTGCTCCTTTCTTTGTTCATTGTCATAAAATTTCTTGCATTCAAATCATGGAATGTACATATTAATTATACTCCTAAGTACCTCTCCCATAAGACATAGAGACATCATAAAAAGTGGGAGGGGATTCTAGATATTAAAACAACAAAACTGTCTGAGATTGTCTCGGGACAATGACATGCAAAACAAGAATTTAAATGTTTTCAATGAAGTTTTTAGAATATATCTACTTCTACTATTAAGAAATCCCTTAATAGATCATTGATGGAATCCCTCAAACCTTAAATATTACTAAACACAAAGCTTTTCATGCAAAGAAACTTGCAAATGGAACAACAAATTTGGAACAGCAATGAACAGTCACAATGTGATAGTGAAATAGAGATTTCATTGATGTTTTCTCCTAAACTTGCTTTCATTTTGACCACCCTCTCCCATAAAATCCAAATACATTATTTTTAAAGGCTCTTCTCCCTCTAACTACTCACAAAACTAACTCCCATTGACAAACCTCCCTTATAACTATTACAAGACAGTAAACAAATGGTTTGTATAACATTTGAACAACAATCATTACATGTTTTGTTGTCCTTTTGCCACTTTGTTGGCTTAAGACCTTGGGAACATTTATTACTGTACCTAAATGACTTCATGATGCCTAAGTGACCTAAATACTCGACCTTTATCCTTAACTCCCTCTAGTGTGCCATATTTGGCTTAAGTTTGCCCATTCTTGGCAATACATTACAATTTTTACAATTTCATGCTTTCCTTACATTTGATGGCTTCAATAGCCATAATTTATCATCAATTGACTTGACATGTCTTCATTAAGTATGGATTTCCCTTGGTAACCTCATGATCTCCTTCATACCTCCTAGTGTACCTTGTAGTTTCTTGTGTCCATTGGGTGCCCCTGCACCAAACTCCCTAACTTCAAATGTTTCCTTATCCCTTGGGAGACTATGTACCTACAAAATAAACATTAGGAAAAACATTTTCATGCTCTTGAAAAGATCTAAACTTCATCCCTACTGCATACTTGTCTTCTTGACACTTCATGCCTTCTAAGTTCCTTGAACTCCATGTTTTTGCACCCTTGCATAATGCTAATGTGTGACCCTTCTTTTCCATCTGCATAGTAGCCTCTCTAAACTTGAAAACCCCTATCTTATTCTGGCACCTCCTACTTCTCTTTTTAGGTGTAGTACTCATCAACCAAATAAGTAGAATCAAGAAGCAATAACAAGCTCCTTCTAGAACATGACTCTTGCCAATCATTGTGATCTTCCCCACACTAGAAATCTCCAACATACTCTCATATGCCTGCAACAAAATCAAAATAACAAACCAAAAATTACTCATTCCTTTTGCATTTACATATTTCTCCATGCTTAGAATATAATCACCTCATTTAACCTTCCTTGGCTCTTCATCTCCATTGTCTTCTCATCCTTAGTCTCTTTGCACCTTGAGACCACTACTGTTGTCTGCAACACATCTTCATACCCTTGCCATTTGCCTTGGCATTCCAACTCCATGTTGGTGGGTGTTCCATCAGATTTAGTCATCACTATCTTTGTGAATTTTCTTTGTCCAACTTTCAATGGACACAATATAGCACCAATCAATATCATATCCGCTTCTCCAAGCCTTGTCTCTTTGCTATTTACAGTGGTATTTGTATTCTTCATCTTTGTTCCAATCATCTCCTTTCCCTCAAGCCTTCTCCTTACCTCTGTAGATTTTTTATGAAAGCCCTAGCTGCAGTTGTGTGCATTATTATTACATTTATTTAAATATTTGATTTTTAATCAAAGGATAAGCATGTAGGCAGACTATTTCCAGGGGGGGGCATGACTACTGACTTGATGTAATACTAAATATAGAAATGTTCTGAATTATGAAATATATTTGTTCCTGATTTCTATGCTTTGTCATTTTCTAGTTGTGACCTTCAACTTTTTGTTGTAGGTGCACATTGACAACAAAAATAGAGAAATTCAGTTAATTTGTTTGTCAACTTGTGTGAATTCTAAATTCAGCTCTAATGTTATGTGAAACATTTATATAATGTATATGATGAACAAATTATTATATAAATACTTGAAATTCTAATATTTTAAAATTTTCCTTTTTTTATTGTTGTCCCCCATTGTTCCACACAAAAAAGGCCTCCTGCCCTCTATAGTCACCAAGGACATGTTCCCACATTTCCTACCATTCCAATATTAGAAACACCATGGGATGTGGGGAAAAAAATGAAGTCATGAATAGAGGCTTCGAAGTAGTAGATAGAGCCTTGAAAGCCTATTGAGGAATATAATTAGACGATGAACAAAAAATGTGGACAAATCCTAGAATGATGATTAATAATTTTAAAAAAATACACTGTTAATCGATTTAGATGAATCCATTCAAAGTGATTGTTGGTTACAATTCTCCTTAACTAGAAGATCTGACCATTTAGTTATAGAAATCTCAAACAACTCAAAATATAATCTAGAAAATTGAAGATATCAATATGTTGAAAGATAACTGAGTTTTAGTCATAAATATAATGAAGGAACTAGTGTACCAGTGTCAAAGTAAAATGAGTTTTGAAGTTACAGTCATATGCCTTGCATGAATGCCAAAAACTTATATGCAGATAACATTAAAAATAAAAGTTGAAACTTGAACAAAAATTACTAGATGATGAAACGTGCAACTTATCAACTCCCAATCAGACCTTGCTGATGCTCTAATACCACCTGATGGATTTATACAAAGTCATGTGTGGTGGTACATGATAAAACAGAGCCTGAAAATTATATTCCTACTAGTTTCCTATGAGTGAGTTTAGCTGCTGCTTTCACACTACCAAGATGATGAATATTTGAGGCAAATTGTGTAGTAATAACTCTTCCTTTTGTAGAAGCAATCTTTCTCAATAATGCTTTGGCAACATCTATTTCACTGGTATTTCTTCTAGGCAAAAGAATGTAGAGTCCCTCATCATCTGACAATAGAAAAAATTTCAGCAAGGAGCATAATCTAACAACTATCAAGTACATTTGATATTCCAAGCACTTTGATGGACCATAGAGAAGCTGATCAATTCCTGAGCATGGAAAATAAAATAGCAGTTTTATAATTCACTGACACAAATTAAATAATAATTATCTAAGAAGTATTCAATTATATTAGACACAAAACCTGATCCTTGGGAAACAACCATGTATTCATTGATTTTCTACTAAGACACTGAGTCAAAGGTATTCTATTTCCATTTTTCATTTGACACCCTACTAACAAACAAATAGAAAATATTTTTAAAACTACATCCACAAAAATCCTCATCAAATGGGTATATGAAACTTCAATAGAACAAAATGTTATGTGAACTATAGATAAATAATATGGCTCTAGTTTTTTTATTAAGATTTACAACTATTATACCCCATTACAATTTTATTTTCAAGCTTCTTATGCAAAAGGATTTGCTGGAAAATGGTCAGAGGTCATTCAGTGAACTAGAAATTGAAACCTTCTTGAAATCCAGTCAAAAGATTGATGTTAGATATTTTCTAGGGAAATTGAGGGATACAAATCCATATAATCATCTCAATCCACATATTGATGTGGCTTTGAAGTTTTGAATGGTTCAGAAAGATACATATTTAATAAATAAGCTTCTCAAATACAAAGTAAAGAATTTTTTGGTCTGGCATCTCAAAATTCTCCCTTGATCCCCTAAAATAAACAAAATTCTCATCTTCTAGGGAGCATATATGTTGGTAATCATATCAAGCCCTAAAACATAGAAGACAATAGCATAACATTGCTAAGATACATGTCGATAATGATAGATGGGAGAAGGGTGTGTGGAGATAGTAGGACCTTTTATTAGATTGAGATACAACACCCATCCAAAAAAATATTGCACTCTTAGAGTGTTGTAGGATATTTGTGGAGTTTTCTACTTGTATAAGATTCCCAAGCTTCACCATTCATGGATTTTTTTATCTTTTCATTGCTAAAACTCAGTTTTTTCTAAGATTTTAACGCATTCACCTTCAAGTACACAATCAAAGTTTTTCAAAGTTGTATCATAAGTTTATTTCCTTCTAAATTCTTATGCATGGAGATGTGTATGTGTGTAAACAGATAAAGATATTGTTAAGAAGTGGGGGGCATTGAGAAAGACTAGATGGATAAGTAATGCCTTCATTTTCCCAATCCAAGCATTGTTATAGAAACTGTTAAGGACCCATTTTTGAAACTTCAAGAATCGATTCAGCTCACCATAAAATACCCAATATCTACCATTAAATTTTGGGTTATTAAATTTTGGGTTGCCCAATTCAAGCACGCTTATTGAAAGCCATTATATTATCGACATAGGGCTCTCAAATTGCCAAGTCTACAAAAATATTTAGGAGTCTACAACATAAGAATTCATGCTCAAGATGCTAAATTTGGATTACCCAATTCAAGCATGCTTATTGAAAGGTGTTACATTATTGACACAGGGCTCTCAAATTGCCAAGTCTGCAAAATATTTAGGGGTCTACAATATAAGAATTCATGCTCAAGATGTAAAAATTTATACTTCACTTTGATAGCCTCTCTTCAATAGTAAGGTAGCAAGAGTCTAAACCATGAATAGTCCACGACAAATAAGAGTTTTTCCAAGAGATATTGGGAAGTTTTGGATCTCTACAAGTTGTGTTTCACTATCCCTGTCTCTTGTTGCATGAAAAAAAAATCTCCAGGGCTACATCATCGGCCTCTCATACAGCCCAAAATGAAGCCTCAAAACAATATTTTGTCTCATTGGAAATCCATGTGACAATTACAATGAAGTATATCTCAGATCATATTAAATCCTCTGGCTATCGATAGTTTGGCTTAAAATTAAGCATTGGCTAAATATGAAATGTTAGGTACTGGTAAAACTTGAGATTAATTTTTTACGTTTAGTCTACAAAAATTCTCATTGAAAATGTGGGTTTCATGGAGTAAAAATGATCTTCCTTACCTCCTTAACCATTTGGAAGTATTAGGAAGTAAGAGATATACCGATGAAGAGTTTTTTTGCTTTCATTGTTCTTTGATTAAGACCATTAATGTTTGGTAACTTATGCAGGAGAGAAACAAATTTAGGTCTTATTTTCTCTCTAATATCTATCTACCAGATGAGGGAAAATTCAATATGATATAGATGGAGGAAAGAAAGATAATGTTGATAAAAGATCAAGTAATAGTACCCTTAAGGTGAAACGGGGAAATACTGAAAAGAGAATCTTCCAAGGCTTCATCTACACCTACATAATATAATGGGTAGAAAGATACCATAACAACTAAGTTACATATGCACAACTTAACTACCAATCAAGGCATCTCTAATCAATGTCCTTGTTTTTGTATTCATTCTAAGTTACTCTTTGGTCCAAATTGGTTATAGGTGAGTAAATTGCTCCATTTGTAGGGTTATCAAAAAGAGTTATAAAAGTGAATTAAAGATGCATTTAGTGTCTCTATTAGAAGGTGTTGTGATGATTACACAATAAACATAACAACAGAGCCTTATAGTTGGTGAGCTGAGTTCCCATGAAGACACTAAGAACTAACACCCATGTGACTTAAATAATCAACTCCATATTAATGCATTGTGATCCTCATGACTGACTTAACTACCATTTGCTACCCAATTTTTCTTATAAAATAAAATCAGGGGCAATAAATGTTCATCATCAGTACAACTATACATCTAAACTTTTAGGGTTGGAACAAGGGACTGAGTAGTAGAAACATATGCGATAGGACATAAGTCAAGATTGTTACTAATATTGAGTTGGTTGCATTTTGAACTCTTACAAATTCTGAAAGGTATTCTGCCTCTTATATTGACAACAATTTTAGTTACAGACATGTGATAATATCAAGCACACACTACAAATTTTATTTATCTTTTACAAAACTATTCTATTAACTATTACTTATACACTGAACTACTACTTTACAGGGTATGAAATTCTGAATCCATTCCCTATATTGATTTCCATTTCTATAAATTGACACAATCAGAACAAAAATGTCCAGCTAACAATCTATACATTGCAATGTCATAAAATATTCTGAATCTTTGAAAAGCCTGGGTCAACATACCTATTTTAGCAAATAACCCTTCAATGTCTTTAACAAATCTCTCCAAATTAGAGAGAGGTGTGCAGGCTTGCTCGGTCAGAGTGTTTCTGCTCACCATACAACATCCCAAATGTAAGTCTCATCTAAGAATATCCTATAAACTACATCTACTAAATAACACTACATGCATACAAACTTGCTTTCTTATGGTTTGATATTATCTATTCTCTTTCTTTAATTGCAAATTTTGCCTATTTGTAATCTTCCTTTAAAGTTGATATTGTTTTCCTGGATTGCTCGAGAATTTTTTGTACACTTTTAGATATAGTACAAAAAGGGGATCTTCCAAAACTAAGTTACTACACAGTGACACACAACCCTCCCTTAATATATGACCATTCAATTATTAGAAAACTCAAATAATAAATGTTTTCTAATGACATTAAAAAACAAAAACTATATAAAACTGCCTTTTTAGCATTACAATAACTATCTTGAGCTCCAATAGATCATACACCTCTACCGTAGGTGGAAATTTTCATTAATTGTTGCAAATCAATTTTTATGCAAGAAAAAATGAAGATGGAACAGTCATATATTATCTACAACATCATTTAGAATGATTTTATACTTGTAGAGCTGAGTAAAAGGTGATTTATAACAGTGCAAAAGAAAGAATCCTCAATGTATCTTTGTCTCGATGATAAAGTAATATTTTTGTAAGTTAGATTACCTAATTGGTACAATTGAACAATTCATTTTGTTGGAAGCTGCCAAAGAACATAAATGAAAAAGAGAGCATAAAAGTTGAATATAACTGTCCTACAATGCTATCATTCTATCACTATCACTCTTATTCCAATGGTTCATGCCTCCTTCAAGAACTCTTTTAGGATAAATATGAAGATCTCAATAACCTCGAAGCCCATGAAACTTAGAAATCATCTAAATAGTTTTGATCACATTCAGATTATCCATGAGCAATGGAGCACATGACTTCATAAAAAATAAACAATAAATCAATACACAATTTAAGGATTGTACTTCTCCAGCTGTTAGTAAGTAGTTTATAAATGCAAAAGAGAGGGACTTCCAAAAATTGTCACTAATCACAAATCGGAAAATGAGAACAACTTTCTACACAACTACTCTCCACACATCACTGTCGATACTAGAACACAAGATTTGAAGAAAATATTTAGTATTAAATCTTATTCATCTATTCTACAATTCTTAGTCTTTTAAGAGATAGGTCACAGTGGGCATATGTCTCCAAGAAAAGTGCAAATTAAATTTAACAAACAAGAGCAATAATTGTAAAGATGATAATGAATTTCCAAAAAAATTGATTTTGAGCACACAATAATCCAAGTTTTATCAAACATCAAGAACTCAAGGCATTCATCTATGGTCAAAACATTAACAATGGAGAAGCTAGAAAAAAAACTTTTTGACACTTCACTATTAAAAAAAATAATTTTGTCTTTCAATTCTTTTCCTACCAAGCAAAGGATGGGATTGCCATCTCTACTTCAAATTTTCATTATAGCTAAAGAATTAATAAAGGAAAATTGAACCAAAAAAATTTGAGGTTCACTGGAACATAAAAATATTTTAGTATTTCAAGACTTTTACCAAGTAAAGTATGTGCTTACTAACTTCTAGATTTGTGAAGCTTACTAAAAAAAGTCTATTATCATCCATTAGTATGAAATCAATATTTGGACATAGATCCAAATGGGTGAGAGAAAATTTGAGCTATAAAAGGGATAGGGCCTTACAGAGAGAATACAGGTGTCTAGTGAACTAAACTTTAAGATATAACTAGTGATAGCAGAAATATAAATTTTCCACAGCTTTATCCTTGCACTTAAATATATGCTAACTTTGAACCTAAACATCATCTATAAAACAACTTTGTGACCTGAAAGAATTAACAGTGGCTCAAACTTGGAATGATATCTAATGACCAGATTTAAATATGTGAATACAGTCCTTATTCTATTGCTAAATTGGACAATGGAGGCTCTTGCTTGAAGAGGCATACTCGGTAATATAGTTTTGGCTTGTTTTGCACTAAAATTATTCTAAAATGGGGTATAAGGACAACACAACTAGTCAAGGAAGTGGCCATGGAACCCTATATAATTATCTTCAGACAGGATGAGATTGGGATAGAGCAATCTCAGCTAGCAAAAAGTACATTGTAGTTGATGTTGCACCCACTTGCTATACCAATTCTTCCAAGTCAAAACTAATGGATAGTGAGGCAACTATGATAAACAAAAAATTATCCCCCATAGAAAACATTAAATCTCTTGAGCCCCATGAGTGTAAAGTTCCCATTACATTAAGTAGTCATGGCCACACACTTTCTTTTCAGTCACCAACAATAGGATAATATTGGAACTACAGGGTGGTCAATTCTTACCTCCTTCTCCTCTCTTTTTGACCCTGCACCAAACTCTCGCCCATTACAGTCACCGCGTGCACGAAATTTTTTTTTAACATTATCGTGACATTTTATTATCACATATGTTCTGAAGGTCAAAATTTAAGAAATTTAACCATGGTCAAAATTTTGACCATATCGGGCCCATTTTTTCAAAAAAAAATGAAAATATGCCTTTGGTCAAAAATTTTGGTCGAAAATGGGGGCCTAATGTACTAGTGCTCCAAACTTCGAAGTAAAATTGTTGATTCAATAGAAGTTTCTCCAACTCACTTTACATTTCAATAATTGGATGATTTTTCTAAAAATGGTTTCTTGAAACATAATTTAGAATAATTAAAGAGATCCCTAGTATATTTGAGGCAATCTATTTTAATTCATCCTCAACCAGAGGTTACCGAGATAGGAGAATATATCAAGAAACCAAAATTTTGGTAAATGAGAAAATGGCAAGAACACATAAGGAGGATAAAACCTCACTTCTCAAGAAAATGGGTAGAGGAAGACCATTAGGTTATACACTGAGAAATAAGATTTATTAGAAGGGTCTCTTGGTCACCAAGTAGAATCACACAAAAGCACAAACTCAAGGAAAAGGAAATCAATAATATTGATTGGGGGACTTAATCTAAAATTTTCCAAAGCCTCTCCCCTCTAAAATAAATTCAAATTTTATGTAATTTGGGATTGTAAGAAGTATAAGAGAACAAATCAATCTAAAAGGGTTTCAAATAGGGATGCTCTTCTTGATATTTTGCCACTAAAAAGGAGACAAATTTATATTCACCAATTGAAAATAAGTAGACTTTATCTTTATCAATAAAGAGGAAATAGTAAAGTCCTTACCTTTGGCAAAGATAGATGACAGACTTCAGAGTGCAGGTGGCATCCTCCCACTTAATTCTAATTAATGAAAACATCTTAGAGAGAATTAAAAAAGGATTTTAGCAGAATATTGGAAGCTAGAAGTAGGAGAAAACTTCCTAGAAAAATATTTTATCTTTGGACTAAGTAAAATACAAGAGACAAAAAATATTTCCATTAGAACTTGAGGTGGTATATGACCTATTTAGACTCACAAACCTCGATAAATTGGATGGCAAGGAAGAATACGATGCAAACCCTTATTTTATTGAAAGGATTGCTAGAATTTGATGTTGGGAAATTGACTATTTTCTATTAGTTCCCAATATTGAGTGAAGAGAAATTAAAAATCTCTAATAAAGAAATCAACCGTTTGATATCTACAAATCAAGAGTAGGTTTGATAAAGCCATATTATGGTTCAAATTTCACCAAGAAGAAGAAAAGGAAATATTCTCCCACTCCTAGAAGATTAGATGAAGAAGATCTAGAGAAGATGAAAATCTCCTCTTTCTATTCAAAATAAAGATAAATCAGTAAAAGTTTTGATAAATTCTTAGAATTTATTTTCGATGATATAAGTTGCTATGGTTAAATCTTTTTTCGACATAGTGGTAATAGAATATCACGAAAATTTAAGCATAGAAGAAATAAGAGGATATTAAATCCCATACTGTAGAATATGGAAGTTTTTATAGTTCATATATTCAAATTTAATAGTATTGAGTTTTGGGATTTGATTTTTAATGGAAAGGCAAGGAATAATAGGTTATATTGAAGTCACAATCAGATGGTCCATTTTAGACTTTAAAATATTTCAATTTTTTAAATGAGAACTTTTTCAAGTATTGGAGCATGAGGAGTGATGATTTCACTCTAAGATAAGCTTATTCTTCACATCTTTTTCTCTATATGATATTGGTAATTTTTACTAAGCAAAAAAAACTAAATTTGAACCATGATTGATGCTAAATGGTTTGAATTCAAAGGTGATTTCTAGTAATAGGTCCATTTTTTGTAAGCAACAATGTTTTTCTAAAGGGAAATAAATGGATTTCAATCGGTAGGTGATCTTAGTCATCCAAAGATGATCAGACAAGCCAAGTGGACTACAAGGAGGAGATGTCATTCTCATGATGATAAGACATTAACAATTCAAAAATATTCTTATGAAAAAAACTAGACACAAAGAGCAACTATTTTATAAAAGGAAATATTAAGATCAAATTCTAGACATTTTACACAAGTCACATTTTAAGAAGACATCATCATAGTGACACCTAGCTTTTGCATAGAGTTATATGGAAGCTCAAAATATTTTGAAAGCTATATTACTTTGTAAGGAAATTATAAAGAATAGTTTACTCAAAAATATGGAATTTTTTATCTCTCTCAAACTAGTAAAATGCATTAGGGATATATCTTTTTTTGGAGAGGTCCTTTCATGTATATGGGGTACAATTGTTAATTGAATTGCTGATATTGCAATATGGGAACTAAAAATCACACTAGTACAAGAATTTATGGAGACATGTCATACTTTTAGGGTTAGTATTGATATTCTAGTAGCCTTTCTTTTTGTCTTACTAGTCATGAGATTACCTAAAACCAGATTCCATGCAATTGTATAGAGAAATGTTTAAGAATAATTATGGAGAGATATGGAAAGAGAAGTTAGAAATGTGGATAGTAATTTGATAATTTCATACACTATTGACTTAAAAAAGGAAAATTATTGATGCTCACCTAAGGAAGACTACTAAAATATTGATCCTCATTAAGTGAAATAAAAAGGCTTTTGAAGCTTGTAAGCCAAACATTTCAAGGAAAATTTATTTTCTTCAAAAATGGATAGGGTTGAATGTAATCACTAACACTTACTAGTAGAAAGATCATTTTCTAGAAGAAGGGTGTATTTTCTTGAAACTAGGCAAGGAGAGTCAATAACAAAGAATTATTCTATAATAAGTGCATCACTGAAGAAACTCTTTCCCTATATGTAGATGCACAACAATTTAATTTGGAAAAAAATTACATCAAGAGTATGATGATTACCAGTGTAAAGTAGATGATGCATCTTAAATACTTCAACCATCTCAACTTATTACTAATTATCTATTACATGAAACTATATGTAATTTTTAGATTGCATAGTTTCTAGTCATCCAATAAAATCACAATCAAAATGTTACTATGTCTAATTTTGTATGTCAATTAGAAGTAATGAATTTTATAATGGATTAATTGAATCACACAATCTAATCAAAGGTTAAGTTAGAAAATTTATTTCAAACCCTAGAGTGCAAGATCTGCATACCATATGCTGAAGTTTAACATAAATGAATAGACAATTCTTACATTGTGGCTATCAATGACCAAGAAATAAATTTGAAATAATAAGGAGCTACCAGATATGGATTCTTCAAAAATGAGTAAACAAAGTTTTTAGCTAGGCATTGGCCTACAATGTGAGTTATTAGCACATGTCTCACACACGTCTCAGTTTGAATGTGCGAGCTAGTGCATTACACTATTAAGAATTAGTGAGAATGAAACCTAATAAGTAATAATGTTGTGCATATGAATATGACTTATCAACCAAAAGAAAAATGTTATTAATGAATATATTCATCATAATTATAACTACTAAAAGAGATGACAAAGTCCTCAAGGTGGAAAAAAGATATTAATTCTAAATCAGTTGAACATATTAGAAACATTTGGCATAGGCAGGGAGAATGCTGACGAAGGTTGTGGAGTTTGGCTTCAAACTTGTTAATAGCATTTGTTTGAAAACTTCTAAAGTTCTATCTACATATCCATTTTGTGCATATCGTGAAATGATTGCAGTCCATGAGATGACATCTCAATGAGGCATTTTGTCAAACAATTCTCGTGCTTTCTCCATTCTTCCACATTTTATATACATGTCCAACAAACAATTTCCAACTACAACATCTATCAGAAACCCTCCTTCTAGTATGCTTCGATGAACAACTATACCCTATTCCAATGCTCCAATTTGGGCACAAGATGGAACCACACTAGAAAATGTGAACTTGTTTGGTTGGAAACTTGTTTGTTGCATATGATTAAACAATGTGAGTACCTCATTATGATGTTCATATCTTCTGTACGCTGCAATAATCGTATTCCATGAGGCGCTATCTCGATTTCTCATTTGATTAAACACTTTATGGGCATCTACTAAATTTTTGCACTTGGCATACATGTTTATAAGCTTATTGTGAAAATTTGTGCGTGCACCAAAGGCAAATTGCCTGTGAATGAGGAAATGGGAGGACATTTTTGCCTTGTAAAAAAGGTGTTCTATTGAATGCAGTTCTACAAGCATTGGACATCTGCGGAGCAATCTTCAGGGGGTTCGTGTGTTGAAAGAAAAATGCTAAGTGTCTCCTTCAACTAGCCCTCTATAAATGGGAAATATGGTGTGATATTGATAAGAGTAGGGGATGCAAATAGCATTTTGTGATAGTAAAATATGCAACGTAATTCAGTCTAATGACATTACACTAATGGCATTATCAGTGGAAGGCTTTAGGTTTTCAATAAACCTCATGAAAGAAGAGCATGCCATATTTAGTGTAAGCACCTAAGCGTGAGACAAATCAAACCACTCGAAGAAATGAAATAATCAACCAAATAGATGAAAACATAAAAAATGTATGAGGTAAATACCAGTTTAAGTGTAGAAAGTGCTAGTTTCAGAGTCGAATGTGAGAGATGGAGTCCAATGTTCCAGATGAAGAGCTAGCAGCGAGAAAGCAAGCAACACTGGCATGGGTGGACCCAAGGTTTTGTAGCTTTAGCTACTTCACACTCTCAACAATGAAATTGAAAACAATTTTTCATGTTAAAGTTAAGCCCATGTTGGTCGAAATTTTGACCAACAGAGGCTTAGATATTTAAAAACAAGAAAATTTTCCTTTTCCAATCTGACCAATCAAAACCTTATTAATTGATGGTCAAAAAATGACCTCAAATGTACTAGTGGGATTAGGGTTAGGGTTAGAACTAAGGTTACAAATATAGTTAGGGTTAGAGTTAGAGATAGGGTTAGGGTAAGGCTAAGAATTAGGGCGAGAGTTAGAATTAGGGGTACAAATATAGTTAGGGTTAGTGTTAGGGTTAGAATTAGAGTTAGGGTTACAGTTAGAGTTAGAGTTAGAGTTAGAATTAGAGCTAGAATAAGGTTTAGATTTAGAATTAGAGTTAGGGTTAGAATTAAGGTCAAGGTTAGAATTGCGGTTAGAGCTAGGGTTAGGGTTAGTATTAGGGTTATAGTTACACTTACAGTTAACATCAAGGTTAGGGTTATAATTAGAGTTAGTGTAAAAATTAGAGGTAGTGTTAGAGTTAGAGTTAGAGTTAGAGTTAGAGTTAGAGTTAGGGTTAGAATTGGGGATAGGGTTAGGGTTAGGGTTAGGGTTAGGGTTAGAATTATAGTTAGAGTTAAGGTTCAAGTTAGAGTTAGAGTTAAAGTTAGGGTTAGGTTTAGGGTTAATGTTAGATTTAGGGTTAGGGTTAGAGTTAGGGTTAGATTTAGGGTTAGGGTTAGAGTTAGGGTTGGGGTTATGATTAGAATTAGGGTTAGGGTTAGAGTTGGAGTAATATATAGTGTTAGGGTTAGGATTAGGGGTAGGTTTAGAGTTAGAGATAGGGTTAATGTTAGAATTAGAGATAAAGTTAGAGTTAGAGTTAGAGTTAGAGTTAGGGTTAGAGTTAGTGTTAGAGTTAGGGTTAGAATTAGCATTAGAATTAGGGTTAGGATTAAAATTAGCATTAGTGTTAGAGTTAGGGTTAGAATTAGTGTTAGGGTTAGGATTAGGGTTAGGGTGAGAATTAGAGTTAGAGTTATAGGTAGATTTAGAATTAGGATTAAAGTTATAGTTAGGGCTATAATTAGGTTAGAGCTAGGGCTAGAATTGGGGTTAGGGTTAGAATTAATATTGGAGTTAGGGCTATATAGGTTAGGGGTAGAATTAGAGATATTATTAGAGTTAGAGTTAGGACTAGGGTTAGAGTTAGAATTAGGGTTACAAATATAATTATAGTTAGAGATAGAGTTAGAGTTAGGGTTAGGGTAAGGGTAAGAATTGGGGATGGGGCTAGAATTAGGGTTACAAATATAGTTAGGATTAGAATTAGGTTTAGGGTTAGATTTAGAGATAGGGTTTGAGATAGAGTTAGAGTTAGAATTAGAGTCAGAACAAGGTTTAGAGTTAGGGTTAGAATTAGGATTAGGGTTAGGGTTAGCACAAGGGTTATGGCTAGAATTAGGGTTAGCATTAGGGTTAGGGTTACAATTAGTGTTAGTGTTAGTGTTAGTCTTAGAGTTATAGTTAGGGTTAGAGTTAGGGTTAGAATTGGGGCTAGAATTAAGGCTAGGGTTAGGGTTAGGGTTAGGTTTAGAACCAGAGTTAGAGTTAGGGATCAAATTAGAGTTAGAATTAAAGTTGGAGATAGAGTTGGGCTTAGGATTAGATTTATGGTTAGGGTTGGAGTTAGGGTTCAATTTAGGATTAGAGTTAGAGTTAGAGTTAGAGTTAGAATTAGGGTTGGGTTAGGATTATAATTAGGGTTAGGGTTAGAGTTAGGATTATGGGTAGGGTTAGTGTTAGGGTTAAGGTTCAAGTAAGAGTTAGAGTTATAGTTAGGGTTAGGGTTAGAGTTAGAGTTAGAGTTAGGTTTAGAATTAGCAGTAGGGGTAGGGGTAGGGTTAGAGATAGAGTTGGAGTTAGAGTTAGAATATGGGTTAAAATTATGGTTAGGGTTAGGGTTAGAATTAGGATTAGAGTTAGGGTTATAAAGGGTTAAGGTTAGGGTTTGGGGTAGAATTAGAGTAAGAGTTAGAGTTAGAGTTAGGGTTAGGGTTAGGGTTTGTATTATTATTGTGGTCACATAAACTTTTGGCATTACTAATTATATTATAGCTAATGTTAGTGTTATTATTATACTTTAGCTTAGTATTAAGGTAACTATGAAGTTAACTTTTTATGTGGATTAGTTCTATAATAGTAACCATGATTTGTGATATTGTGATGCAAATTATTATCCTTTTAAATAATGTAATATATCTATCTCTCTAGTCTCTAGATATGTACCCTAATCCCTTTCTCTAATCTCTAGATACACTCCCTTTCTATCACCCTTCTCTCTAGATACACCTAATCTCTCTCTCCCTTTATGCTCTCTAGATGTACCCCCTAATCTCTCTCTCTCCCTCTCTCTTCCTACTCTCTAGATCTCTCTCTCTGGATACACCCCCAATCTCTCTCTCTCTCTCTAGATAAACCCCCTAATCTATCTCTCTCTAGATACAACATCATATGACTCTCTCTCTTTCTATATATATATATATATATAATTTCTAGTTACTTGTACATATTACTAGCATTTTAGTCAAGTTTGTTTATTAGTGACACAAACGCACACGCACACGCACATGCGTACACGTGCATGCACACACACACACACACCCACTTTATTAAACAACTAATAGTTACTGAGCTTATTATATATTTAATAGTGTTAACCATGTTTTTTAGGCTCTATCAAATTCTATAGTTACTACTAAGTACTAAGAACATCATTTAGTTTGCATCGAGTAGTTTGTACCAAGTTAGTGATTATCAGTGTAAACCAAGTTGTATAGTGCTTACCAAGTTTCTCAGTAGAAACTAAGTTCCATAATGGTTACCAAGTTCACAGTTTCAGTAATGGGAATCTAGTATGACCAATCTTTGTAATGTCAACCAAGTGATTCATTTTATACCAAGCTCATAGTGATAGTGTTGAGCAAGCTATGCAGCATGAATCAAGTGATTCAGTTTGTATGGTGAGTTTTATAGTATACATCGAGTCATCAGTGCAAACCAAGTTTTGACTACTTGGAAGTGATTAATATGAGCCAAGATTCTATTTCTATCAAGTGCATGATGATGTTGAGCATTGATAATGGTTTCTGAGAATTAGAACCTTAACACATTTGTCTTCAAAACCAGAGTACTTGCAATTGGGCCAACTCCATGTATTTTGGTAAAACTTGTATTGTAGCTAACTTTTCTAATTTGTAAATTGGATTAATATATATGTAATCTATTGAATCACATCTAAGAAATGTACAATATGTGGAATATCATCAAAGTATAAAAGTGTAGAAGTGCAAAGTAAAAGGGTATAGTAATATAAGGATCAACAAAGATTTATCTATCACAACAAGGTGATTATTACACTTAAAGGAATCTCATTTAGCATATCAAGTCACAGATTAGAGATCATCCACCGGTTCATCCTAATAGGTGGAATAATTAAATCCTTTCACAAGGTAGATTGAATAGTCTTTTGTTAATCTCTCTACTGAGTGCATACTTCATTGTATATTTGTAAATCTTTTTGCAAGGTGGACCTAGTAGTCCTTATTAATCCTAATAGGGTGGATCATCAAAAGTGATCATTGTAAGCCTTAATAGGCCAAATTTATACTGTAGTACTAAAGCTTGTGGGTATCATCCCCACCCTAGTTTTACTTTCTATTTGGTAGGTTTCTAGGTCACCATATTGTGTGTTAGAGTGTTATATGCTCTCAATTTTTCATGCATTTAGTTAGATCAAAATATTCATGAAGGATTAATTGGTAAATAAAGATTAAGCTTTTGAAGTTATTGATTCATCCCTCCCCTCTTAGTAACTTAGCCTATCATATATTTCCAATAGTTGGTATCAGAGCTTTGTGGTTCTCAGAGAAAAGTTTAACATCTTTTGAAAAGATCAAAGCCAATTGAGGTATTCAGAATTAATAAGGCTATCAATAATGAAAAACTAGATTCAGAATTGGCTATTAGGCAACTCAAGAAAGCAAAGGGACAACTCTCTCTATCCTTGAAAGGAAGAAAATATCTTGTAGTATAGATGAAAAAATCTATGTTGAAGAAAGAATTGAAGACATTCATTTAGAAAGTAATTCAGATGAAGCTGATGAGGCAATCAGAGAACTATTAGAAAAGAATGACACACTTCAAGATGATGTAATAAAGTTGGAAAGAGAGCAAGAAATTTAGTCAGTAAGATTGTGTGATATCATGGAAGAGAAAAAAAAAGAGAAAAGAAGAATTAGAAGGAAATAATAATGAAATTCAGCATCTATCCCTTCAACAAGAAAACCTCATTGATCAACTTACTAATGCAAATTAAGAAATCGTGACTTTAAGATCAGCAAATGAAAGATTGCAAAATGATCTAAACACTGAAAGGAAAACCAATGAAAGAATGATGAAATATCAATAAGAGATGGATCAATTGGATGAGAAAAATCCAATATAGATAAAAGGGAAAAGCAAGAATTGGATATACATAATAAGGTGAATCATCTAAGCAAGGAGCTCAAAAGAATCAAAGACCTACTTATAGCCACTATGGTAAGTTAAGTTATACATCAAACAAATCTTGGAGCAATGGAAAAGCTAAATTCAATGGAAAATACTATAATTGCAATAAGATGGTCATAGAGCTAATGAATGCAAAGAGAAACCTAAATTTGAGGTAAAATGTCATGGATGCAAGAAGCATTGGCACAAATATTCTAAATGCAAAACTAAGATATTGAATCCAACAGAATAGATTGTAAAAGCTACATTTGGTTGGGAAAACACTTGGTGCAGATGTCATTATTGTGGAGAATTTGGACACATTGGAATAAACTATGTAAAACATCACATGAGGAAAAGAGACACCACTAGAAGATGTTTCATTTGTATAGAACTTGGTCATTTTACCAAGAACTGTATGAACACTAGAAGAATTAAAGATGAAAAGAAAGTTGAGGATGATAAAATTAGAAAGAAAATGAGATAGCAATGGATTCCTAAATCTTCTGAGAATGCAAGTCCAAGAAATGAAGTACATGCCACTCAAGAATTGGGTGACAAAAAAGCTTCTACTTGATCTCCCACAAGGATAATTGGAACTAAGATTTTGAAGCAAACATCCTACATTAGTTCTAGTCAACCAATAGAAATGTTCTATATCAACATTCAAGATGCAAAGCGCTAACCAAGTGTCTCAAGGAATTTTGAACATTACTAAGTGAGGTTAGGTTTCAAGACTCTCTCGAGCAAGGTTAGGAGTAGCTAAGTGGTTATGTGGACACTAAGTCATGAATGACTCTATTGAGTAATTAATGAAAGTTGAGTAAAAGACAACCTATCATTAACCAAGAAAACATACCAAGAACTTATGGTGATTGAAAGATAAAATTCAAGAAAATGGGAAAAATTGAATTCATTTGTGACCATAAATTTTTAAGAGCTATTTGCGAAGAGCGATCTCTGTACATTAGAGCAATCTATGTGAATTATTGTTAGGATTTTCTATATTTTCTTAAATCCTAACAAGTGATGGCATCCTCTAGTAGTAAGACAAAGAAAGAGTCTAAAATTTTGGTTCACAATGTTGAATGGAAGGCATTAGATTTCAAGCTTAGTCTAGCTACTGTGAAAACCCTTGATCCCACTAGAGCACAATCTTAGATTCCATCAAAGGTAGTTCTGATAAATAATATTCACTTGCATTTTAAATGTTCTATCCAAGAAATAGGAACTCTAGAAATGGATTAAACTTTGGAGAAGTTGTGTGTGAATGGTATGTTAAAACTAGAGCATCAACACTTGGAAGTGAATGATTTGACTTACATTCGACACATGTCTTGAGATTTCTAGATAAAATGGATAAGGTTTATCCTTAGTCATGTGCCAAATGAGTAGTTATGGTTGGAATTACCTATTTTGATAACAAAGAAAATGATTCATTGGATCGCAATGCTTCCAATGTTGACAAAGGAAAAAACCACTAAAACCCTAAGTCGTGTGGAACTAGAGAAGAAAAGCCTTTCAGAATGGGATGCAAGGGGTATGAAAATTAGTTGTGCTATTGATATAGGGATGAATTTTGGTATTCATATAATTGCACACAAGATATATAGATCTAGTAGACTTAATAGTGTATCATGTTAAGCTATGCGTCTCACTTTCGAAGTGGTCAAGAACAACATGTCTGTTGACCTTGCCAAATTGATGTTGAACCAGTTCAACAAAAAAATGGAAAGTATCAGAACTTCAAATATTAACCCTTGCAAGTTTGATTCACTCTTAAGTTGTTTATTTTTCTTTGTGCAAAATAATTTCCCATCAAAAGGTATAGTTGTATGGAGAAAAGATGTACCTGTTCTTTATCAAATCAATGAGTACATAATATAAATGGGAGAAAATTATGTCAGTATTAGGGACAACTATTTTGATGCACTTAAGGATAAGATGAATAATAGATTCAAGATACCAAAGAAAATTGTAGAAGAATACAAGGATGATATTTGTTTCATGGTAGATTGTGACAAAGTGTATATACAAGCAGTCAAACTAAGAATTATATGGGTCAAGTCTCTAGGTTATGAGGTTAATATATATGGCACCAGGGATATCTTGACATTGTTAAAAGAACCTAATGATATAAAGACTACATATTTTGGAACATATGATGAAGCCAAAGCAAGAATTGAATTAGAGATAAAACTCCCTCATGCTATCAACAAAGGTAAAAAGAGGATAGAAAAATTAAAACAAACTAACTCCACTCTCTTGTTGATAGAAGGTAAATGAGATGACATAGAAGAAGATGATGCAAAAGAATGAATAAAAATAAAAAGAAGAAGAGCTAGCCAAAAAGAAAGGTAGGGTTATTATAACCAAACCTGCCAAGACATCTATTGTAGTGTTTATAGGAAGATCATCTAGGAACAAACTGAAATTGGCTGAAGAAGCAAGGGATGTAACTTTCAAATGGCCTCCACCCACATTTCACGAGAAATTGAAAGAAATTGATTCTAGAGTCAGCATGGCTAACTTTAAATCATTGAGGTATGAACCCAAAACTACTAAAGAGAAAAAGAAAGTTGAAGATGTGGTTATGTCGAAGATAGGTAAATGGAAATATTCTCTAGACCAACTTGCATAGGAGATTCCTAATGAATTAATGGAGAAAATTAGGCCAAGATGGGAACATGCCAAGAAAATTGCTAAATATATATATGAGCAGATCTTGAGGAAACTCATGCCAAGCTTGAGTGACAAAGAGTGAAAGAATCCATCAAGCTAAATGAAGAGAAACTTACCTTGAATTTTAACACTTGGACTAGGGATCACGTAGAGGGGAATCGCATAAGGAGGTCTATAGAATGGTAGGGGGGTGCCCCTTTTTTAAATTGATAAGGCAGGCAAGTTCCTAGTGGAGCCTTCCACTTGCCATACTAGGTCGGTGTAGTGGTGCATCTACATGCCCCTACTATTCTATGGAGTCGTGAACTGGCTCCATCAATGTGATCCTACTCACTCCTTCCCTTCACTGCCAACGGTGCATGCAGAGGGGGGTTTATGTACCTATCTGGACTGGAGGTGGTAGGGATGAGCCTAGCCTAATCTAGTACGAGCCTCAATTCGGGCTAGTTGATCCCAGCCTAATCACCAACCAACTATTGCCTATAGATCTATCTGGCTGCCCTATAGATCTATCTAGCCCTTTAGAATAGTAAGGGCAGCTATCACTGTTCACTATTATGAACTGAAGTGAAGATGCAAAGGTCCATCCATCAAAAATGTAAGTCTGAGTGATTCCCAACTTCGATCGAGTTTGCATCAAGCATATGACCTATTTATCTACATAACATGAGTGATTGATGATCAGGAGATGGGCCGAGGTATCATATCTTGGCCATAGTCATAGAAGAACCAGTGTTTATGTCTTATTCTATCACTTGGGAACTATGGATTATGGATCATAGATAGTCGCCCCCCCCCCCCCATGGATATAGACTAGGTTGGGGACTATGCATAGATGAGGGGAGATGATATATAGATATAGATATAGGGCCTCCCTGCTATGCCTACCATATGGATAAGAATCTATAATGTAATGAAGGGGTCAAGGTGTATGCAGAAGTTCTCATCTGAGTGCCAAGCCAAAATATAGTGGGGTGGGGAACTACCTATAATTGGTCTCCTTTATATATCTATATATTATATCTATAATTGGTTCATCTTGTGCCAAAGTGGTGGAGCCCCAAGGGGATTCCTTGCCCATTTTCTTCAAGAGCTGCAAGCAAGCTCAAGCTCTATTGTGAATGCCCAGTAGGGGTTGAGCAAGTTAGCCATAAGGTAGGGTAGGGCCATCCAGACAATTGTGAAAAGGAATTAGCAAGCTCCCTGTGCCTATTGATTGAAATCTATGCCTGTGAGCAATCGAGAGTGCCAGAGGGTGGATGCTGCCCATAGAATAGTAGGGGCCCTCTATATTCACCAGTTAGTTCTGAAGATATTTTTGCCTATTTATCAATGAAATTGAAAATGTGGTAAGGAATACCACTAGCACATGGAAAATCATCTACAATCATCATAAGAAAATTTATTTTGTGGTTCATGTCAGTGACAAGGATGATGAGGGATATGACAAGGAAGAGGAGAAAGACGATGAAGAAGAAACCAATGATGAAAATAAAGATGATGAGGAACATGAATAGGAAGCTATTGGGGAGAATCTCCCTGAGGATTCAGAGCCTTGAGGAGACCAACCTTGAGAAGATTGTAGCAGCAATTATTGCCTCACTTCCTTACTCTTTGAGCAAAGCTTCAAAGCCATCTAGCTCATAGAAAGCTACTGTCAAGTTGGTTGTGTTAAACACTGCAAATCCAAGCACTCAACCAATCTTTGCACCTATTCAACTCAGTATGTATTGATTGAAGTAACCATCACTTCATCTACTGAGTAGTCACTACTTCTTCCTCCATCAATTTTGGTCACTTATCATCATGGTATTTTTTAAATAAGTGTAATATCTACTTTTATTGCCAGTCCTTCTATTTCTACAATGGTTTCTATTCTTAGTATGCAAATAATAAGTACTAAGATAGTTAAGAGAAAGCTTCAACTGAGTACAGAAGTTTCCAGCAAAGGAAAAGAAAAATAAGAATATATTGATTTTGATGAGGATATAGTTATCTTGAATTGGGATATCTCTATTCTAAATCCTAATCAAATGCATATAGTAGGAGAACTTCTGCAAAAGAAAGCCAAGTAGCAAAGGCTTAGAGAAGAAAGGAAAAGAGAGTAGCAAGCATTTGAAGATGCAAAGAAAATTCTTGCAGAGGCACTCAGTACTAAGGTTGTCAATTCTCAACCTATTTTGGCTTAGTTAGTAGAAGTGGTCTAGAAGTTAAATGAAGATTTGAATAGACAAGCAAAATTGTGGTAGAGGGAAGAAAAGAAATTTGAAAATAAAGTATTAGATCTAATGGCACAAAAGATTGCAATATACCAAGTAGACTTGTCTACTATTCTTAGCTCACTGGAAACCTTTTCCAACAATGTGACTTTTGTATTTGGTAAATTTTGTGACACATCCATTTTCACATAAGAAATCAAGGAAAATCTCTCCAAGATTGATGAAGATCTAAAGGAAAGTGCACATCAATTGTCACTTAACCCAAGCTACAGTTCCACTCACTATATAAAGATTAGATTTATAACTGATATTCATGCATAATTTCTAAGGGAAGAGGCCAAGATAAGAGCTACACTTGTAGATATACAGTGCATCATATTCTCCCTAACATGGATGCATAACAAAAACATATTGCACACAAGCAAGGTGTTGCAACAAAATTGGGTCAAGACATTGTCATTGATTCTAAAGGTACATTCTAATTTCTTGTCACATTTTGGAATAACCATGCAAAATACACCTTTGGTATTTATGTAAAAAAGGGGGAGAAGATATATATAACATGCAAAGAATATTGTAAAAAGTGGAGAAGATGTAATATAAGATGCAATAAATGGGGAGAGAAAATGGTAAGATGTATATAATGTAAAGTATATTGAATATATATGTATGGGGGAGTAACATCATGGGTAAAAGTACAAAGCTATGTCACCTTTCAAGCTAACTTATTAGAATGACTAAATTTGAGTATTTCTATCTAAAACCCAATTTTGTTCAAATATATGATCTTGATAAATTTATTCTAGCTAATTTATATATGGTCTCACACTTTTCCAATTGGAAATATCTATTAAATGCATGTTTTATACTAGTTAGTATCCAATTACTAAAGAAATACAATTATTTTAGAAAACTGATTTTTCAATAACTCTTTCTATTTTTTATGATATTTTTTTAATAACATATAAACATATTTTATAGAGCTAAAAGTCAAGAATATTCACATATAGAGTTCATAGTGTTTTAATTAGATATAGTATTTTGTAATTAAAACATTCTACACGTATGCATTTTAACACTTGGGAAGATGTAGATTTTGGGAAAGAAAAAAATATCAAACCAAATCAATAAAAATTTAAAATTATATGAGATTCTAGAGGAGAGAGTCCTCTTTCAGAATCTATAAGTTTTATTTTGGTTGGAATAAAATTATTTTGAAAATTGTGGTGGGAGATGAAAACTGTTGAGTTGAATAAGTTGAAGTTTGAATCGTTATAAAAGAGAAAATATAGGTCTAAAGCCTTTTTTTTTTTAAATTGTTCTAGCTACATATGCTATCTATAACATAATATGATATCAAAGAGAAATAAGTTTAGTTCCATGTAGTTTTGTGGTGGGAACTAGACCCTTGATTTCTAGCATTTTTTAGCAACTAAAAAGTTATCATTAACTAATAGGAAAATATATCATTTCTTATTCCAAATAATTATTAAAAATTATAATCCTAAACTTCATCCATTTCTACACATTTCATTAGTTTACTTAATTTTCAAATTTTAAATAATAATACCAATTTTATGTCATTGATGTTTAACAATTATACTTTTGTTAGCCTTTTCCTTTGTAAAAGGGTGACATAGGTCTGTGTTTTTACCCTCATATTACATATATGTACATATATTCAATTAAACATCTCCTATAATTTTTTTTTTTTTGAAAAATCTCAAAAATAGAGTATGTTACCAAGTTGAAGACACAAGTTGAAGACTAAGGATTATTTGAAACTTTTTGAGAATTTAGTGTTGATTGATAAGTGTTTTTGTCACTAATGCCAAAGAGGGAGATTGTTGACATTTTAGTCAATTTTTCTTATTAGTGACACACACACACACACACACTTAATTAGACAGCTAACAACTACTAATCTTTTTGTATAGTTAATAGTGTTAACCAAGTAATTTAGGCTCTATCGAGTTCTACAGTTGCTACCAAGTAAGAGGAACATCATTTAGTTTGCACTGAGCAATTTGAAACAAGTTGGTGATTATTAGAGTAAACTTAGCTTTAAAGTGCTTACAAATTTTCTCAGTGCAAACCAAGTTTTCAGTGGTTACCAAGTTTGTAGTTTCAGTAATGTGAATATAGTGTTGAATAACCTTTGCAATGTTAACCAAATGATTTAGTTTATATCAAGCTCATAGTGATAGCATTAACCAAGCTATAGTGTGAATCAAGTGATTTAGTTTATATGTTGAGTTTCATAGTATTTATTGAGTCACTAGTGCAAACCTAGCTCAAACTGCTTGGAGGTGATTAGTATGAGCTGAGCTTCTATGTCTATCGAGTGCATGAAGATTCTAAGCATTGACAATGATTGCTTAGCATCAAAACCTTACCGAGTTTATCTTCAAAACCCAAGTACTTGTAGTTGGACAAACTTCTTATATTTTGGTGAAACTTGTATTATAGCCAAATTTATTGAATTCTAAATTGGATTGGCATATATGTAATGTATTGAATCACATCCAAGAAATGTACAATATGTGCAATATCATCGAAGTATGAAAGTATAGAAGTGCAAAGTAGAAGGCTACAATAGTATAAGGAGTAGCAAAGATTTATCAATCACACCACTGTCATCATTTCACTCAAAGGAATATCATTGACCAAATTAAGTTGTAGATCAGAGATCATCCATTGATTCATCCTAATAGGTGGAATAATTAAATTCTTTCACAAGGTAAACTTAACAGTCTTTTGTAAATCTCTTTATCGAGTGCATTCTTCATTGTATGTTTGTAAATCCTTTTGCAAGGTGGACCTAGCAGTGCTTATTGCTCCTAGCAGGGTAGATCATCAAAAGTGATCATTGTAAGCCTTAATAGGCCAACTTTATACTATGCTACTAAAGCTTGTGGGTATCATCCCACCCCAGTTTTACTTTCTATTTAGAAGGTTTTTGGTTTACTATACTATGTGTCAAAGTGTTATATGCTTTCAATTTTTCATGCATGAAATTAGATCAGAATATTCACAAAGAATTAATTGGTAAACAAAGATCAAGTTTTTAAAGTTGCTGATTCACCCCTCCCCTCTTAGTAACTTATCCTATCATATATTTCCAACACATATAGGGTTAGGTTAAGGTATATATTTTATTAAATGCTTAGTATAATCATATATAGAGTAAGAGTAAGAGTTAGGATCCAAGGTTTACAATTTCATTTATATGATAATCGGTGTTATGGTTAGAGTCAATAAGTGGTTAAATGTTACACTAAAATAAGGGACATGGAAGGGAAGTATGAGATTTAGGTGTAGTGTTGGAGTATTTGGAGTATAACTATGGTCAAATTTGGGATGTATGCTATACAAATGAGTCAAATAGTAGAATTTTTTTTAATTCATGGAAGGGAAATTATAAATCCCAGCACAACTATTTAGATGATGTAAAATGTGAGAAAGAATATATAAGAATCAACTTTATGGAAATTATTTCTCCATTATGATGTTAGAACATTATTAGTTGTTGAATTTTTAATAATGCTAATACAATTTTTATTGCAATGATTAAGAATTATAATCAATAAATATGAATATCATTAAGGACATCTATTTAGACTTATGCTTTTCTTTTTTAATTAACATATATAGTAGCCACATTCATCGAAGAAATGTTTTGTAAAACAATAAATTTATTTTTTCTTGTTATCTTCATCATGAATGTTACATAGAAAAATGGGGAAACAAGACTACCAATACAACAATTATATGTAAAATTTTGAAACCAAAGACAAGAATGAACTATATACAAAAAAATCTCTCTAATGGTTTTGCATTTCACATTCTTCAATGATTAGGATTCTTTTGCAACCTTTATTTGAACAATGATTGTGAAAGACTTCTTTCATCATTGAGGGAAACCCATCCACTTTTGTAGATTTCTCTCGCAGGAATTTTTATGCATCTTTCATATGCATTAGTTCCATTTCCTCAACACAGTCAATTGAAAATATTGCATTCTCCACAACATTAATTATAGTTGTGCACATCTCTTTAATTATTTTTAGGCATCTGTCAAACTTAGTGTCAAAGAAACCATTTGAGGTCATTGGAGTAGTTAGGCTAGCATCAAATAATGTTTGATTCTCTATTCAAGGCATCCATAACTCAAATAGTAACCTAAAAACTTATTAAAAAAATCAACATATAGAAATAATCAAAAATAAAAATGTATTAATAATTAACATAAATTCTTTCAAATGAATAATGTTCAAAATAACATAAGTAAAAATTAGAGGAAGGGTCAGGTTAACCTGGATGGGCATTGGACTCCTCCTCCCTGTGGAGTTCTGAAAATTAACACTGATGGCTCTTCTCGTGGGAATCTTGGTCCGGCTGGTATTGGCAGAGTGGCTCGTTGTAGTTCTGGGGATGTTAATTTTTTCTTCTCAGTTCATAAGGGTGATTATACTAACAATCTCATGGAATCTCAGGCTATTTTATATGCTGTGGAATAGTGTTTCTTGTGGGGATGGAGTAAGATTATCTGTGAGTCTGATTCCCAGGTGGTGGTGAAGATGCTTTCTTCGCAAGAGCTTGAGGATGTTAGTTGGTAGCTGGCCACTGTTGTTAAGCAGATTCTTTTCTTCTCTTCCTCTTTTCAGTTCATTAGGTTCACGTATATTCCTCGTGAATGGAATAGAACTGCTGATTCTTTAGCCAAATTGGCATCTAGTCATGATCCGGGTTGGAATATTAGGGATAGGAGGCAACTGTCTTTTGAGATGGTGCAAGAATTTGATGATCTTGTTGCTCAGGATCGAGCTCCTTGTTGAGCTCTCCTTGTTGTATTCCTTTCTGTCTTAATAAATTTTTACCCCTCTTTTTGCAAAAAAAAAGTCTATATATACTATGAAAAATATAAAAAATAAAACACATACATACTCTAATTAAATAATGACAAAATATAAACTAGATATATGATTCGTTTATTTTAAATTAATCATTAACTTTAATAAAATATAAATTTTATTGAAAAGGCGACATTGCCATCCAAATTTAATTATGAAACATGAAAAATATAAATATTTTGAAACATGTAGATATAAAACTATCATGAAATATACAAATCTAAAACATGCAAAACAAAAGCATTTTGAAATACGCAATCTAAAACTAATATGAAACATGAAACTCTAAAACTAAATTGAAACATGCACATTATAAATGTGCAAATGAAATGTACTATTTAATAACTAAATCAAATAGATTTTGAATCAATTCAAATTCTAAATCTAAATCAAACATGCAAGGTTAAACTATATGAAACTTATTGAAATTGAAATCTATCAAAGGAGAATATTATAACTAATTTAAAAACTAAATCTACATTTAAATCTAAATACATGACTAAATCTAAATCTAAATGTAAAACTAAATTTAAAATACAAAATAAAAATAGAAATCTCACTCACCAAAAATTACTCCAAAAGTTTAATCTACTCCTTTTCAAAAACTCTAATCTCCACCTCTTCCTTCCTATAAAAACACAAAATGAAACTGAAATGAGTAGCATTTTTTTTATAACCCATGAGAGACTTCTTATATCCCCCAATAAATATCTTTTGACTTTCCACAAATTTGTTTCAAATTCCCCCACTTCGCACAAAAAAACATGAATGTGCATGCAAAAATATATTAACAAAAATAAAATGTTTTATATTTAAAAATTTAGTAAAATTATTTCAGCCCTATTTTTTTGGGCCCTATTATTTCAGCATCCATTTGGCTTTCATATTATTTCAAGAATGTTTTTTTATTTTATAATTTAATAACGATAAAATATAGACTAAATATATGATTCATCTACTTTAAATAAATCATTAACTTTAATAAAATGCAAATTATATTGATATGGTGGTATTGTCATCCACATTAATGATAGAATTTAATTATGAAACATGAAGATATAAATAATTTGAGACATGCAAATGTAAAACTATTATGAAACATTCAAATTTAAAACAAGCAAACCAAAACTATTTTGAAATATGCAAATCTTAAAACTAATATGAAACATGAACATCTAAAACTAATTTGAAAAATACACTTTTAAAATATGCAAATGAAAAGTATTATAAAATATACAAATCAAATAGATTTTGAATGCAAATCTAAATTTAAATAAAACATGCAAGACTAAACTATTAAATACAAGTCTAAGCAATTTTGAATATAATTCTAAATCTAAATCAAATTAGAATATTATAACTAATTTTGAATCACAATATACATATAAATCTAAATCTAAATGAAAATCTAAATAAAAAATAGAAATCTCACCTGCAAAAAATTAGTCCAAAACTTCAATCTTTTCCTATTCAGAAACTCCAATCTAATTCTCCAATAATCTCCACCTCTTCCTTCCTACAAAAATATAAAATGAAAATGAAATGAGGAGCCTTTGTTTTATAACTTGTGAGAGGCTCCTAATATCCCCCAATGGACGTCTCTTCACATTCCATGAATTTGTTTCAAATTCACCCACTCCCAACAAAAAATAAGCATGAATGTGTGTGCAAAATTATATTTAAACAAAAAAAAATCATATTGAAATTATTTTTGCCCTATTTTTTAGGGTCATATTTTTGGGCCCAATTTTTTGGGTCCTATTTTTCTTGGCCTATTATTTCGGCCTCTATTTGATTTCCTATTTTTATGGGTCCTATTTTTTCAAGCCTACTTTTTTGGGCCTTATTATTTTAGGCTCCATTTTGCTTCCTCTTATTTCTACCAACTATTATTTTGGGAAAGCTTTTTATTGCATTTTATTTTGGGCATCTATTATTTCGGGAGTGCTTTTTATTACCTTTTATTTCAGCCAACTATTATTTTAGGAATGCTTTTTATTTAATATAAAAGTTTGTAACTACTCCCTTTTCTATTTTATTGACAAGGAATCTTGGCATATTCCCATGCTAGGCATTTGTGTTGCCATTTTATAGAATGCCTTTCAACATAATAAATTGAGATCTAGATTCATTAAATATATTTAGTTGAAGTAATTAGATTTTTACAATCTATTAGATACAATATAGTTTTTCCTAATTTTTATTGTGTGTTCTTTTATCATCACTATTTCATATCACACTTTGTAATGTATTATGAGAATGCAAGGGAGTACAAGATATGATCTTAGTATAATTTAATTAATGATTTCCATAAACTATGTTATAGGAAGTATTTAATGTTATGATTTATTATTTGACATTTATTGATTTATCACTTAAATTAGATATTTATGAAACTTTATTAGTGTCTATAATAAATGAATATTTGTGCGCATGAACAATAGTTATCATTTCATAACTTTAATATAATATAAATTTTTATTTGTTGACATTGTATTTCTTTGATGAAATTTGTTGAAAAAATTCCCACCTCTCTTCATTGGCTTCTATGCAAAATAAAGAGTTTTCTCCTAGAGTCTATTTTTATAAGGTTTTGGTCAATCTTTTTTGTTAAGAGTTTGTGTAGAGAGGTTATGGGGGTAGGTTTTCAAAATTGAAATTGAGGAATTCATAGATATCTTCAAGATATTTTATTTGAGAATTTTACATATTAATTCTCTTTTTTTCTCTTTGATTCTCTCTACAAATGCGAGGTAAGATATTTGATCTTTGTATTTGAATAAATTTTTTCTCTATTTAGTCTTCATTAAGAAACATTCTGGTATTGTAAAATCTTCCTCCAAATTGTTTGTTTTGTCTCTCTATCTATAATCTCTTTTACTTGTCTTCATTCCTCATCTTTAACTTGGAATTATAAAAGAGTCATTCTAGTGTATCTAGCATTATTTTTTTATTAAATTAAATGAGGTTTTGGAGGGGTCCCAAAACCATGTAACAAATGGACTTTGAGAAGGATTTGGATATTGCATAATTCAATTGCTCCAATGGGTAGATTAAAACATACAAATAACTATCAACACAAAAATAATATCCTAAAGAAATATAGCCATACACCACATAGGTTGTAAGAACATTTGAATACTTTATGACTCAAAGTATAAGATTTTAAAGGTTCTCTTAGCCTTGATCATGAAATATGACTTTTTAGACCCCTTTAACCTCAACTATTAGATTTCAAAAGGCTTTGATGAGCTTCATGAACATGAATATATATATTAGACAAATCATGATCCTTAGAGAAAATAGATTTACTAAAAAAAAAAGGAATACCTTAGGGTTTTACAAGGTTCCTCAAACCTTGAGAATAGATTTTTAAATGACACCCAAAACTAGAATATAGTCACAAACTACAAATGTCCTTATGTAGGACCAAAATTCTTTAGCAAAATATCTCTCCTCCTCAATTTGAGAGGTACCCACCTTAATAGGGAAAGAAGAGAAAGAGAAAAACATAAATAAATTCACTAACCTTGATTGATTCCCAAGTTCTAGTGACCAAACATAGGCAAGGTCATCAATAAATCACTTTTGGCCACTATAACAAGGCAAATTTACTCCTCCATATAAGAAATTTCACCTTAATACCTGATTACTAGAAGAATTAAAAACAACCACAAAGTGCCAAATCAATTTTTTTTATCAAAAAAAATAACAATGACCTTTTGTAAGGTGCCTTTAAAATACTATTATATGTATATGAAACTTGAATCAAGTCTTAAAGAGATATTTAAGGAGTACAATAAAAAGTTGTTCAAAAAGATTATACCCATGAAATAGTTATGAAGGGTGAGAGAGGAAGAAGAAACATGTGAGAAGGGGGAAGAATATTTCAATATTTCTTATTTAATTAAGTGTTGTATTTGTATGATACTACATGATAAAATTAGCATGTTGGATACCCTATACAATACTCATGAGATTTTTGAGTTTGAGGTATATTTTGACAAAGGTCAATAATAATATTAGGTTGCTTAGCATCACAAATATATACAAAATATACTTGATTTGGTTATCCTTTCTTCAAGGATTCATATCTAGAAGAGAGGACATCAAGGAAAGTGATATAATGATATATTATGATCTTTTTATATAAGATGTCTATATGAGTTAGACAAGCCTTAGGGGTAAGTACACAATGTTGTGGTACCAAAAAGATGCCACTTACTTTTTTCCAACCTAGAAGGTATATTACATGATTTCCCAATAGCATGATCACACTATGTGTTGTATAGCTCAAGCCATAGGCTCAGGAAATTGAAAACATAACATGATTTCCCTATAGTGATATTACAATACTGTGCATGTGGACTATGAAAATATCATAAATAATTAAATTTCCTTCTAAATTTGCAACTAATATCCAATAGGTCTTGCTAGGCCAATTTTAGCACTGATATCATATGCATAAAATCTAACATTTATGTATAAGTTTCATACTCTTTCCTTCTTCAACTTATACTTAAGTTACATTTTATGTATATACTTATAGGATGTTTAATGAGAGTGATTTTGGCTTTATAGGAGTTAAGATAAAGATTTAAGAGTTTGAGGGTTTTTTAAGAAATTTTATATTAACTTTCAAGAATTCACACATTATTCTAGAAATGATTGCTAGTGGATTATTGATTATAACTATCATCCCATAAAACCCATTCATACCTGTTAAAATACAATATGATCCCTTAGAGCATATTAGTCATTATATGATATACTTAAGACTTCTAATCCATCTTAATCAATGCTAAATTGTCATAAGGGGCTTTAGTGGGTCTTTAGTGGCTCTCATCACCCTTAAGAATGCTTAAAACCTCCTAGAGACCATTAAAACAATACATGAGGACTCCTCAGAGTATGTATTAGTCATTATTGGACACATTGTTGGGGTCTCATGTGTCCTAGCGTGCCCTAATGTATCATAAGGGGTCATTAAGGAATATTAGGGGCCTATTAGGATCCATTATGAAACATTAAATCCCATTAGGAAAAATTAGGATCTATTAGATCCCATTATCACATGAGGACCTATTCAGTTATAGAAAAACCTATTATGATCCCTTCCAACACATTGACCATTGTAGAACACACTAATGTATATTAATGTATCGTAAGGCATCATTAATGGTCCTTAGTGGTTTGATCAATCATTAGTACCTATTAATACATGTTAAGACTCATTAGGAATAATTAGAAAACATTAAAAACTATTGCTATGACTTAGATCACCTTATGGGGCTCAATACACACTAATGGATTATAATGTGTCCTAATAAGTCCCAATGTGTCCTAAGGGTTTCTAGTTTTACTAAGTAATCCTATGACACCTTATGGCCCGTTATAAACCTTTAGGATCTATTAGGAGTTATTATGACACATAAGCACCAATTACAACCCTTTATAACACATTTACCATCATAAGACATGAAAATTTGTCTTAAGCACTTAATGGGTTTGAAATGGTTTTGATCAGTCCTACGGTTGACTATTTGGTTTTAATCTTCAATAATATTTCATAAGGTATCATAATGGGTCATAAATGGTTAGGTATGACCCTTTATAACATGTTATCCATTGTAGGATACATTAATAGGATTTGAGTAATTATAATGTATCATAAGGGGTCATAATATATCCTAAGTAGCCATATGACCCATTTTGGCCCATTATTACAACTTAGGACATATTAGATGAATTTAAGATACACTATAACCCATTAGTGCCTCATAAAAATATTAAAAGTTACATGATACACTAGAATACATTAATATTTGCTAGTATATTGTAACAAGTTTGAAGGAGACATCATGTTGTCTAGTGTGGAGTCTAATTAGTCCCCAAGTGGGAGATTGTTAGTTTGTGGTGACTAACTAGGGAAGCACTATACATACTTCATAAAAAATAATTTTGGCTACTATTCACCAATGGCTAATATTTACCAATTAGTTATTGCTTATATTCACCAATGTAAGATCAACATGTTGTAACCCTAAAGTGGAAAAAATGCTTGTACAAAAGGGCTTAGGGTTAGGGACTGTTTCATTGTGAGTGATGCAAAAATTAGTTCTTGCAGCACATATTGAGTTGTAAGGGATTATAGATTGTAATCAAGTTGTAATCACTAGATTGTAATAATATCAAACTTTCTGTTTGGTGGATGTAGCCCAGAGATTGGGTGAACCATGTTAAATCTTGATGTCTTGTGTTATTTTCTGTGTGATCAATTATTTTACTATATTAGTTATATTTGTATGTAATTGTTATTTCTATCTATGGTTTAATCCTAACAAGTGGTATTAGAGCCTAGTTGATTTCTAGTTACCCTCTACAAGAAAGTCTCATGGTTGAGTGGGAGCAATGGCAGATGAGGATAAGCTAATGATGGAGAAGTTTAATGAGTAGAACTTTTAGTTATGGAAGATGCAAATGGAAGACTATTGTTATCAAATAAATTTATGGAAGTCATTGGAAGGAAAAATCAAGAATCAAATATCTATGTCAAAAGATGACTTGAATCTTTTGGATTGAAAGGCACCTAGAAGCATTTAATTATGCTTGGCACCATCAGTGACATTTAATATTACAAAAGTGAAGACAATGGAAGAGATGATGCAAACCCTAGCAAAACTATATGAAAAGCCCTCTGTTTCAAACAAGGTATTTCTCATGAAGCATTTATTAAATACAAAAATGGTAGAAGGCAATCTATTGCAGATCATTTAAATGAGTTCAATACTATTACTAGTCAGTGATCTTCTGTGGGTATCAATTTTGATGACCATAGATAATAATGGCAATTACATGCAAATATAACCAATATTAGAAAATAATAGATCACATAGAAAAGAACACAAGACACCAAGATTTAATGTGGTTCACCCAATCTTTGTGCTATGTCCACTAATTAACAAGTTAGATATTATTACAATCGAGTGATTACAACCTAATTGCAATTTGTAATCCCTTACAACTTAATTACATTGCAAGAACCAATTTTCACATCACTCACAATGAAACAATTCCTAACCCTAAGCCCCTTTATACAAGTATTTATGCCACTTTAAGGTTAAAACATGTTGGCCATACATTGGTGAATATAAGCAATAACCAATTGGTGAATATTAGCCATTGGCGAATAGTAGCCCATTTATTTTTTATGAAGTATGTATAGTACTTCCCTGATCAGTCACCACAAAATAACAATCTCCCACCTGAAGACTAATTAGAATCCACACTAGACAATAATTTCCCACTTGGAGACTAATCCTATAGCAATACCACTACCACATGGGGCTCCCATTGGATCAAACCACCTTGGACTATGTTGTTCTTTTATTTATGGTCAGTCTAGAAGACCAACCAAAGCTGAAGAGTAATTCAACTTCTCCCTTTTTGCTACCTTTGTAAACATATTTGTTGGATTGTCATCTATATGTATCTTGTCTAGCTTAAACTTTCCATCCTCCAAAACTGACCAAATGAAATGGTGCCACAACTATATGTGTTTTGTCTTTGAATGCAGAGTAGAATTCTTTGCAAGATGAATGGCACTATGGCTATTTGTAAAAAAATAATTATCCCTTTAAGGGTGTCCCAATTCTTCCAAGAAGAACTAAAGCCATATCATCTCCTTGGCTGCCTCTGTAGTAGCAACATACTCTGTCTCTATAGTGGATAAAGTGTTTACCTTTTGTAACTTAGAAACCTAGCTCACGACTGCCCCACCAATAGTAAAGACATAACCTGTAGTACTCTACTTGGTATCAATATCCCCTACCAAATTTGAGTCAACATAGCCCTATAAATTAGTAGTAGAGCCACCAAAGTGTAAACACTTACAGGATGTTCCTCTCAAATATCGGAGAATCCATTTGACTAAATTCCAATGCTCAATTCTTGGATGACTCATATAGTGTGAATAGAAGTTATCTTAACAACATGAGAAAATATCTCATCAAAACACTACCCATTTTCTATGCAAATCCTTTTACAAAGGTAACCTAGCTTTAAATCTTTTCTTACCTCCATCATCTTGTTTTAACCTATAAACCCATTTATTCTATAAAGGCCTTTTACCTACAGGAAACTTGCATAAATTCCATGTCTTATTTTTCAGCAAAGAGTCCATTTCATCTTTCATCGTAGACTCCCACTAAATTTTAGTATTCACCTGCACAATTTCATCATAACATTCAAGTTGACCAACACGAATAAGTAAAATAGAATACAAAGAGGGAGAAAATCTTTCTGGAGGTCTAATTTTCCTTGTTGACTATCTAACATTCACTGGTGTGTGTGGCATTTTTTGTTGCAGTTTTTGCACATCATGAGGAATGGTTGGAACATCATCTTTTAGAGTATCATCCAACACTACACAATCATCTTCTTTCTTCTGATGTTGCTACAATAGATCTTTGTACAATACTTTCTAATTGAATACGACATCCTTGCTTCTTACAATTTTATGATTTTCAAAATCCCAAAGCCTATAACCAAATTCATTAATGCCATATCCAACAAATACACATTTCTTTGACTTAGCTTCTAGTTTGGTTCTATTTTTAGAACCTATGTGAGAAAATGCTTCACAAATGAAGGTTTTGAAAAAAGAATAACTCACCTTCTTACCAGTCCATGCTTCAAATGGAATACCATAGCCAAAAGGAGTAGAGGGACCTCTATTAATCGAATATATTAGTATTGATAGCCTCTACCCACATGTGTAAGGGTAACCCAACATGCAACCTCATGCTCCTTGCATGCTCCATTATAGTCTTGTTCATGTGTTTAGCCACTCCATTTTCTTATGGAGTCCTTGGAATAGTTTTTTGTCTACAAATACCATTATTGGAGAAATAATCTTTATATTAATAACTAAAATACTCATCACCACTATTAGAGCTAAGACATTTTAATTTCTTTCTAGTCTCATTTTCAACCAAGCATTTCCATTTCTTAAAAGTTTGATATACATCAGATTTTTGTCTAAGGAAATAAACACATACTTTTCTAGTTGCACCATCAATGAATGTAACATAATAATGAGAGCCACCAAGGGAAGAAACCTGAGCCAATCCCCATGCATCAATATGCATAAGCTCTAATTTCTCCTTTTAATTTTCCTTCCTAGTCTTCACAAAAGTCACTCTCTTTTGTTTTCCATACATACAACTTTCAAAGAAATCCATATTGACACATTTTAGACTTGGTAAAAGTTTTTTTGAATGAAGTACTTTCATACCTTTCTCACTCATGTGCCCAAGCCTATTGTGCCATAGTGCTATATCAGAATCTACAACAACTATTTGTTCTCCCTACTCAACTATAGCAACTATTCCTAAACATTCATGTTTCTCTAAAACAATTAAAGTAGAAGGAATAATATCACCTATACAAAGATATAAGGTACCTACTTTCACACTTTTTTCTACTACAAGGGAATCTTTTGAAACCTTCCAATTTTTATCATTAAAAGTAACTAAACAACCCTCATCACCAAGTTGGCTTGTTGAAATTAAATTCCTACTTAGCCTTGGAACATATCTTACCTCATGTAGTAGCCAATGATTCCCATTCTGCAACTTAATCTTAACTTTTCCCTTTCCAAAAATCTAACAAGGTTCATTATTCCACAAATAAATAAGTCCAAAATCCCCTCGAACATAATCAATGAAATAACCTCTATGAGGTGTAGTATGAAATTAAGCACCATAATCTAAAACCCATGAATCATCAACACTTTCTAAAGATAGAAACAAAGCATCCTCTTTAGATTTGTTATTTACCACATTTGCCTCATTGTCCCCATCTAGTTTATCTCCTTCATTTTTTTTTTGAATCCAACAATCTTTCCTTTTATGCCTTGGTTTTCCATTGTACCAACAGTCATTCGGTCCTCTCAATTAATACTTCCTCCCTTTTGACTTTCTTCTTGATTTCCCATGATTTTTAGAATTACTTCCTCTCTCAATTGTTCTGCCTCGACTTTATGCATTCAAAGCTCTTCCAAATGTAGATTTTCCTGAGGATTTCCTACAAGTTTTCTCACTCAAATAACACTGATCACATCATCATATTTTAGGGCACTAGATCTAGGAACAAAAATACTCATAGTCATTACCAAGCCATACCAACTTTTAGAAAAAGAACACAAAATCAAGAGAGCCCTAATTTCTACATCAAAATTGATACTCATAGAAGATAACTAACTAGTAATAGTATTGAATTCATTTAAATGGTCTGCAATAGATCCACCTTCTACCATTTTCATATTAAATAAATGATTCACAAAAAAAACCTTGTTTAAAGCAGAGGGCTTTTCATATAGTTTTTCTAGGGTTTACATCAACTCTTTTGTTGTCTTCACTTTTGTTATATAAAATGCCACTAATGGTGTTGGACATAATAGAATGCTTCCAAGTGCCTTTCTATCCAAAAGATCCTAGTTGTCATTTGACATAGATCCTTGTTTTTGGTTTTTCCTTCCAACAACTTCCATAAATCCTTCTGATAAAGATAGTCTTCCATTTCCATCTTCCATAAGTGAAAGTTCTACCCATTACACTTCTCTACTTTTAGCTTACCCTCATTTGCCATTGCTCCCACTCAATCATGAGACTTTCCTATAGAGGGTACCTGAAAAGAAACTTGGCTCTAATGCCACTTGTTAGGATTAAATGATAGATATAAATAAAAATTACATGCAAATATAACCAATATAAGAAAATAATAGATCACATAGAAAAGAACATAAGACACCAAGGTTTACTGTGGTTCACCCAATCTCTGGGCTGCATCCACCAAACAACAAGTCTGATATTATTACGATCCAATTATTAAAACTTGACTACAATTTGTAATCCCTTGTAGCTTAATACTATCATAAGAACCAATTTTCACATCACTCACAATGAAACAATCCCTAAGCCTAAGCCCTTTTATACGAGTATTTTTGCCTCTTTTGGGTTACAACATGTCTGTCATACATTGGTGAATATTAGCCATTGGTGAATAGTAGCCCATTTTTTTCTAATGAAGTATGTATAGTACTTCCTTGATCAATCACCACTAACTAACACAGAAGAGGTCCTAGAATACATTAATATGCTCTAGGACACCTACTAACCCCTTAGTAGTCCTTACCATACATATTATGGCTTCAAAAGGTCTAAAGAGATCATAAGGGATCCTATGACTCACTACCATATACTAATGTATCCATTAAGGGGTCATAAGGTGTCCTAGAACACATTTATGCATCCTATAACCCCTTAATATGCCTTATAACCCATTAAAAACCCTTTATTAGATAGTAAGCATTACTAAGGAATATTTAGTTATCCTACAATTTACAATAATGTGTTTAATGACAACATATGACCCTCAAGGACTATATATATAACTACATGGTAGGGTGTTAAGTGATTAATAGAAGTATTAATATATTCTAAGGCACATTGATGTGTCTTACAATCCCTCAAGAAACTTTACCATGTACTAATCTATGGTAAGGGGTCCTAAATCATCATTAGGGTATCTAAGAAAAATTAATGTGTTCCAAGAACCCTTATATCCTGTTAGAAATAATTTCTCTCAATAATGGGATTCTTATGAGTTGTTAGGGATACTTAGGATCCATTGCAACTCTTAGGATCCCTTAGGTTACATTAATTTATTAAAATTGGTCCTAAAAGTATCATAAGAGCTCTTTAGAGCTTCTAAGATTCAATATTATTTTGTAGGACCCATTAATACACATTTGAATATTTTATGATACACCAATGCATGGTAAGGGGTCACAAGAGGTCCTATGATACATTAATGTGTCTTAGTAGACCTTACGATCCCTTGCCATTTATTTTTCGTATGATACCTTAAGAAATATTAAGGGTTCATATGACAAATTAATATGTTTTGAAAACACTAGGACATATTACCATACATTAGTGTATGTAAGCGGCCCTAAGATCCCTTATGACAACTTTAGACCCCTTTGGAACCATAAGATATATATACTAAGCTATCGTATGGTTATAATTAGTAGTCCACTAGAAATCATACTAAATATATTGATTTGATTTCTAAAATAAAACTAAGTCAAAAATTTCTTAAGAACCCTAAAAACCTAGAGTCTTTATATATATATATATATATATATATATATATATATATATATATATATATATATATATATATATATATATATATATATATATATATATATATATATATATATATATATATATATATATATATATATATATATATATATATATATATATATATATATGATCCCTATGCTAAAATTGGCATGACTAAGTCCTATATAAAAGGGGTTTCTCATATTTATTTATCATCCCATACAACATTCTCCCTATAGCACACACATGCTATTTAATCTACTACATTGTGATAGTGTGCTCATGCTTTAGGGCAAGAACACTTTTTAATGCAATTGAATTTACCAATCCAAAAGATTGGATATGCCTAGGATAAAAAATCTAAAGGCTTGGTGGACTCAAACAAGTGTAAGACATGTTTTCTAGAAAACATACAAAAAATGCTTAACTTCTTTTGTGTTCTCTTCATCAAGTTTCATTATGCTTGAATATCGATAATTAGATTACCTTATATTGTATTTCTTTGAGTTAGCTATCTACCAATATAATTTATTTTTAATTTTGACTATTTTAGGCCTTTCGAATATAATTTATTTGGAATGTATGTCCTTTTTTTCTCAAAAACCACTGTGATGTATTTGGGGGTTGGATTTTGGCTCATTTGTTATATTTTTCAAGAAGTTATTTTTATAGAAAATAGACTCCATTATACATAGTCAACAAAACAGTTACAATTTTTTATTAGTTTTCAATGATTTCTAAGTGGAGCACATAGATATGTCACATTTTTGGGATGTGTCAACTTAAAAATTTCTTAAAAGTATATATATATATATACACACACACACACACACACAAAAAAAAAAAATTAAAAAAAATTTAAAAAAATTTACCAAAACAAAGGATAAACTACATGGTTTTAGATAATTTTTGACTAGAGCATTTGAAGAATTTTTTAAAAAAAAACATTTTCAGGGGACCACACCATTTTCCTTGACCTCCACCATTTTTTTAAAAAAAATTATACTTTAGAAACTAGATTTAGAGGGCTACGACTTTTGTTTTTCTCATATCTTCAAATTTTGAGTATAGCTATTTTTTGAAAATTCTTATCAAAGTTAAGAAATTTCTTATTTTAGAAAAAAATGTGGCATCTTATACCCCCTTTTTGTACAATAACTTTGTGCATTTACCCTTAGTGATGTGAGGGTAGCATGGAGAATGGTTCAAATAATCACTCTGCAAACACCCTACTAAAATTACACATTAAACCATAAAACAAATATAAAGAACAACCAAGAAAATATATTCCAATACAAATATATTGAGATTATATCTTAGTAATGTTCTAGGTGTATGGCTAACTTGGTTGTAGCAAGAAAAATAGAATTTCAAAAAGAGAGTTTAGAAACTCATTCATTTCAATTCAATATTCTATCTATCTTCATATCCTAAATCTAACAAATTTTATTAATCCTATATCTAAAATATATATCCACCAAGATATGCACATTGGCTGATAGATACAATTTATTACAAAATGTAGGTTTTGACCCAAATAGATAATCAATGACCCTCCCCCCCAATTGGAATTACTTTAGAATAACTAAGTGGGTGGTGAATCAGTTATCCAAGGTCTAGATGTATAAATAAAAATTTTCACAATTTAGTGAATCCAAAAAAATATTCATACCCATGCATGCATCCATAGTGTATTGACTAAAACTTGTATGTTATTGTCAAATCAATTTACAGAAGTGTAAAGCATGAAACACAACACATTCATCAACACACTTGACACAGTGATTTATATGGAAACCTAATTTAGAAAAAACCACCAGTAACATGCTACTCCTTTTTCACTCTTCTGAAGTGATGCCCTATGAAAAGACAACCCTATTAAAGGTTACAATACACATTGTTAAATCTGACCTGGTTAAGGGATTTCAATCACCTTGTTAAAAGTGAGCCTTGTTAGAAGACTATAGGCCATTCACTTGGAATGCCACCCTATTAAAGGATTTTTCAATGACTAAATTAGGTCAACCTTACTCCAAAGGATTTACACTAGACTAATACAATTATTAGAGAGTAACAATAGAGCTTTGATCTAATACAACTTACAAATTCACTTATAGATTACAAATCTCTATTCACTCCTCAAATCTTCTTGGCTTTCATACTTTGCAGCTCTGATAGTTTGTTCACCCTTCAAGAATTCATCTCCTTAAGCCTTCTTGCTTAACATTTCATTGCAAACTCTTCTCTTGAGTCACTTGATGAAGCAAAACTCTTAATTCCTTCTCTTTCTTAGGTTCTTGTAAATGACACCAACCTCTTATGCTTCATGACTAGACATTGCTATAAATAGGAAATTAGAATATTTTCTTGCTCATTATCCATCGTCCAAATTAGGACTTTGGATGGATTAGGTAAGATACAATGTATTTGTCCCATATCTTGTCTTTTCTAGAAACTTCTCCTAGAATCCATTAGAATTTTCCTAAAAATAGTTTACATCAAATTTTATGCCACTAGCTCATCAATCTTATCTTCGTCATGGTTCACAACTTTCAAGAAAACAAACTTGTTAGCTTAGATTCAGTGAATCTTTGATCCTTATCATAATGTAATAGCTTGACATTTTTAACCTTATGATGCTTGGCATATACTACATTTCTCAGCATCAACTAAAGTTTGCTAGTGTTCGGCATCAACTAAAATTTACTTAGCATCAACTATCTTTCTTAGAATCCACTAGATTTTTCTTTTACTTGGCTCCAAATAACTTTTACTCAACTCCAACTCATCTACTATCTACTTGGTCAATCTTGGCAGACAAACTTTTTTTAACTTATTATTCTAAGCATAGCCAGCCATTTTGTAACCTTAAGTAGATCATCAATACATCATGTCATCACTATCTTAACTAATCCTTGTACTTCATTTCATAATCATAACTCAACCTTTTCTCTAGGTGCTTTTGTTAGATCTTATTAATCAAATCCTCTTCATCAATCAACTAAGTGATAGTACTTGAATCTAATAAGCAATTCTCTTACTAGAAAATAATAGGTTTGATGTCAATGACAAAAAAATGATTGAAACGCATAATCTTCTTCAAGAATCTCCTTTTTAACAATCTCTTTTTCAATGATCTTTTTAATTAGATTTCAAGAATCCCCCTCTTTGGGATTGATGGCAAACCAAATTGATGAACCAAGTTAATCAAATAATGAATATCTTGTTTAACCAAATTGACTAGGTCTTAGCTATCTGATGAGTCACCATATTTAAAAATCTTTCTTTAAAATTTTTCCCATCCAGTTGTCGAAGTACTTCTTTTGTCATTCCATGTATTCACAATCATTTGAAGTGTTGTACAAAGTTTCCCCAACACTCCTTGTCATTGTTTCTTCATTTGAGTCACTTTGAACCACTTTGAACTCTAGTTCAAAGCAGTTCAAAGTAGTTCAATCAAAGGATTTTGCACTAACAATTTTTTTGCATGTAATGTGCGCCAAAAGAGTGGATACTCTTTTGAATCACTTTGAACCTCTTTCAATATTGGTTCAAAATAGTTCAAAGTCATTCAATAATAAAGAATTTTTGATGAGATAGGATCATGTTGTACAAATGGGCCACCATTTCATAATGCATTAATTTCCATGTCAGAGGATAATAATTAAAATGTGCTTTAATTCCATAAAATAAAGAATCATCATTATCATCAAAAGTGGAAAATCTTTAGCTAAAAAGAGGAATGGTTGTCATTATGAGGCTAATCATTATTGATAAAGCCAAAAAGGAAGTTATTAAAGAAGAAAGTCATGTCAGAAGGCCTTTGAACATGTGAAACTTGCAATGAGTTATTTTTCATGAATGCCTCATAATGAGGTTGTACTTTTTCACGTAAGTACTCTTTCCTTCTAAAATGAGCTCGACTTTCTTCTTTTGTTTGCTGTGTAAAATATCAAGAGTTTGAAGGAGAAGCTGTTTAGGAGAATGAAAAGGACAACTATTTCTTTTTGGAAATTCATAGGTGAGAACGTAGAAATCCTTCTTTTTGTTCTACAATCTATGTGTTTTCCAAGATAAATCAGTTCAAAGCCTTGCTTTATTTGTTTAAGGATGAAATCTGTGATACATTTCTTTGGTAACATTTCAAGTTTGGAATTTAGAAGGGTGGTTATATGTGATACCAACTTAGAAGGTGTGAAATTGGGAAAATTGCAAACAAATTTCCTTAAGCATACTGATGAGTTAAATGGGTGTATGGAAATCCTGACAAGTGGTCTAGTTGAAGCCACATCCTTTTCCCCCTACCCTTTTGAGTCTTGAATTGCTTCAAATTTGCATTGATCATTATGATGTAAGGAAAAAAGTATCATAAAAAGGGACGGGGGAACTAGTGCTATCAATTTCAAGAGAAACCATTGCCTCTATACTATGTCTACTAGAAAATACATTTTTTGCATTTTCTCCCATTCAATCCCTATCTGAGTATTGAGAAACTCCAAGCAAATACTATAATATTCTAGCTAGGAAATGGACTAAAGCTAACTATGGTGGAGGTTCTAGGTTACCTAAGATAGTAACCAAGGATAATATTAAGCCTCATATTCCTGACCTTGTGGTGCTATTACATCGAGTCAAGGGTTCAACTGATATTTTCCTCTTTGAGGATTGGATGTATTATTATATACAAATAATTTTGAAAGGAGAACAATGGATGCACTAGGTTGAAATTATTGCTAGTTCATTGAGGACACAACTAAAGCATGTCAAAGAATCTAGGGAAACTTTCTAGATGGCCTCATACTTGACATATTGGATTGCCCACATTAGTGATCTTTCTCCTCTCCCTCATGAAGTCTAGAATGAAGAAATAATAGTTTATCAATATTGCCCCTTGTTACAAAAAGATAAAGTGCTAGAGAATTTTAGGAAGGTTGATGATGTATTGATAGAAAATGTGCATGTATCTTTGAAGAAAGCACCCATGCCCTAATTATCTTCAAAAGCTTAGAAATTGGTTCAACAATATAGAAGCTATTTCATACAATTTTCCAAATTCATCTATTTGAGAATAGGTGGGTTCAAAGATGAACCAATAAAACTTCAATGATATGCATTGGATTTCTTTGTTTTAGCTAAAATTTGCAAACATTTATTCTTTGTTATTAAAGATAACTTACCCCAGAAGAATTGGGAGACAACATTCCCCATCAAACTTGGTTCTTTGCTTTGTAATAGTATGATTAATGCCTCTATTATAGGAAGTAATCTACTTGGATTTAGTTTTGGTTCTTACCAAAGCAAAAGAAATTTTGATAGCAAAAGCTTTGTAGTTCAAGTCCTTGGTCTCAAAGGTAATTCATCAACAATTCCACAATTAGAAGATTTATGGCAAGAATGTAAAGATGAAGAAGAAATATTTAGGAGAGATCATTCAAGATTGAGATTACAACAAATCAATTCCCTAAAACTTAAATTTCAAATAGAGGGGATAATTGAAGATGGTTCAGACATTGTTGAACTAGGCTAGTAAGAGTCCAATGAATCAAAATCACTAGAAGTAGATTGGAATCAGGAAGAAGAAGAGGATATAAATCTAAGGGCTAGATTTATACTCACTTATATAGATGGTTGGCTAAAGAAATAGAGCATGAAAGTTGTCAGTGAACCCTCCCCAAGCGTGGTTTCTTTTTCTGAACCATTGACCTCTGACACTCAACTTTCATCTTTTGTTACAGGTAGTGTGTTGGCTCTAGGTAGGTAGAAAATAATGCCAATTCATATATGGACTACAACTCCTATGACAAGGTCTAAAGCTAAATTTGAGGCCCTTCAGTAGTAGGAAGTTTGAAAAGAAAAGATGTTAACTCAAGGACAAGATTCAAATGATGGCCTCAACTTCATGGATAGTGCTAATGGTGGTTTGCAATTTATCGAAGCCCCTAATGTGGATCAGCCTAGGTTCATGAATCCCACCAAGGATGTTAGATTATGGTGACTGATCAGGAAAGTACTGTACATACTTCATAAATAGTGGGGTTCGGGGCATCGCCCTAGAAATTTTTTTTGGGCCATGGCCGACATGGTAGCTGACATATTATGGTCAACATAGGGCTGACATGTTATAACCCTAAAGTGGTTTAATACTTGTATAAAAGGGCTTAGGTTTGGGTATTTTTCATTATGTTGTGATGCGAAATTGGTTCTTGCGGTGGTATTGAGCTATAAGGGATTACGGATTGTTAACAGGTTGTAATCACTGGATTATAATAAGATCGGACTTGCTGTTTGGTGGACGTAGCCCAGGGATTGGGTGAACCACGTTAAATCTTGGTGCCTTGTGTTCATTTTTGTGTGTTCTATTATTTTCTATTATTGGTTATACTTGCATTTAGTTTTTTATTTCTGTCTGTGGTTTATCCTAACAAGTGGTATCAGAGCGAGATTGTTTTTCAATTATCCTCTGCAGGAAAGTCTCATGGTTAAGTGGGAGTCTCACGGTTGAGTGGGGGCGATGGCAGATGAGGGTAAGCTGAGGGTTGACAGGTTTAATGGGCAGAACTTCCAATTATGGAAGATGCAAATGGAAGACTATCTATATCAGAAGGATTTATGGAAGCTGTTGGAAGGCAAAGCCAAGAATCAGGGAACTATGTTAGAGGTTGAATGGGATCTTTTGGATAGAAAGGCACTCGAAAGCATTCAGTTATGCTTGGCACCATCAGTGGCATTTAATATTACAAAAGCAAAGATGACAGAAGATTTGATGAAAACCCTAGTGACACTGTATGAAAAGCCCTCCGCTTCAAACAAGGTATTTCTCATGAAGCGCTTATTTAATATGAAAATAGCAGAAGGTGGATCTGTTGCAGATCATTTAAATGAGTTTAATACTATTACTAGTCAGTTATCTTTTGTGGGTATCAATTTTGATGAAGAAATTAGGGCTCTCTTGATTTTTTGTTCTTTGCCTGAAAGCTGGAATGGCTTGGTAATGGCAGTGAGTAATTCTGTTCCTGGATCTAGTACCCTAAAATATGATGATGTGATCAGTATTGTTTTGAGTGAGGAAACTCGTAGGAAATCCTCAGGTGGATCTACATCAGGAAGTTCTTTGAATGCACAAAGCAGGGGCAGAACGTCTGAAAGAGGAAGTAACTCTGGAAATCCTGGGAAATCAAGAGGAAAGTCAAAGGGGAGGAGGTCTCAATCAAGAGGACCAAATGATTGCTAGTACTATGGGAAACCAGGACACAAAAAGAAAGATTGCTAGAATCGAAAGAAAAATGAAGGAGATAAATCAGATGGAGACAAGGAGGTAAATGTGGTAAGTAACAAATCTGAAGAGGATGCTTTGCTTCTTTCTTTAGAGAGTGTTGATGATTCATGGGTTTTAGATTTTAGTGCTTCATTTCATGCTACACCCCATAGAGGTTATTTCATTGATTATGTCCAAGGGGATTTTGGGCTTGTTTATTTGGGGGATAATGAACCCTGTCAAATTGTTGGAAAGGGAAAAATTAAGATTAAGTTGCAGAATGGGAATCATTGGCTACTACATGAGGTAAGACATGTTCCAAAGCTGAGTAGGAATTTAATTTCAGCAGGGCAACTCGGTGATGAGGGTTGTGTAGTTACTTTTAATGATAAAAATTGGAAGGTTTCAAAAGGTTCCCTTGTAGTAGCAAAAGGTGTGAAAGTAGGCACCTTATATCTTTGTACAGGTCATATTGTTCCTTCTACTTTGATTGTTTTAGAGAAAAATGAATGTTCAGGAACAATTGCTGCAGTTGAGCAAGGAGAACAAATAGCTGCTGTAGATTCTGATATAGCGCTGTGGCACAATAGACTTGGGCACATGAGTGAGAAAGGTATGAAAGTACTTCATTCAAAGAAATTTTTACCAGGTCTGAAATGTGTGAATATGGATTTCTGTGGAAGTTGTGTGTATGGCAAACAAAAGAGAGTGAGTTTTGTAAAGACAGGGAAGGAAAACAAAAAGGAGAAATTAGAGCTTGTGCATACAGATGTATGGGGACCGGCTCAGGTATCTTCCCTTGTTGGCTCTCATTATTATGTTACATTTATTGATGATGCAACTAGAAAAGTATGGGTTTATTTCCTTAGACAGAAATCTGATGTATTTCAAACTTTTAAGAAATGGAAATGCTTGGTTGAAAATGAGACTGGTAAGAAATTAAAATGTCTTAGATCTAATAATGGTGGTGAGTATTGAAGTCATGAATTTGAAGATTATTGCTCCACTAATGGTATTCATAGACAAAAAACTATTCCAAGGACTCCACAGGAAAATGGAGTGGCTGAACACATGAACAAGACTATAATGGAGTGCGCAAGGAGCATGAGGTTTCATGTTGGGTTGCCCTTACACATGTGGGTGGAAGCTGTCAATACTACAGTGTATTTGATTAATAGAGGTCCCTCTATTCCTTTGGGCTGTGGTATTCCAGAGGAAGCATGGACTAGTAAGAAGGTAAGTTATTCTTTTCTCAAGACCTTCGGTTGTGAAGCTTTTGCTCATATAGACTCTGAAAATAGAACCAAGCTAGAAGCTAAATCAAAGAAATGTGTCTTTTTTGGATATGGCATTAATGAATTTGGTTATAGGCTTTGGGATTTTGAAAATCTTAAAATTGTTAGAAGTCGGGATGTCATATTCAATGAGAAAGTGTTGTACAAAGATCTCTTGCAGCAACATGAGAAGAAAGAAGATGATTATGTAGTGCTGGATGATACTCCAAAAGTTGATGTTCCAGCCATTCCTCATGATGTGCAACAACTGCAACAACAAATATTGCACACACAAGTAAATGTTAGACGGTCAACAAGGATAATTAGACCTCCACAAAGGTTTTCTCCCTCTTTGTATTCTATTTTACTTACTGATGTTGGTGAACCTAAAAGTTATGATGAAGCTGTGCAAGTGGATACTAAGATTCAGTGGGAGTCTGCAATGAAAGATGAAATGGACTCTTTGCTGAAAAATAAGACATGGGATTTGTGCAAGTTGCCTACAGGTAAAAAGGCTTTATAGAATAAGTGGGTTTACAAGTTGAAAGAAGAGGAAGGAGGTAAGAAAAGATTTAAGGCCAGGTTAGTTGTAAAAGGATTTGCACAGAAAAAGGGAATTGATTTTGATGAGATATTTTCTCCTGTTGTTAAAATGACTTCTATTCGTACTGTTTTAAGTCTTGTGGGTACTGAAGATTTGCATTTAGAGCAGATGGATGTTAAAACAACCTTTCTTCATGGTGATTTGGATGAAGAAATATATATGGCTCAGCCACAGGGTTTTGAGGTCAAAGGTAAGGAGAACTTAGTGTGCAAATTGAAGAAAAGTTTATATGGCTTGAAGCAAGCACCTTGGCAATGGTATCTGAAATTTGACAGTTTTATGCATGAGCATGGATATAACAGGTGTCATTCAGATTATTGTGTTTATTTTAAGAGGTTGGATGATGATAGCTACATTATTTTATGTCTATATGTTGATGATATGCTTATAGCTGGGTCTAACATGGATCATATTAAGGGGCTAAAATGCCAGTTAGCACATGCATTTGCTATGAAGGATTTGGGGGCAGCAAAACAAATCCTTGGTATGAAGATTTTTAGAGATAGGAAGAATAGAACCTTGATGCTATCTCAGGCTGATTATGTTGAGAAGGTGTTGCAACGTTTCTGGATGGAGAATGCTAAATCTATCAGCACACCTTTACCTGGTCATTTGAAATTGACTAAGGAGATGTGTCCCAAGACACAGGAAGAGGAGGATTAGATGTCCAAGGTACCCTTTGCTTTAGTTGTAGGAATTTTGATGTATGCTATGGTATGCACTAGGCTAGATATTGCACATGCAGTGGGAGTCGTTAGCAGGTATATGAGTCATCTAGGATTTGAGCATTGGAATGCTGTCAAGTGGATTCTTAGATATTTGAGAGGGACATCCAATAAGTGTTTACACTTTGGGGGCTCTACTACTGATTTACAGGGCTATGTTGACTCAGATTTGGTAGGGGATATTGATACCAGGCAGAGTACTACAGGTTATGTCTTTACTATTGATGGGGCAGCCGTGAGCTGGGTTTCTAGGTTACAGAAGATTAATGCTTTATCCACTACAGAGGCAGAGTACGTTCCTGCTACAGAGGCAGCCAAGGAGATGATATGGCTTCAGTTCTTCTTGGAAGAATTGGGACATCCTCAGAAGGATAATTATTTGTTTACATATAGTCAAAGTGCCATTCATCTTGCTAAGAATTCAGCTCTGCATTCTAAGTCAAAACACATACAGTTGCGGTACCATTTCATTCGATCAATTTTGGAGGATGGATAGTTAAAGCTGGAGAAGATACATACCAATGACAATCTAGCAGATATGTTGACAAAGGTTGTAACAAGGGAGAAGTTGAACTCCTCTTCAGCTTCAGTTGGTCTTTTAGACTAAACATGAATAAAAGAACAACAGAGTCCAGGGTGGTTTGATCCAGTGGGAGCCCCATGTGGTAGTTGTATTGCTACAGGATCAGTCTCCAAGTGGGAGATTGTTGTTTAGTGTGGAGCCTGATAAGTCCCCAAGTGGGAGATTGTTAGATTGTGGTGACTAATCAAGAAAGTACTGTACATACTTCATAAACAGTGGGGTGAAAATTTTTTTGGGCCGTGGCCAACATGGTAGTCGACATATTATGGCCGACATATGGTCGACATGTTATAACCCTAAAGCGGTTTAATACTTGTATAAAAGGGCTTAGGGTTGGCTATTTTTCATTATGTTGTGATGTGAAATTGGTTCTTGCGACGATATTGAGTTGTAAGGGATTACAGATTGTAATCAGGTTGTGATCATTGGATTGTAATAAGATCGGACTTGCTGTTTGGTGGACATAGCCCAGGGATTGGGTGAACCACGTTAAATCTTGGTGCCTTGTGTTCATTTCTGTGTGTTCTATTATTTTCTGTTATTGGTTATATTTGCATGTAGTTTTTTATTTATGTTCATGGTTTATCCTAACAAAGGATTCTCATGCAATCTCTTTGAACCCTACTATCTCGTCCTAGTTATCTAATTCAATCAATAAGAAAAGAAATCTACAACCAATTTCAACACCTATAAAAGATATTGTAACCAAGTATGTTGCTCGAGATTCAAAGGCTAAGAAATTGAAAAATGATGCTTATCTGACTAAGGACCCACTGACTAGAAAAACAATGGCTAAGGTGACCACATATAAGTAGAAAGCAAAGTCTGGAGAGATCAATAGTGAAGTATCAAAGTCACTTCAGTTGAATTGGGAACTATTATAGGAGCAAAGGTAATCACTTTTTCAAATTTTTTGCTAGTCATATGTTAACTCAATCTGAAAAATATAGTAGGAAGAAAAAGGAATTCAAGTGTTTAGTGATGACTATAACTACTTATATTTATTCTTTGATGAATCTTGGAGCCTTACCGATTGTTCAAGCTCCCCAATCCTTTGACCCAAATTCTATAGACAACCAACAATTGGTAAAAAAAAATGAAGGGGGAACATATTGTCTGATACAATGCAAGATTGGGTGAATGCTATCATCAAGGAAGGTAACAAGTTTATCCTAGAATTCACCATTGTATATGCCAAAAGAGAAATGCTCTTGGGAGAGATTCAAACTCTGATCCTAGGATTGGAAACTAAATAGAACTTGTTCTAGGCAGTTGTATTCTAGATAACTGAAGTTGAAAATATTGGAGTGCTTAAGTTTTTGAATAAAAATCCAATGAAGAATGTAGACCGCTGCCTATTATTCATCATGCAAGATAACATGGGTTGGAAAGAATTGGTTTATAAAGAGGCAATCAAAGAAATGCAAGCCATTGAGAGAAAAATTGTTGGGATGCATGAGGAACTTTTCAAAGACATGAATATAGTAAACCTTACAGGGATTCTATAGTTTGATGATGGAAACATGGATTCTAAAAAATTGACTAAAAGCTTCAATGATGTTGTTGAGAAGATTAGAGATAATGAATCACCTACTTCTAGTGATTTCACTACACTGGCAAGTATCAAATCCATGCTATGTCTTAATAAGAACCTCATGCCATGTTAGAGCCTAAAAATCAAGGAGTTTAAATAGAAAAAGGATGCCTATAGGGCTAGGTTGCTGATTTTGAAAAATCCTCATTCCAATGTAATGCAAGAGTTCATGAACACCTTCAAGAGCTAGAAATTGGTGCAAAAAACCATGGGCAAGGAAGAGAAGACCAGAGACAAAGCTTAAATAAGATAGTTATTTTTAGTCATGTTTTGGCAACTATTTTTAAAACTATTTTTTGTTCGTACCTTAACTATTTGAACTGAAATGGCTAGGTTTTGATGGAGGCCTTTTGGATTTGTAATGAAACTATAAATGTTGGGGCATTGAACTAATTAGGGGTAAGGAGAGATAGCTAGAAAGAAATTTTGATAAATAGATACTTTAAACAACAATCAACTAATAGCATATATATGTTTGCTTTTGAGTGACTGTATGCATGAAGGAGATTATATATATATATATATATATATATATTTATATCATCTTGGATTTTTCTTGGAAACTTGGCATTTGAAGTGTTTAAATCATTGTTACTTTGTGAGCTTTGATTTATTGATTCAAGATATCTATTTTTGTTTCTACTGTAAGTTCATTTTAATTAAGATTCTTGAGTGAATAATATCAAGTTGTGTTATTATTCATTTCTTTGAATAGATGTCTTTTTGAAGAAGAGTTTGATGATTTTTTCTTTATTGTTTGAATGAATTCTCAGCTCACTACCTAAGAGTACGTGAGAGAACCTTATGCACTTTCTGGTAAAAGTGTGAAGATGATCTTTTGAATTCATTGAAAATTTTATAAGGAAGTTGTACCTTTAAATGCAGAGAGAAAACCAAATAATACAAAGTTTTCTCAACTGTGGTGAATATTTTTGTGTTTTCTAATACATTGGGCATAGAGTGAATTTATTGAATAGTTAAAAAGACTATATGTTCTCTAACAGATTTTTGGTGACTCTGCTAGGAAGGAGTCCCTAAGTAATAGAACTAGAAAAGAAAAGACTATGAAGTATAATGGTTCTTCCACATGATAATGTGTTCCCTATGTTATAGGCTAACCTTGGATTTGAAGATACATAGGAAGATATATTCTCAAATTTGACTCCAACTGCTTGGACATTATGTCAAAATAGCCAACAATTTCAACAAGTATTGAGGGTCCTAGAAATAGAAGAAGAACGGGCTGAACTATTGAGGGGTGTGCCTAAAGTTAAAGAAGAGGTAGTTGTTAATAGACTTGCTTAAGCACCTGCAGGACCTTGAATGTAGAAATGAGAAATAGAGCCAGTTTCTCGAAGATATACAAGGGGAGAAAGAGAAAAGGGGATCCTAGATGAAAATTTTGAGCCATTAAAGAATCTGTGTTTCTTATCATATTTCAAAAATCCCAAAATGAAGAAAACTAATTCTCTAAGTAGAACTAGTTCACCACCAAAGAAATCCTCTCTTTCACCATTAGTGCAATCCTTACTTCCATTAAAAACTCTTGTCCTTGCTCATTTAAATATCCAACCTTTGCAAGTTGTACTACCAAACATGGCTATCAATAACCATGGGGGCAAAACATAGGGCCATTAAATCTAGGTGTTAACCCTACAAAATTACCTAAAGGAGCCACTAAAATTTTACCTAAGTTTAGCAGAGATGGTAAAGTTTCAACAAATGATCATTTGAGTGCCTTTCATATAGCTTGTGGTGTCATAAGTGTTCCTACTCAAGAAGTTGTTGTGAGACTATTTGTCCGAACATTAACTGATGCTACTGCTAATTGGTACCTAACCCATCATTCCATCACCAATTGGAATGACATGAAAAATGTATTTGAAGATAGATTCAAAGCTCCTAAAAATGAATTCTCTCTGTTGCTTCAACTTAGTAAAATGAAAAAAGAAATGCATGAACCTATGAGAGAATTCATTGCTAAATTTAATAGGCTGATTCAAAGAATTCTTGCAACATCAAGACCTAATGCAAAGAACCAAAAAAAATTATTTATCAATGTTGTTCCTCCAGATGTATGTTTTCATCTCAAAAAAGATGTGTGTGTTGATTTGGCTGCTACTCAGAGGCTAGCTATTCAATTAGAAGATGCATTTATCAATGCTAGCAAATGGAAAAGAGAAGTTCAAACACCTGGAACTACTTCATCCTTTGCCTTTACAGACCCTGTTATGTAGAAGTTGATGAATGATGTAGAAATGGTGAAAAGATAGCTAAATGAATCCCATGGCCCTTATCAAACTCCTTATCAAGATATTCATAGGTGACAACAACCTCAAAATTTTGGTAAAACTCCCACATTGACTGCCCCTCAAACAAGATTACAAATTGAAGAAGCTCCTAAAGAGGCAATGTTTTCTTTTCATATGACTTTAGATCATGATGAATGAAATTATCCTAACTAGTTAAATTGTGTTAAATTAGTAAAAGATCCCCTTGTAATAGAACAATCACCTAATGTTGAAAAGACAAAAAGTGAAAATATAGGTGCTTATTTTCTTGAATATGAACTAGATACAAAGAGGGGAGGAATTATTTTTATGATACTTCAAGACCTTGCTTGTATAGTAGTGACTAGAGGTCAATGAAATCAAAAGCCCTATGCACGAGCTATTCTAAATTCATCGAATGCTAAAGGGAAAGAACACATACAAGCTAATCTTGTGAAAAATGTAGAGCCTAGAATATTGTCTAGAATAGACTTAGTAGTTGGTACACCAACCTTTGATATTGTAGAATTCTATAAGTCTTACCCTATATCTATCTCTCTAGCTAAATATTTGAGGTTGAATCCTAAAGAACTAGATAAGTTAGTTCAATATGTCAAAAGAAGTTCTACTACTAATGCCCAATTTACTAATAGTAATATTGAAAACTCAAAGGCTACAAGAAAGCCTATTTTTGTATCTAAAAGATGCAAGAAAGATGCTCCTTATAGGGAATCAGCTGTTAACTCTATTGGAGGAGAAGTAGAAGAAAAAAATCCCAATCTGTTTTATGTATCATTATTATTAAATGGATAGAAACTCGATAATTGTATCATTGGCTCTAGAGCATCAGATAATATTATGCCAATGGTTGTTGCAAAAGCTCTTAGCTCGGAGCTTACAAAAACCTTTGGATGTTGTTATTCTATGGATGGGAAACAATAACCTCTAGTTGGTCAAGTAAAGGACATACAAACTATTCTTTATGCCTATCTAGAGAAAATATTGAAACTTACTATCTTGGTGGCTGACATACCAACTAGTTATGGAATGCTACTTAGCAAAACTTTCTGTAAGGATATGGGTGGAGAAATTAAAATGGATTGGTCTAAAGCCTACATTCCAGTAGGGAAGAAGAAGATAAAGTTGGAGCCTAAGCCAAAGAATAAATACTTAGTCATGCCTTCAGATAATCCTAAAGCATAGATACTATATGAGGATTGTCAATTTGGAAACTATGTTATATTGCCTGAGGAACAATGTGAAGGAATTGAGATAGTAAGTTGCGGAGAAGCCCTTTGGACTCTAGAATTTTATGGAAGTTATTCTAATTCAGGTTTAGGAGTGGGTGTTGTACTCATCTCACCTTCAGGAGACATTTTCCCTTTTTCCTTCAAATTGGATTTGCATAATACCAATAACACTGTAGACTATGAAATATTGCTTCTTGGTCTACAAGAAGCCAAAGTGAAAGGGGTGAAGCAGCTAAGGGTGAGAGGTGATGCTGAACTCATTGTGAAGTAGAGAAGGAAGCAATTTTCTATATAAAAAAATGATAAGCTAAAGCATTATAAAAATTGGTTTGGAATGAAATTGATTCTTTTGAGGATTTTTCTATTGAATTTGTACCTCACTCTCAAAATACTAAAGTTGATTCTTTAGTTGTTTTAGCATCCTTGGTGTTACCATACCTAGAGCTTAAAAATGATACCTATAGGATTGAAATGATTTATAGGCCTAGAATCCTAGATACTGTAAATCATTAGCAAGTTTTAAATGGTGACACACAATTGAAAGAGTTCATTGAATGTGTTGGAAATTATTCTAAAACTTTCTTTGAAGGGTCAAATTATGAGGGTAAACCTATTAGCGAAGGATTATCTGAATCATGAGAAGTTGTTCAATTAAAAGGTAATTGTATCCTAAAGGGGTTGGTTTCTTTGGAGCATCTCTTTGGTAGAAAATATGATAGTTCAAAAAATAGAAGAAATGATCTTGATAAAGGTGTAGAAGAAAATGACAAAATAAATATTGGGAATGAGGTAAATCCCAAATGGATTTCTATTGGTAGAACCTATTCTAAGAGGGAGAAAGATAGGCTATCTAAACTTCTTACTCAATATCAAGATGTCTTTTCTTGGGGGTATGAGGACTTGAAGAACTTCAAAAATGGAGAATTTGTACATCATATACCTTCAAAGCCAAGAGTTAGCACCTTTATGCAAAATCTTAAAAACTATAATCCTAATGTATTTGAAGCCATTTTTAAAGAAGTAGAGAAGATGCTGAAGGCCCACATAATCTACTCGATTCATCACTCAACATGGATAGAAAACATTGTCCTTGTGAGAAAGCAAAATGGTGAAATTAGAATTTGTGTGGATTTTAGAAATTTGAATCAAGCTAGCCTTAAGGACAATTATGCACTTCCTACTATGGATCACATTTTGCAAATGGTTACTAGGTTTGTAGTTATGTCAATGCTCTATGGGTATTCAAGATATAATTAGATTAGTGTTGCACCTAAGGGTCAACACAAGACTACCTTCGTTACTCCCTAGGGCACTTTTGCTTACAATCGAATGTCATTTGGCCTAATCAATGTGGGAGAAACTTTCTAGAGACTAATGAATTCATCTTTTAAGGATTTGAGGGATAGAATAATTGTGATATATCTTGATGATTTGACCATTTACTCTAGGAGAAGGAAACACCACTTGAGGGATTTGGGAATGGTGCTACACTAATGTAGGCAACATAGTATATTTGTCAACCCCAAAAAAAATTTGTTCTTTGTAGAAGAAGGAAAATTGCTTGGACATATTATTTCTAAGGATGGTATAAAGATCAACCCAAAAAGGGTGAAGGCAATACAGAAATTGGCACTGCCCACTAATAGAAGCGATTTGAAGTCCTTCTTTGGTTAGGTTAACTTTCTAAGGAATTTTCTACCTAATTTTTTTGAAAAGGTAAGATACATGTTGGATATGATGAGCGAAAAACATCCTCTTAGATGCCAAGAAAAGGGCAAGAAAGCATTTGAGGATATCAAAATAGCTATTTCAAATGCATCTATGTTGGTAAGCCCTAACTTTGAAAAAGATTTTATCATTTACTATTATGGTTTAGAACATACCTTGTCTAGTGTTCTAACTCAAAAGGATGATGGAGACAATGAAGCCTTGACTTCTTTCATGAGCATTCCTTTGAAGAAGCATGAATTAAATTATACTCAAATGCATAAACATGCATTCACTATGGTGAAGGCATTGAAGTAGTTTAGGTACTACATTTTACATTCTCATTCAATTTTTTATGTGCTAGAAATAGCAGTGAAAAAGCATATTGACCCAACAAGAGATAAGGGTGAATTAAAGAGTTGTATGGGTAACTAAAGTTCAAGAATATGATTTGACTATCAAACATACTTATTTGGTAATAGGACAAGGTTTATGCAAATTGATGGCTGAAAATAAAGATCCATCCTCTAATAATATTGAAGAAATACCCATGGTTTTGCTGGTAAGTTCAATAGACCCTTGGTTCTCCAAATTAACCTAATTTTTGACATATGGTGAATGCCCCCCAAACAAGAACTATAAAGAAAAATGGAATCTTAGGTTGAAGGCTACAAAATATGTAATCTCTAATGGTATCTTGTATAAGAGAGGGATAGACAGAACCATTTTAAGGTGTGTAGATGCAGAGCAACAAGAAAAGTTGCTAAAGGCACATCATTCGAAGGTATGCAGAGGATTTTTTTCATCTATCGTGATAGCCTTTAAAATCATAAGGAATTTCTTCTATTGGTTTTTTATGTTCAAAGATGCCTACAAGTTTGTAAAGAATTGTGAGAAATGTCAGATTTTCACTGGGTGTCCTCAGTTAGTAGCCTTACCCCTCAGGCCAGTAGTGATTGATGAACCCTTTCGTCAATGGGGAATTGATTTTATTGGACCTCTGAGTCCCCCATATAGCACTGGGCATTTATACATATTAACAACTAATGATTCCTTCACCAAATGGATGGAGGCTATCCCAACCAAGAAGGCCAATTCTCAAGTGGTATGTGAATTTTTATTTGAATATATATTTGTTAGGTTGGGGGTTCCTCAAAAGATAGTCTTTGATAATGCAACCTATTTTTCATCAGAAGAGATTTTTGTATTCTGTTATGAACATGGTATAAATGTATCTCATTCATCAAACTATTTTCCTCAAGGGAATAGGCAAGTAGAATCCAGTAACAAGAACCTGGTTGCAATAATGAAAAAGCTAGTAGCTGATAATCTCCAAATTTGGCACAAAAAGTTATATGAAGCATTGTGGGCTGACTGGATTACCCCTAAAAGAGCTATAGGCATGGCTCCATTCAAATTAACTTAGGTGTCCTTGTCTCTAGAGCTACCAGCTACAAAATGAAAATTTTTAATTAAAGATCATTTCTTTAAAGATTCTCTGGAGAAGAGGATAATGTATTTGAACAAGTTGGAGGAAGAAAGGGATAAACTTGTTCATCATATTAATGAACATTAGATGAAGGTCAAACAAATCTTTGAAATGAGAGCCAGACCTCATAGTTTCTTTAAAAATGATGAAGTTCTTCTGTGGGACAAACGAAAAGAACCAAAGGGAGCACAAGGTAAATTTGATTCTCTCTAGAAAGGTCTGTTCATCATCTCAGAAGTTATTGGCCCAAATACCTTTTGTCTAAGTTACTCAGATGATACAATTATGCCCTTTACCTACAATGGGTAGGATTTGAAGTTAACTAAGGTCTGAGTATCTTAAATTTTCTCCATCATGTACATATCTTTTTCTTTTGTGTCCTATTTTCCTTTCTTCTTGTTTTCCTTTTCGTGCTGGGTAGGTTCCTCTTCTTAGCTTTCTAAGTTCTCTATGTACTTTGCATACCCAATCCCTAGTCAAAGCCCCTATTAGCTATCTAATAAGTCACCATATTTAAAAATCTTTCTTTAAAATTTTTTCCATCTAGTTTCTAAAGTACTTCATTCATCATTCCATGTATTCACAATCATTTGAAGTGTTGTACAAAGTTTCTGCAACACTCCCTATCATTGTTTCTTCATTTGAATCACTTTGAACCACTTTGAACTTTGGTTTGAAGTAGTTCAAAGTAGTTCAATCAAAGGATTTTGTACTAAAAATTTACTTGCATGAAATGCGTGCCAAAATAATGGGGTACTCTTTTGAATCACTTTGAACCTCTTTGCACTTCGGTTTAAAGTAGTTCAAAGTCGTTCAACAATAAAGACTTTTTGACGAGACCGGATCATGTTGTACAAATGGGTCACCATTTCACAAGGCATTAATTGCCATGTTAGAGGATAATAATTAAAAGGTGCTTTAATTTCATAAAATAAAGAATCATCATTATGATCAAAAGTGGAAAATCTTCAGCTAAAAAGAGGATTGGTTGTCATTATGAGGCTAATCATTATTGATACAGCCACAAAGGAAGTTATTAAACAAGAAAGTCATGTCAGAAGGATTTTGAATGTGTGAAATTTTCTATGAGCTATTTGTCATGAATGCCTCATAATGAGGTTGTACTTTCTCACGTAAGTACTCTTTCCCTTTAAAATGAGCTCGACTTTCTCCTTCTATTTGTTGTGTGAAAAATCAAGAGTTTGAAGGAGAACCTGTTAAGGAGAAAGAAAAAGAAAACTTTTTTTTTTTTTATAGGTCACAGGGGAGAACATAGAAATCCTTTTTTTTTTTTTGCAATCTATGTGTTTTCCAAGATAAATTAGTTTGAAGCCTTTCTTTATTTGTTTAAGGATGAAATCTATGTTACATTTCTTTGGTAACATTTCAAGTTTAGAATGCCAAAGGTTTGTCATATGTGATACCAACTTAGAAGGGGTTAAATTGGAAAAATTGCAAATAAACTTCCTTGAGCACACTGGTGAGTCAAATGGGTGTATGGAAATTTTGATCAGTGGTCTAGTTGAAGCCACAACTTTCCCCTTGCCCTTTTGAGTCATGATTTGCTTCAAATTTGCATTGATCATTATGATGTAAGGAGAAAAAGTATCATAAACAGGGATGGGGAACTAGTGCTATCAATTTCAAGAGAAACCATTGCCTCTATACTGTGTCTACTAGAAAATACATTTGCCACATTTTCTCCCATTCAATCTCTGGCTGAATATCGAGAAACTCCAATCAAATACTGCAATATTCTAGCTAGGAAATGGACTGAAACTAACCATGGTGGAGGTTCTAGGTTAACTAAGATAGTAACTAAGGATAATCTTAAGCCTCATATTCATGACCTTTTGGTGCTATTACATCGAGTCAAGGGTTTAGCTGATGTATTCCTCTTTGAGGATTGGCTGTATCATTATATAGAAATCATTTTGAAAGGAGAACAATGGATGGACTAGGCTGAAATTGTTGCTTGTTCATTGATGATGCAACTAAAGCATGCCAAAGAATCTAGAGAAAGTTTATACGTGGCCTCATACTTGACATACCAAATTGCCTACGTTAGTGATCTTTCTCCTCTCTCTCATGAAGTCCAAAATGAAGAAATAACAATTTATCAATATTGCCCCTTACTGCAAAAGAAAAAAGTACTGGAGAATTTTAGGAAGGTTCATGATGTATTTAGAGAAAATGTGCATGCATCTTTGAAGAAAGCACCCATGCGCAAATTATCTTATAAAGCTCAAAAATTGGTTCAACAATACAGAAGCTATTTCATATAGTTTCCCAAATTCACCTATTTGAGAATAGGTGTATTTGAAGAAGAACCAATAAAACTTCAATGATATGCATTGGAATGCTTTGTTTTAGCTGAAATTTGTAGACAATTATTCTCTATTATTAAAGATAACTTACCAGAGGAGAATTGGGAGACAACATTCCCCATCAAACTTTCTTCTTTGGTTTGTAATAGTATGATTAATGCCTCTATTATAGGAAGTACTCTGCTTGGATTTAGTTTTGGTTCTTAGCAAAGCATAAGAAATTTTGATAGCAAAGGCTTTGTAGTTCAAGTCCTTGGTCTCAAAGGTCATTCATCAAAAACTCCATAATTAGAAGATTTATGGCAGGACTATAAAGATGAAGAAGTATTGAGGAGAGATCATTCAAGATTGACATTACAACAAATCAATTCCCTAAAACTAAAATTTCAAATAGAGGGGATAATTGAAGATAGTTCAAACATTGTTGAACCAGGCTGGGAAGATTCCAATGAATCAAAATCATTTGAAGTAGATTGAAATTAGGAAGAAGAAGAGGATATAAATCTAAGGGCTAGATTTATACTCACTTATATAGATGATTGGCTAAAGAAACAGAGCATGAAAGTTGTCAATGAACCCTCCCTAAGGGTGGTTTCATTTTCTAAACCATTTACCTCTGACACTCAACTTTCATCTCCTGTTATAGGTAGTGTGTTGGCTCTAGGTAAGAAGAAAAGAATGCCAATTCATATATAAACTATATATGGCTCCTAGGACTAGGTCAAAAGCTAAATCTCAGGCCCTTTAGCAGTAGGAAATTTGAAAAGAAAAGATGTTAACTCAAGGACAAGGTTCAAATGATGGCCTCAACTTCTTGGATAGTGCTCATGGCAGTGTGCAGTTTATCAGAGCCCCTAAAGTGGATTAGCCTAGGTTCATGAATCCCACCAGGGATACTCATGCAATATCTATGAGCCCTATTGTCCCATCCTAGTTATCTAATTCAATTAGTAAGAAAAGAAATCTGCAGCCAGTTTCACCACCTATAAAAGATATTGTAACCAAGTATGTTGCTCAAGGTTCAAAGGCTATGAAACTAAAAATCGATGCTCATTTGGCTAAGGACCTAGTTACTAGAAAAATAATGATGTAGGTGGCTGGGTACAAGTAGAAAATAGAATCTAGAGAGATTGAGAGTGAAGGTTTCAAAGACACTTCAGTCAAACTGGGAACTATTAATAGGAGCACGAGTAGTCACATTTTCAAATTTTCTATTGATCATATGTTAACTTAGTCTAAAAAATATACTAGGGAGAAAAAGGAACTCAAGGATTTAGTGATGACTATGGCTTCTTATATTGATTCTTTGATGAATCTTGGAGCCTTGCCAGTTGTTCAAGCTCGCCAATCCTTTGACCCAAATTTTGTAGACATACAACAACTAGTTGAACAAATACAAAGGGGGAAGCTGTTGTCTAATGCAATGCAAGATTTGGTGAATGCTATCATCAATAAAGGTAACAAGTTTATCCTAGAGTTCACCATTGTATATACCAAAGGAGAAACGCTCTTGGGAGAGATTCAAACTCTAATCCTAGGATGGGAAACTGAACAGAGCCAGTGGTAGGTAGTTGTATTCCAGGTAATTGAAGTTGAAAAATTTGGAGTGCTTAAGTTTTTGGATGAAAATCCAATGAAAAATGTAGACCCCTACATGTTATTCATCATGAAAAATAACATGGGTTGGAAAGAATTGGTTTATAATGAAGCAATCAAAGAAATACAAGCCATTGAGAGCAAAATTCCTAGGATGCATGAGGAACTTCTCAAAGACATGAATACAGTAAACCCTATAGGGATTCTATAGTTTGACGATGGAAATATGTATTCTAAAACATTGACTAAAAGCTTCAATGATGTTGTTGAGAAGATTAGAAATAATGAATTGCCTATTGCTAGTGATTTCACTATGCTAGCAAATATCGAATCCATGTTATGTCTTAATAGGAACCTCATGTCATGTCAAAGCTTGAAAATAAAGGAGTTTAAATGTAAAAAGGACATGTGTAGGGCTAGGCTACTAAGTTTGAAAATTCCTCATTGTAATGCAATGCAAGAGTTCATGAACATCTTTAGGAGCTAAAAATTGGTGCAACAAATCATGGGTGAGGAAGAGAAGACTGACGACGAAGCTTGAACAAGATAGTAATTTTTGGTCATGTTTTGGCAACCATTTTTATAATTTTTTTTTTTTTTAACCTTAACTATTTGAATTGAAATATCTAGGTTTTGATGGAGGCCTTTCGAAGTTGTAATGAAACTATAAATGCTAGGGCATTCAATTGATTAGGGGTTAGAAGAGATAGCTAGAAAGAAATTTTGATAAATAGATACTTTAAACAAAAATCGACTAATAGCATATATATGTTTTCTTTTGAATGACTGTGTGCATGAAGGAGATTATATATATATATATATATATATATATATATATATATATATATATATATATATGTATGTATGTATGTATATATATATATGTATGTATATATATATATATGTATGTATATATATATATATATGTATGTATATATATATATATATGTATGTGTATATATATATATATGTATATATATATATATATATATGTCTTGGAAACTTGGTGTTTGAAGTTTTTAAATGATTGTTACTTTGTGAGCCTTGATTTATCGATTAAAGATATCTATTGTTGTTTCTACTACAAGTTCATTTTAAGTAAGATTCTTGAGTGATTAATATCAAGTTGTGGTATTACTCATTTCTTTGAATAGATGTCTTCTAGAAGAAGAGTTTGATGAGTTTTCTCTTTATTGTTTGAATGAATTCTCACCTCACTTCCTAATAGTATGTGAGAGAACCTTATGCGCTTTTTGGTAAAAGTGTGAAGATGATCTTTTGAATTCTTTGAAAATTTAATAAGCAAGCTATAACTTTAAATTTAGAGAGAAAACCAAACAATATGGAGTTTTTTCAATTATGGTGAACATTTTTGTGCTTTCTAATACCTTGGGCATAAAGTGAATTTGTTAAATAGTTGAAAAGACAATCTATTCACTAGCGCTAGGTTAAAATACTAAGGCAATACCAAAGATAGAACTTGTATTCCTCCCTTTATCAACAACTTCCATCTTTTGATTAGGTTACAAAACTCTTTCTTAAAACTCCCCCTGAGTTCCTTCTTGTATCTCCCTCTTATTAGGTAGATTAGGATTTCTCCCTATTTCTTTTATACTAGATTGATCAATAGAGTATCTCCCTCTGATGCAATCTTTTTGGCTCTTTGATTAATGTCTCCCTCTTTGTTCTAACTCAATTCTTGATATCTTTCTCACTCTCTAGTCAATAGATCACTTTAGGATTTTCTCCCACTTAACTTTTTCACTTGATCAGTAAAAATCTTCTTCTAATGATCATTAGTTTAGTGTACTATCTCCCTCTTTGATAACAATACCAAATATCTATACCAAAAATTTATCATCTTAAAGAATGTAGATATAAGCATTTACAGTTTCTTCAGTTTCTCCCTTTGTCACCTTGCTTGTGACTTTTGAATTTTTAGCTCTGTGATTAATTTAGGCAGTTCCTAAAGTAAGATCCACTACATCAATTTGTATTATATGAACATAAGCTTGTTTGATGTATGGAACTCCTTCCATTTCTTAGATATCCTTTAATAGGGGTATCACCCCTATTTTACCTCTTAGATACTCATGAGCATCCTTAGGAAATGGTGTTGTGAAGATATTAGCAATTTTCTTCTTTGAGTTAACATATTCCATCTTCACCTCTTTGTCTTGAACTTATTCTCTTACATAATGTTACTTGATTGCAATGTGCTTTGTCTTTGTGTGCATCACTAGATTTTTTGATTTATTGATAGCACTTTTAAGATCACAATAAAGTATCACTAGTTCTATGATTTCTTCCTTCATTCCTTTGAGTAGCTATTTGATCCATACAATGTTTGTGTAGTTTATAGCAGCAACAACTTATTCTATTTTAGTAGTAGATTGTTAAGTTCAACTCTATTTCTTTCTTGTCCATTTAACTAGTCTCTTGCCTAAGAAAAATAATCCTCCATTGGTGCCATTTCTATCATCAATACTTCCAACTTAGTCAGCATCAGTGTAGGCTCTTAAGTCAAGCCTTTCATTCTTCTTGTAGCATAGACTAAACTCTTCTATTCCTTTCAAGTATCTCATTATCCTCTTCACAACCATTAAGTGATTCTCACTTAGATTAGCAAAGAATCTTGCAACTATCCCTATAGATAATGCAATATTAGGTCTACTATGTACTATGTATTGCAATATGCTAATCATAGACCTGTACAATGTTTGATTCACCTCAGCTGAATCATCATTCTTTGACAACTTGTGTCCTATCACCATAGGTGTTCTTACTAGTTTGGAAGCCTCTAGTCCAAATGTCTTTAATATCTCTTTGACATACTTTGACTGAATGATGTATATACCATACTTCATCTGATATACTTGTAATCCCACAATTTTTTTTATTTCTCCAAACATAGACATTTCAAATTCTTGCTTCATCTGATTTGCAAAATCCTTACATAAAGCATCTTCTCCTCCAAATATGATATCATCAAAAAATATTTTAGATAGCAAAATACCTTTTCCTTTTTTCTGTCTTTATGTATAGATTGTCATTATTATCAGTCCTTTCAAATCCAATCTTCACAAGATAAGTATGAAGTCTCTCATACCATGCTCTTGGTGCTTGTTTCAATCTATATAGGGCTTTGTGTAGTCTACATACCATGTTCTTATTGTTATCATCAACAAAACCTTCTAGCTATTCTATGTAAACTTCCTCTTCTAGTATGCCATTCAGAAATACAAACTTAACATCCATCTACTAAACTTTGAAAGCATTTTATGTAACATAAGCAAGTAGAGTTCTTACTCCTTTCATTCTTGCAACAAGAGAAAATGTCTCTCAAGAGCCAATTCATTCTTCTTATGCATATCGCTTGCAAACTAGTCTTGCTTTATTTCTTGTGACTTCACCATTCTCATGTAAATTGCTTCTGAATACCCACTTGGTACCAATCACATTCTTGTCTTCTAGTCTAGGAACTAGATTCCATATTTTGTTCTTCTCTATCTATTGAATCTCTTTTTCCATGGCCTTTTACCATTCATCATCTTCTAATGCATCTTTTACTATTTTGGGCTCCTTCATGCTTTAAAAACATTATTGATTGGACTAACATCTTTGTTTCCAATGATTTGTTTAGCAGGATGATGTCTTTTGACATATTTAGACAATCTTGGCTCAGCTCTTGGTTTTACACTTTGTCTTTCAGCTTCAAATTCATTGTGTACATCTCTTTCATGTGTACTAAGCTCAAATCAGAATGTGCATCTTCTTAATTTTCCAACTCAACATCTAAATGGAGCTCAATTCCTGAATGCAACTCGACATTCGTAGGGTATGACTTAGCAGTCATTGATACTTGTTGTTGATTTTTAACTTGATTTGCAACATCTTCTTTAGTAGGCATTCCTTCATAAAAGTATACAAATGATTTGTATTCTTCTGGTTCTTTTATAAGCTCAGCTACATGTACTTTTGTAAATTCATCAAAATTCACATTTGCACTTTCCACAATTTTGTTAGTGCTAATATTTAAACACTTATAAGCTTTGCTTCTTATGGAGTATCCAAGGAATATACCTTCTTCAATTTTTGCATCAAGCTTTCCATTCTTAACATCTTTAAGAATATAACACTTACTTTCAAATACCTTAAAGTATTTTATAATGGGTGGATATCCATACCATAGTTCAAAAGGTGTTGAATGGGTACCTGTCTTGATTTCTAGATGGTTCAAGGTATATACAATAGTACTTACAACTTCTCTCCAATATTTTATAGAAATATTCTTCTCCATCATATGTTTTCTAGTATAGTACATTATAAACAAATTTCTCCTTTCAACAATCCCATTTTGTGGAGGGTCTTCAGTGCATATGTGTGTCTTTTGATTCCTTTGTCAATATAGAACATCTCAAACCCATTTGAAGTGAATTCTCCTCCTCTATCTGATCTCAAGCATTTACAACTCTTACCTATCTCCTTCTCAACTCTTGCCAAATACCACTTGAACATTTGAAATGCATCAAATTTTTATTTTAAAAAAATGACTGTCATCATTCTAGAGTAATCATCAACAAATATCATTATGTACTTATCTCCTCTATAGCTTTAGACTTCAATTGGTCCACATAAGTTAGTATGAAAAATCTCTAGTATTTATTTAGAGGTATAAACTTTACTCTTAAAGCTTGACTTTGGTATTTTTCCTAGCTAACATTGTTTGCACACTATATTATTAGGTTTCTTTAACTTAGGTAATCCTCTAACTTTCTTCATGTTACTGATACTAGCCAAGTTATCAAAATTAACATGACATAATGTCTTGTGCCAAAGCCATATATCATCAAACTTTACAACAAAATAAGTAGCATCCTCTATATCTAGATAGAACAGACTACTTCTAGTTTGATCATCGTTTCCAATCAATTTCCCATTTGTGATAGATATCTTTGAAGTTTTGTTTCCAAATTCAACCTTGCATCCTAGATTATTCAATTGAGACACACTTAACAAGTTATAATTTAGTCCTTCAACATAGTAAGCATTGTCACATGCAATCTTGTCTATGAGTTTGATAGAGCATTTTCCTTTTATCAAGCATGGTGCATCATACAAAATCTTACACTATTTCCATCATAACAAGTTAAGGTAATGAACTTACTTTTGTCTCTAGTCATGTGATGTGAGCATCCAATATCAACAATCAATCTATCATTCTTGTTTACACAAGTCACAAGTGCAGTTGCCTCATCTTCATTAGATTCATCCTTCATTGCAACATATACCACTTCATCATCATGTTCATCAGAATCATCTATGTTTCCTTCTTTGGCAATGTAACATGACTTCTTGCCTTTGTCTTTGTAATCTTTTTTCTCATCTCCTCTTCTATTTTTATACTTGTTTCCTTCTCTATAGTTCTTCTTCTATGTACATCTTGTAGCAATATGACCAACTTCATTGCAATTGAAGCAAATGATGGATAACTTGCCTTTGAACTTGCCTTTTCCTCTGTGAAATCTTTTTGCCAGTAGTGTTTCCAATTGTTCAACATCTTCCTTATTTTTATCACTGTCACTGGATACATACTTTATCTTTCTTTTCTTTTTCTTCTACTTCACTTCATCTGAATCCTCAATAAAAATTTAGTTTTGAAAGTAGACTCAAGACTTTCTAGTTTGTAATTGTCAAAGCTAGATAGCTCAAAAGTAGTGAGCCTGCCTATTGGACCATTAGGAGTTAGATTAGTTCCTTGAATACATCTCAATTCTTGGATTTCAAATTATCTAATAGCATAAATAAGCAATAATTTTCTCAAGACTTTACTTAACACAATATCATCATCTATATGGCTAGTTGCTCCTCTTATTACACTAACAACTTCTTTTATCCTAGCAACATATTGAGCAATATTTTCACCTTGTTCCATTCTCATATCATCAAACTTACTTCTAAGACTCTCAAATCTGGCTCTGAACATTTTTTTCTCCTCCATAGATGGTGTTTAGGGAATCCCTCATTTTCTTTGTAGTGTCACAACCTTTTCATATCGTCAAATTTGGCATAGCTTAGGGCAGAGGCAATTTCCAACATTGCTTGATTGTGTTCCTTTTTCTCCTTCATATCTTCGGTAGTTAGGCTCCAACTGGATCAACATGTTCCACTGTAATGGTAGACTATGCATGATTTCCAAGTTCTCCAAGGTGTAGCTTCATCAAAATTTTCCATACAAGAAAGTTATCTTTGTTGAGCTTGGGTACTTATGTTTTAGACACCTCGATCTTTGTGCTTCTAGTACTTTAACACTAGTCCTCTTAAGAAAATGGCTCTAATACCAATTGTTGGAATTACTTTAGAATAAATAGGGGGTGAATCAATTATCTAAGGTCTAAATGTATAAATAAAAGTTTACACAATTCAGTGAATCCAAAAAAAAATTCATACCGATGCATGCATCCATTGTGCATTTACTAAAACTTGTATGTTTTTGTCAAATCAATTTGCAGAAGTGTAAATCATGAAACACAACACATTCATCAGCCCACTTGACACAATGATTTACATGGAAACCCAATTTGAGAAAAACCACTAGTAGCATGATGCTCCTTTTTCACTCTTCTGAAGTGATGCCCTATGAAAGGCAAACCCTATTAAAGGTTACGATACACATTGCTAAATGTGACCCGATTAAGGGATATCAATCACCCTATTAAAAGTGAGCCCTGTTAGAGGACTTTAGGCCATTCACTTGGAATGACACCCTATTAAATAATTTTCTAATGACTGTTAGGTCAAGCTTACTCCAAAATATTTATGCTAGATTGATACAATTGTTAGAGAGTAATAGTAGAGCTTTGATCTAATACAACTTACAACTTCACTTGCAGATTACAAATCTTTGTTCACTTCTCAATTCTACTTGGCTTTCATACTTTGTAGCTCTAATAGCTTGTACACCCTTCAAGCCTTCTTGCTTAACATGCCATTGTAGACTCTTCTCTTGAGTCAGTTGATGAAGCAAAACTCTTAATTCCTTCTCCTCCTTAGGTTTTCATACATGACACCAACCTCTTATGCTTCATGACCAAACATTCCTATGAATAAGAAATTAGAGTATTTTCCCACTCATTATCCATCATGCAAATTAGGGCATTGGATGGATAAGGGAGGATACAATGTATCTACCCCATCTCTTGTCTTTTCTATAAACTTCTCCTAAAATCCATTTTAATTTGCCTAAAAATGGTTTACATCAAATTTTGTGTTGCCAGCTCATCAATATTATCTTCCTTTTGGTTCACAACTTTGAAGAAAACAAACTTTTTAGCTTATATTTAGTGATTCTTTGATCTTTATCATAATGCAACAGCTCAACATTATCAACCTTCTGATGCTTGACACATACTGCATTTCTTGACATCAACTTTAAAATCTCTTGGCATCAACTAAATTTCTCTAGTGCTTGATATGGACTAAATTTTACTCAGCATCAACTTTCTTTCTTGACATCCACTAGATTTTTCTCTTACTCTACTCCAACTAACTTTCTACTTGGCTTGCACTAACTTTGCTCGAGACCTACTATCTACTTAGTCAATCTTGGCAGAAAAACTTTGTTTAACTTATTCTTCTAAACTTTCTAAGTGTAGCCAACCATTTTGTAAACTTAAGTAGATCATCAATACATCATGTCATCAATGTATTAATTGATCCTTATACTTCATTTCATAATCATAACTCAACCTTTTCTCTAGGTGCTTTTGTTATATCTTATTGATCAAATCCTCCTCATCAATCAACTAAGTGATAGTACTTGAACCTTATAAGAAATTATCTTACTAGAAAATAAAAGGTTTGACATCAGTGACAAAATAATGATTGAAACACATAATCTTCTACAACAATCTCCTTCTTAACAATATCTTTTTCAATTATCTTTTCAATCAGATTTCAACACCCCCCCCCCCCCCCCCAACCAAATTAGAAACCCATAATCTACAAGAATTAGGATAGGTTGACATGTGTTCCTAGAATATGTATGTAAAGCCATAGGTTATTGCATAAACATATAAACCTCACTGAAGTTAATTTCTACATATTACTTGATATGTTAGCAAAGAACAATCCTTGAGAAAAGATGAAGGGAAACTTCCACATGAAGTAAAATCAAGCTCTTGGAACATCAATAAAAGAATCATAATAGGTCCATGTTAAGGAAACAACATCACAAAAGGAAAAATAATAAATAGAAAGGGATTCCCCATGAACAATAGGCTAGAATAGAAAAAGGAAAATGTTTTGGTTGATGTAATATTTCCCAAGGATTCAATATTCTCTTGCATCAAATACATAGGGTAAAAAAATACTAATGTGAAAATCATGAAATCATGATGCTCTAAGTAGAATCATAAAGATCTAACTCATCTTATTGAATCCATGAACTATTTTTAATTAGCTTATTCTACCACAAAACTAGATATTCTGTGTAGTTTGTTCCTCTAGTGCACAAAATTAACATGAGGATAATTCTCCATCTAGTGCACACATTCAACATGAGGATGATTCTCCACCATAAATTTTGTCTCTAAATCCATACTATCAATTTCTCTTTAAAATAAGTCTCTTTACTCACTCTCTCATTCCTTATCCTTGCACTCTATTGTTATGTTGTCATTTTCCCTACTCACACTTGAGCACATTTATACTTACTTTGTTTACTTGCATTCCTAGCTTAGAATTATTTATGCAATAGCTTATCTTACATAGTCCAATTATGGGCCTTTAAATTCTTTTTTATCTTAGATTTTTCATCTCATTCATGTTGCATGTTTATATTAATCTCTCATTCTATGGTGCATCTTGCAAGGGTCACTACTAGGTTCATTTGAGAGCCAACCCATAATGCCTATCTAATTCTTCCACATCATAGATAAAGAGATATAATCCTCCATTTAAGACTCCATCTCCATTAGATTGGATTTGAATAGAATATTTTATAGAAGTGTAAAACATTTTGTACATAAAATTATAATGAATAGTATTAGGTTATTGTTTCATCTATAATATTGATAGGACATGGAGTGGATTTGTCAAGAGTTTCACAATACAAGGTGAATCATTGTATTATCAGGTGTAGTACATAAAATAAAGTTGTAAAGGATTTCCATGTTTCTAGGGTATTGTTAATCTAAAGTAAAGTCCTTATCTAAGTTGAAGATCTATAAATATAAAGACGACACATTAGTGATAAGATGGGTTATGAGAAAATATACATGTTGATCAAACTATGGTTAGAGTTTGAGAGGATAAATGTATGTAGAGAATTGATCCAATGGCCAACATCTAAATAATTTTAAATGCAAGTAAAAGTTATGTATGTTTTGAGTTGATTAATTTGTATTGTGAAGACAACCATATAAGTAGAAGAATACAAATCCATCAAATATGGCTTAAATAAGATCATGGTAAATATGGATTTAATTATTAAGAGTACATATGTGTAATGAAAATATCTATGGTTTAAATATTGAGTAAGAAGAATATTGTGCATGATTAATAATTTAGAATTGGTGAAAGCATTAATCTCCTTATGCTTGTCAAGTTTAGCTAGCATTGTTTGAAGTCTCACTTTTTCTTTCAATCCTCAACATTTCACCTTATATTTAAATTTTTCTTGTTTTCTTTATTTGGTTTTGATGTGTAAAGTTCAACCATTATATTTTTCTTAAACTAAATCTTCATGTCCAAGTTCCAATAGAGAATTTATAAGATTTGACATGAAAATGGTATCAAAATAAAAAGGATAAAGTACAATGTTTTAGAAACTCAAATCGAGAAGAGCCATTGGAACCTAATGGATGTTTCGCATGAAATATTTTGGTGCCAAAGTAATGTTCAAGAACTAAAGATGGATCATAATTTTTGAAATATAGATGAAGTAACTGAGAGGGGAGGGGTGAATCAGTTACTACAAAATTCAATTCCAAAGTAAATCCCTTAGATGTCTTTATTTACTGCTGATACTTGGTAAATAGTGCATGAATACTATAACTAGGTAGATTAACTAATTACTAATTATCTAGCATTCATAGTCATTAATATGCTTGCAAAGATTAAGATAAATGAACAGAGGAGACACCAGATTCAATGTGGAAACCCAATATGGGAAAAACCACCAAGTAACTAGTCACCAATTTTCACTCTTCTGAAGTGAGCCCTATTAGGAGCCAACCCTGTTAAAGGTTAAAAAAAATATTGTTAGGAATGAACTTGTTAGAGGATTTAATCACCCTATTAGGAGTGGCCTGGTTAGAGGTCTTGAGAACAATTGAACTAAACTATCACCTTGTTAGAGGATTTACAAAATGGTTGTTAAACCAACTCTGTTAAGAGATTCTAGATTCACTGTTACAATGATTAGAAAGCAACAATGAGGTGACCTAAATGATATGCAACTTATCTTTTCTTGATCATAGATCTCTTTTTTGCTTTACTGAATCCTTACTGATTGAATACAACTTTAAAGCTCATCCAAGATATCTAATCCTTCATCAAAATTCACTCAATATTCGTTTATTTCATCCTCATCCATATATTCTTTTTTTTTTTCAATTCACAACTTGAACATCTATATATATACCTTTTAGATTATCAAGTCAGCTTAAATATAGGTTACAATAACAAAAACAAAAAAAATCATTACATCAGTCGGCCACATGAAACAATTAAACTTAATATCAAAATAGTAAAATCCTTTGTTGGCTGACCTAGCTTGGTAACCACTGCTCTAGAATGGTTTTCTAGTGTTAACCAAGTGAAGCTTAGTAAACGCTACAAACCCTGCGAAAATCCTTTGGAGACTAAGTGAGCTCGGTAGAGATTAACTTTCCTTTATGAACCTTGGGAGCTCGGTAGACATTAACTTTCCTTTGTGAACCTTGGGAGCTCGGTAGACATTAACTTTCCTTTGTTAACCTTGGGAGCTCAGTAGACATTAACTTTCCTTTGTTAACCTTGGAAGCTCAGTAGACATTAATTTTTCTTTGTTAACCTTGGAAGCTCGATAGACATTAACTTTCCTTTGTTAACCTTGGAAGCTCGGTAGACATTAATTTTCCTTTGTTAACCTTGGAAGCTCAGTAGATATTAATTTTCCTTTGTTAACCTTGGGAGCTTGGTATACTTTTTCTGATGACTGATATGACATTTGTGCAACATCAAGGACAATACACAATTAACAATTGTATCCAACAATCTCCCTCTTTGGCATTGATGGCAACACAACATGTCATAGCAGACTGAAATTTGAAAACAAGTCTAAAAAATATTTTCTACTAAGACAACTTTCTTTATTAGATAGCAAACTCTCCCTCTTTCAGTAATCTCCCTCTATGAAGGAATTCCATAGAAAACTCTTCCTCTCAAATAAATTTTAGAAAGATATGACAGTAAAACTCTCCCTCTTTGACAACACATGCCAAAGACAACACAACTCAAATGAATTTTAATGTACCTTGAGTACTAATTCATATGCAATATGTCATGATTATGCTGCATCAACTGATAGATCTTTTAATTGATATTTTTTGATGGATCACTAAAACTTCATTTTAGTGAACTTTAGACAGGGGACTGACCCCTAACTTACCTCTTAGATATAAGAATGCATCCTTAGTTAATGGATTTGTGAATATGTAGTAATTTATTCCTTTGTATGAACATATTCCAATCTGATCTCCTTGTCTTGCACCAATTCTCTGACAAAATGATATTTTATTGCAATGTGCTTGGCTTTGGAATGCATCACTGGATTCGTAGATATGTTGATTGCACTTGTATTATCATAGAACATAACAACTAGTTCTTTGATTTCTACCTTCATGCCTCCCAACAATTATTCAAACCAAATAATATTATAATAGTTTACCGCTGCAGCAACATCCTCTGCTTTTGATGTAGATTGGGATGTACAATTTTTCTTTTTGCTTGTCCAAGAAACCAACCTTTCCAAGAAAGAATGCTCCTCCACTTGTTCTTTTTCTATCATCAAGGTTTCCTGCCCAATCAGTATCAGTAAACACTTTCAAATCCATATTACCTCCAAATTTGTACCATAAACCACAATCTTCAGTTCCTTTCAAATATCTCATTATTCTTTTGATTGTCATCATGTGATTTTCTCTTGGTTTTGCTGAAAATCTTGCTACAATACCAACTGCAAGGGCAATATCTAGGCTAGTATGAACTACATACTACAACTTTCCAATCATAGATATATACAATGTTTGATCTACTTCTTTTGATTCATCTTCCTTGGTAAGTTTTAATCCAGTACACATAGGAGTCCCAACTAGTTTACAATCTTCCATACCAAAATTTTTCAATATCTCCTTGATGTATTTTGATTGAGTGATGTAGATACCATTTTTATTCTACTAAATTTGAAGACCAACAAAGAATTTGATTTTGCCAAACATAGACATTTCAAATTCCTTGTTCATTTTCTCTAAAAATTCTTTGCATAGATCATCATTCCCTATGAAAATAGTATCATCTACAACTATTTCTGCCAAAACAATCTTATTATTTGGTCCTTCCTCTATATACAAGCTACTGTTATCATTAGTTCTTTGAAAACCAATCTGAATAAGATAGTTATGCAATCTTTGATACCATGTTCTAGGGGTTTGTTTCAAACCATACAATGTCTTGTGTAATTTGTATGTCATGTTCTTCTTATCTAGATCAACAAAACCTTTAGGTTGTTCAATGTAAACCTCTTCATCTAGTATACCATTGAGGAATGCTGACTTGACATCCATCTGATAAACTTTGAATCCTTTGTGTGCAGCATATGCTAGTAAGGTTTTGACTCCTTCCAATCTTGCAACAGGAGAAAAAGTTTCTCTATATTCTATTCCTTGTTCTTGAGCATAACCTTTGCATACTAGTCTTGCTTTGTTTCTTGATACCTTACCATCTTCATCCAACTTGTTTCTAAATACCCACTTAGTTTCAATCACATTTTTATCTTTAGGCCTAGGTACAAGAGTCCATGTCTTATTTTTCTCTATCTGTTCTATCTCTTCATTCATAGCCTCAATACAACTATCAGTTCCCAATGCATCATTAATATTTCTAGGTGTTAGTGAATAGATTGTCCTTCAAGAAAGTACGTGCAAGTTTGACCCTAAATACCCGAGTGAAAGGACTAATTGGCACCAATAGTTGGATAGGTTATCATTGGATTGATAACCTTCCTCTAAATTTTATTAGGTACAACTCCCCGTATGAAATATTCAATGAATTAAATGTGAATACTTTTACCAAAAAGCATAAAAGGATATCAAACATCTACCCGTAAATACAGCATAGATGCAAAAACCTATACAACTACATAGAAAGAGAGCAAAGAACAACAGGTGACACAAAGTTCATTTGCTAAAAACTGCATTATGTAATGAAAATAAAACTATTTTTTTCATCTTCTTGAGGGAATCAAAATTAGAGCTTTGAAGGATGACATAATAAAGAAACAATGATATCAAACTATAACTTTAGAGAAAATTGAAAATGACTCAAAGTTTGAATTCAGTGGAAGGAAAAATACATCATAACCAAAGTTTAATGTGTTTAACCTCTAGCCTCCCTTCCCTGACTGTAAAGATTACAAAGCCTCTTTCACACATTACAATCTAACCATTATTCAAAGAAAACAAAAACTTTTTCCACAATATTACATCAAACACCAAAATTTAATCTTGATCTCAGACACACAGTTTTGAAAAGAAAGAAAATTTGCCCATGCTCTGCTTCTCACTGTCTCTCAAGAAAATGAAACGATTTTTAAAAATCCCCTCCCTACCTCAAGCCCAAAGTTTGCAGTCTAGAAGAAGGAATAATTGAAACCCTTGCTATCTTTGATGTTGGCATGTTTAACCTACTCTTTCCTGTGACTTTTCAATTTCATAACTGATTCTTGAAAAGACTTTTATGACTTGCCTTCCTTTAGATACGCTTATTCTCGTGTCTTTATAAATTCCTCTTTCCCCCAGATTCACTTTCTTTATCAGACTATTAATACTTATAATGTTGTTCACATTATAATCACCACTTTAGAATAGCAAAATTTAATGTTAAAACTTAATAGTGGGCCATAGTGCTAAAATTAATACTTTCGAAATAAGTCTGAACCTGTCTAGATACCATATAACTTACACTTTCCTTATACGAAAGCAAATCTTTTAGGTTTTTGGCACACCTATCAACACTCCCTTTCACTGGTGTTTATATTATTACAAAAATAGTCTTATATCCTTACAAATTCATGGCCCCTTTGATATACTCATGTTGACAGGTGGCATTTGCTGGTGATGACATTTTGTCATGACTTTGTAACTGTCGTTGATAGTTTCGATAGCACCCTAATCAGTTGGCTGTAACTCATTAACCAAAAATAATTTTGGTGGGGATTGCTTCAATGAGGTTGTGAAAAACTTGCCCCTTAACAACATATCCAAAATTGAGCCAAATCCAAAGGTGCAATTGAAAGTTACGCCCTGCGCACTAAGACCTAATTTGATTGTCTGCATTCTATAATTATTAGTGCTGAGCCGATAGAGGTGCAAAAAGTGATGCATATCTCATGATTTTTCATACATTTTGGAAATTTCTCTAGTGAAAAGGTAGAAAACTAGGATTACAAACAAATATCCAAAATTGAGCTTGATCCAATGGTTGAAATGTGACATATGACCTCCGCAATATGATTATTTGTTTTGCCATCAGAGAATCCATGTTTCCAGGTTGTATTTTTGCATGTGTACCTCTATGCCTCCATCCAAGACCATGTTTGAGTGAGTGTTGACAACTTGCATGCCATATATCCTCCCAATGTATGTAGGTTTATATTCTCTATTGGATTTCCATGACTTTGAGTTTTCTTTATGTTTTCTTAAGGGGATAAAGTAATGAAGAACACCAACTTTCTTCCATCTAGATTTTAGAAGATATCCTTGATCACACAAGAAACTTGAGATTTGCAATCTTTCTTATGCCACTTTATCCCAATCCATGACATTCTTCAAAAAAATGGAACTTGCACTTTATTCATCGAGCACTATGTTGTTAATACTTATTTGCATCTATTCATGACTGAAATACCGAGTCATATGTTTGCATCTTTGAAATTTGAAATTTAAATTGGAGTGCCCAGGGTGAACTTGATAAATTTGGCAAAGGTTCTAGTGAGGTCTGAACCTGAACTCTCTATACCTTTGACCTAAGTCACCAAAGTTGAAGAAATTGAGTCTGAACCTTGTATTTGAATGTGCATGTCAAAATATTGAACCACTTCAAACTTCTATATTGACATAAATTGATCATGAATTGTGAACCTTTCAAAGTCAACCATTCGACACTTTGAATCATGATTCTAAATTTTTCTTGTATTGAATCTACAGGATGGATCATTTGAACTATTGAACCATTTTGAACTACTTTGAACTACTTCAAACTTTAGTTCAAAGTGGTTCAAAGAGGTTCAACACCTAAAACTGAAAGTTTTAAAAGTATGATCATATCGGGTACTAACACTAGGTTCAAAATCAGCAAGTAAACAAGTACCTTTCAAATTGCTTCTTGTCATGGCTCCTTCAAATTTTTCTCCAATGATCTAATCTGTTGAATGACGTCTCCTAACATATTTTTCTAATACAGGTTCCTTGCCTTTTGAAAAAAATTCATTGTTATCCTCTTGTACTTCAATTTCAGGTTTTGGTTGTTTTGGCTTGATAGATATTGACTTGGGTCCTTCAAACTCAGTAGACACTTGCTCAGTAGCCTCTAAATGTAACTCAAGTTTCTATAGCTTGGTTTGAACTACCTATAATTCGATTACTGATGACTCGGGAGTAGAAGATTCCTGATTGACTACTACTATATCAAGTTCAATGAAAACAAACCTTCTATAATCTTCTGGTTCCTTTTTGCTTTCTTCTCCAGTCCTTTTTGCAAACTCATCAACTTTCACATGTGCGCTTTCTATGACTTTGTAAGTAGACAAGTTCAAACATCTATATGCTTTACTTTTGCAAGAGTATCCCAAAAATATTCTTTCATCACCTTTTACATCAAATTTTCCTTTTATAGATTCTTTGAAAATGTAACATTTACTTCCAAATACTTTTAGATAACTTACATTTCATTTATAGCCATACCATAGCTCATAGGTGTACACTCAAAAGTGTCCCACTCTAAACCCTTCTATCCAAATGATTCCATGAGTTTGAAATGCTTGGATGCTGGCTTAGAGCTCCCTATCCATGGAGTGCAAAAGAGTATATTTCAAGAATAAAAAGGCTCTCAGATGAGCCTTAGAGATACTCTTCTTGCTAGTAAACTATGCAATGGGAGGTTCCAAAGACAAGATGCAATAATGCAAATGTCCCAAGGAGTTCCTCAAGGATGCAATGCAAATAAAGATTAAGCTAGAATGAATATGAAAAGTGAAGCTATTCTAAGCATGGATGAGAGTGTTACAATCCAAATATTAAGCTATGTGAGATAGATTATTGCAAAATAGAAGCTAAACTAACATGCAACATGAATCTAAGCTAAAATGTCATGGTATGAGAGAATGTAGACAAGAAATAGAAGTTCTCCACAAAGCTCCAAAGAAACCTATTAGAAAACCTGCAGCATAACAATATTCAAATGAGGGTTGATTGAGGGGGAAAGCTCTCTCCCTTTTAAAGTCATACGGATGGTAGAGATCAAGATGAAGATGGTGAATGATCAATGGTTAAATTCAAAAATAGGAGTGATCCATGTGCACACACAAGTCAACCGATAGAATATAAGTTGACTTGTCACATAAGACAAAAGTCTCACAAGCCTTTTCTTTTAATTTTAAAATAGAAAAAGGACTTTATGTGTGCACTTTAAGTGGGTTAGAAGAATGGGGTGTTTTATTTAATTAAAAGGGGACATGTTCTTTTAATCAAATAATGAACTTAGGATAGCATAGTCAAACTATAGGTTATAATCAAATAAATTGATTATTAGCAATTTGGCTTAGGTAAGTGATTAAATTAATCTAGAAAAAATGTTGAAAAGGGGGCTAATAGTCTAGATGACCATTTTTAGGTGATTACAATAGGGAGTTTTGAATGAGTCTTTTTTAAGCTATACTTGGTTCAAGGTATGGACTATAGTGCTGATAGCTTCCTTCTAGTATTTGATAGCAATGTTCTTTTCAATCATTAAGGTTCTTGCACAATCCATGATAGATCTATTCCTCCTTTCAGCTATTCCATTTTGTTCAGGAGTTTCAGGGGCTGATACCTGTCTTTTGATTCCTCTTTCAATGCAAAAGTTATTGAACTCATGTGAAATGAATTCTCCTCCTTTGTCTAACCTCAAGAATTTCAATCTTTTTCCTGTTTCCTTTTCTACTCTAGCCAAATACCATTTGAATTTCTCAAATGCTTCTAATTTTTTCATTAGATACATGAGAGTCATCATTCTTGAGTAATCATCAACAAAAAGAATGAAGAACTTTTCTCCAGTATAGCTTTCAATTCCAATGGGTCCACATAAACGAGTATGCACAATTTCTAATATATCTTCACACTAATAGTTTTTACTTTTAAAACTAGTCCTTCCCATTTTACCAATCTAACAATTCTTGCATAAACCGACCTTAGGTTTCTTTATGTTAGGAATGCCTCTCACTTTCTTGAATTTTCTTATCTTTACCAAGTTATCAAAATTTATATGACACAACCTTTTATGCCATAACCAACTTTGTTCAACTTGAGCAATAAAACATGAACATTCACCAAGTTCAAGATAAAATAAGTTACCTTTTTTTTGAGTGCTTGATCCAATCAGTTTTCCTTTGTCATCCAGCAGTCTTGTTTTTCCATGCATGAATTCTACTTTGAATCTATTATTGAGTAGTTGTGCCACACTCAACAAATTATGCTTTAGTCCTTCTACCCAATAGGCATTATCACATATGAGTTCTTTGGTTAGAGAGATTCTTCCTCTTCCTTTTATACAACAAGGTTCATTTTTCCCAAGTCTTACACTACCACCATCATATCCTTCAAAGTATTCAAACTTATTTTTATCACCAGTCATGTGATGAGAACAACCACTATCTATGATCCATGTATCATTTTTGCTCATATGAGAAATGAGTGCCATTTCTTCATCATTATTAGACTCATCTTTCACAGCAATGTAGACAAATTCATCTTCTTCTTCATCAGAATCATTAAAATATTTAGCCATAAAACATGTTTTCTTACCTTTATCCTTGAATGATTTGATGTCTTTCTTGTCATATTTGTTCTGCTTGTTTGAGCACCTAGCAACAATATGACCAACTTCTTCACATAAAAAAAAGATTAGAGAAACTTTACCTTTATATTTTCCTCTACCTCTAGAATATTTTCTTATTAGTAGAGCTTCAATCACCTCAAGATCAAAGTTTGAACTTTAGTCTGATTCATCTTCACTTTCTTACTGAGATTCCTTTTTCTTTTTACTTTTCTCCTTGAGTGAAAGCTTGGCTTCAAATGTTGACTCAATATTTTTGGAAGCTGGAACATAGTTGTCAAAGTTGTCTAGTTCAAATGCAGTTAATCTTCCAACTATGGCCTCTAGATTTATCTTATGATTTGCTTCACATCTTCTTTCTTGAATTGTAGAAACTCTGATTGCTTAGATGGGAAGTAGAGTTCTAAGAACTTTACTTATGACTGTTTCTTCCTTGATATCTCCTCCAGATGCTTTGATTGCGCTGACACATGCTTTGACTCTTTCAACATATTTTGCAATGTTTTCATCAGGCTCTCTCATCCTCATCTGATCAAATTGTCCTCTCAAACTTTTTGCTTTGGCTCTTCTTACATTATCATCTCCTCCATAGATTTCTTTCAACTTTTCCCACATTTCAAAAGCATATTTGTAGTCTTTGATGTCATCAAATTCTTCATAAATTAGAGCAGATGCTATATCTATCATCATAATATTGTGGGTCTTCTTTTCAGCAATATCATTGACAGATAGTGTACCAACTAGTTCTGCATATTTTTCATCAAGGTATTTTAGTCCTATATCTCCAATAGAAGCCAGATAAAGTCTCATCAACCCTTTCCATACTTAGAAGTTGTCCCTATTTAGTCTTGGAATTTCCCTCTTATAAGACATCCTGATCTTTAGCTTAGATCCTTGAAATCTTGTCTTGTAAGCACCAAAAGCTCTGATACCAATTGTTGAAATATAGATGAAGTAACCGAGAGGGGAGGGGTGAATTAGTTACCAAAAAATTCAATTCCAAAATAAATTCCTTAGATGTCTTTACTTACTGTTGATACTTGGTAAACAATGTAGGAATACTGTAACTGGGTAGATTAACTAATTACTAATTATCTAGCATTCATAGTCATTAATATGCTTGCAAAGATTAAGATAAATGAACATAGGAGACGCCAGATTTAACGTGGAAACTCAATATGGGAAAAACCAACAAGTAGTCACCAATTTTCACTCTTTTGAGGTGAGCCCTATTAGGAGCCAACCCTGTTAAAGGTTACAAAACACACTATTAAGTTTGACCTTGTTAGAGGATTTAATCACCCTGTTAGGAGTGGCCTGGTTAGAAGTCTTGAGAACAATTCAAGTGAACTTTCACCTTGTTAGAGGATTTACAAAATGGCTGTTAAACCAACTCTATTAAGAGATTCTAGATTCACTATTACAATGATTAGAAAGCAACAATGAGGTGACCTGAATGATATGCAACTTATCTTTGGCTGATTATAGATCTCTTTTCTGCTTTACTGAATCCTTACTGATCGAATACAACTTTGTAGCTCCTCCATGATATCTAATCCTTCATCAAAATTTGCTCAATATTCGCTTATTTCATCCTCATCCATATATTCTTTTTTTTTTTCAATTCACAACTTGAACATCTATATATACCTTTCAGATTATCAAGTCAGCTTAAATATAGGTTACAATAAAAAAAACAAAAAAATCATTACATCAGTTAGCCGCATGAAACAATTAAACTTAATATCAAAATAGTAAATTCTTTTTCTAGCCAACCTAGCTTAGTAACCACTGCTCCAGAATGGTTTTCTAGTGTTAACCAAGTGAAGCTCGATGTACACTACAAACCCTGCAAAAATTCTTTGGAGACTGAGTGAGCTTGGTAGACATTAACTTTCCTTTATGAACCTTGGGAGCTTGGTAGACATTAACTTTCCTTTGTTAACCTTGGGAGCTCGGTAGACATTAACTTTCCTTTGTTAACCTTGGAAGCTCAGTAGACATTAATTTTCCTTTGTTAACCTTGGAAGCTCGGTAGACGTTAACTTTCCTTTGCTAACCTTGGGAGCTCGGTAGAAATTAACTTTCCTTTGTTAACCTTGGAAGCTCGATAGGCATTAATTTTCTTTTGTTAACCTTTGAAGCGCGGTAGACATTAATTTTCCTTTGTTAACCTTGGGAGCTCTGTAGACTCCGTCTGATGACTAATATGACATTTGTGCAACAACAAGGACAATTAACAATTAACAATTGTATCCAACACATAACATCAGATAATATTTTTTCCTTTTGTTCTAGATAAAGAGGTCTATTAATTAAAAAATGAAAATAAATTCAGTAAAAGTAAGATCCTATTTCCATGGAGAAAAACTTGAAAAAGCAACCACAAATTTTTGAAAAGTGAAAAGGTGACACAAGTAAGGGTTCAAGAGGGTTAAAATGATGCAATGGTAAAGTGCTAATTGTAACATTGAATGCTCAAACATTAATTACAGTTTCTTTTTCTTCAATTCCCATAATCTCATTAGTCATAATTCATCATAAAAAATATAGAAGAAAAGAAACAATGGGATAAGTATAAGGAACAAACAATTAAACTATCATACAAATCTATTGTAAACAAAGTTTGATTTTTTAATTTTTTTTTAAAAGATTTTTCAAAATGTAGGTGTTGTGGTTAGGGATTTCAATTGTGTTGAATTTAACTAGGAATAATTAAACATAAATTTTAAAATATAATTATTTTGAATATGATCACCTCAATATATATGTGTGCAAAATCTATGTCCCTCAACAATTAAAGCTTGAGAATATCCAAGTATATCACCAGTAAGTGTTGGTACATAATATGGTTGCTTCAGAGAAAAAAAAAAAATTAGTCAAAGTTTTGAGAAGTTACAATTAGAGTAAATAATAAAAGGTGAATAATTGTTAAAACTATGGCCTAATGAAGTAAAGAAGAAAGAGGACTTTATATAGGAAAGTGGACCAAAATTTATACTAGAACAAGTAACAATAAAAAAACAAGGAAAAGAGAGCGTCTATGTTGAAAGTGATAGATCCATTGACAAGGATGAAAAGAGTAACAAGAGTTTGAAAGCCTATTTGGAATTTATGGGTTATGATATATGTTCCACAATATTTCTAGGATATCATGGGTGGTAGGGATCATTACAATTTATTTATGAGATTGTAAGGGGCAAGAGGGTTTTTTAGGGTGAGATAGTAGTGGTTTGGAAGTACAAGAAATATAAAATTATTATATAAAATTTGAGTTGTGTGGAGATATGAAACAAAAATTATGTACACTTAAACAAATATATAAAATGTAAGTGATCAGATGTATAATTAAATTACATTGAATATGTAGTACTTGTCCTCTTCAATTCCATGAACCTAATCTATACGTTGTCTCTTTTCCATTTTTTGGGATTTTTTTTAATTTTGGGAAGTATAAAATGAATAATGACAAGGCACTAATCAGTGGAAGATTTTCCATCTAGAGATTCACCCAAAGCATGGCAAAAGAAAGAATGAGCAACCATCAGGAACAAGGGAAGATAAGCCTATAAAATACAAGGATGAAGGAAATAATATCATTTAATTAAATCTTCACCAATATTTAAACTCTACAATTATTGAATTATTAATTATTTGATATAACATTTACTTGATTCATAAAGTACAAAAGCTAAATTTCTATTATTTATATGGGCATGTGACTAACACTCCAAGTGTTTGATGCAAATCTTGTTATTATCAAAACAATGTACAAGAGGAATGTGTTGCCCACCCCCAAATTACAAAAAAACAAATGTCATTTTTGGGTTGAAGGTATCTTAGGGGTAATGGGATATGGAGGTGATGTCTTGCTTCAATTCCATGAGATGGTTTAGCAACTTCTTCTCCATGGTGCAACATAGAGATGCCTTAAACATCTTGGGGAAAGTAAGATATCCTTATGGAAAAATAATTTAAGTGGAAGCTCTTTAAATAGAAAATATAGATTTTAATTTTAAAAAATCATAGTTAATCTCTATAAATTTTCTTTTTATAAATGTTTTCCTTAATGGAAGGTGGGGTAATTGTTGGATGGAGTATATACATACTTTATAGTTTGTGTTGAGCCAAATAAGATAAATGGAGTATAACATATTGGAAAGTTATAACATGATAACAAACTCTTTTTCATTCTACTAGTACTTGATGTTGGAAGAAGGAAATGATTTGGCATGGATGTAGTTCCAACCATGCAATGAACCTTACAATCAAGTTGGCCTTATACTTGTTAGATCATATGTATTTGTGAAACTTTCATGTCTTTTATTTGGCTTATATTAACTTAGAATAATTCTTTGTATTTTAGAGGTAATGTTGTAGGCTTTGTATCTTTGTAGGTTGAGGTTCAGGATGTACAAGTATTAATAGGTACCATACTATTACAACTAAAAATAATTAGAATTTATTTCCAAGATATTAGGTGAGAAAAGAAAATAATTTCATTTTATTTCTAGAAGAATTCTGATTTGTATATAACCGCAATATAAATATTCCATACATTTTAATAAAATCTAACAAATTTCTTAGGGAATACCATATAAATCTAGAAAATCAAATAAATATTCCTTACATTGTAATAAAATCTAGCAAATCATCAACATACATGTAGTGTTATTGTAGCTTGCTTCTAATTTTCAAAGGACAATGGCTTTGCTTCACTTGATGACTAGCTTATTTTTCTTATTTTCTATAAATTCCTCAATTTTGTAGTGTACACACATTAGCTTGGAATTAATTTCCCATATATACTTTACATGTCTAACCATTTCTCATAACTCTTAGTTTGGCTACTATTAGGGTTAGTGTCTACAAGTGGTTCCAATAAAAATTTACTCACTCCTATTTTTTCAACATTAAATTACAAAATTAACAAGAGAGAAAACATATATGAAAATAATTTAGATAATAAGGATGAAAGGGCATAAAAGTTGTGGATTGATAATATTTCACTAGTGTGCCTTGTAGCCACATATTGAAAGACCTCACTAATCACCTTCTCACCTATAGTGAGCCTATCTAGAGCTACCTCATCCTAATGTGATTCTATGTTGAACAACATTTGACAACTTTGTGTTGGGGAAAGAACCATTTTGTATGTGGAAGTCAATGACTAGTATATAAAAAATTTCGCACTACGAGTAAAAATGATACCATGATTTCAATTTTTTTCTTTAAATAGACCGTGTTCATCAAAATTTCAATTACCACTAAGAGATCCAGTTTGAATTCTGATGAACTTGGGCAAGAATTGAATAAATAAATAAATAAACATAAGATGTGTCTTTACCACCAAAAATTATTGTTGGAGAATGGGTTGAAATGTAATATTATAAGGGAAAGAATTGTGTGATCCCATAAAAGTGTATCCCACATTTGGGAATAATGAAATTTTAGATTTGCACTAAAATATCATTTTTTTTGGTATTTTCATGAATAGGGGTGTTCATGTGAAGGTGGTAGTAGCCTTCACTTGAAGTAACCCACTCAATGTATTTTGTGTAGAGAGGAGTATTCACATGAAATGCTCCACATGGGTTACTCTATGGTAAGACACCCTTTGCAAAGAGAACCACTCTGCCAAATTTTCATTAACTTTTTATGGAGAAGTCATAATATTATTTTACTATTAATGTTCTTGTAGACCCCTTGTGTTGGATTGAACCCCTTATTAGCTTGTGGTGATTGATAAATGTATGTACTGTACACTTTCCATGTATCCTCATCACACTATTAGCTAACATGTTGTGACAGAGATAAATATTATATAAAATGTCTTAAGGTTAGAGATTTTATAATTTATGATGACTTAGTGGCTTCTTGCAAAGGCATTGAGTTGTAAGGGATTACATATTGCAATCATTGGATAATAAGAATATTGGACTTTTTGTTTGGTGGACATAGGTTCGGGATTAGGTGAACCGGTTTAAATATTTATGTCTTATGTTCTCTTATATGTGCTTTATTCCTTTGTTATATTGGTTATACTTGCATGTAATTTTTATTTTTGTCACTTGCTAACCCTAACACCCCCATGAGGGTATCAAGTGACATCGATGCTTTTGATTAATCATTGACCTTGTCTGACTATCCTTTATTCCAAGTATATGCATTTTCCCCCTTTTATTGTCAATTATATGTTTATGAATTATAATTTTTAGCTATTTATTTCTAGATAGTTTTTCATTTTGATCTAGTTATTCATGTTTCTAGTTTTTTTTTGGCCATTTATTTTTTAATTTTAAAAATATATATCCATATTAGAAAATGTTAGCGTTTTTCATTTATTTTTGGTAGGTAATGGATCAAAGCCTATATTAATTATTATTTGTTGAAATCAATTAATATTATGTGTTAAGATTGAATAGTGTCGAACCCAAGACCTCCCACATGAGAGGCTCACAAGTTACCCTTGTTTTGTAGGCTCTTGCTTAGAATGCTAATAAATATTATAAAATCGTAGAAAATGTTAAAAAAATGTATTAAATGTTATTGATTATTTCAAAATTTGATTAATTTTATTTCTTATTTTAAATTATTTTTTATTTTATTTAAGTAGGTTTTCTTGTTAGGCCTTCCATCGGTAAATTATAGATCTATGCCACCTTAAAGGACATTTGAACCTCTTTTTTCCAAATCTCATTTCTTTAACAAAATAAGCTTTATTCAAAAAATTTAAATACCCTTTTATAGATCTTTGAGTCAAGGCCATCATCAAATAAATTTCATAGTGTTTTGATTTGTTATAATATGTTATAAGTTTGAAAAATAATAATTAGGTATTTTAATATTCGAGAAGATGTTACTTAGAAAAATGAAAAAAATAGTAAATCATATTAAAAAAAATCAAGTTTTATATTTAGAACTAAAGGAGAGAATCCTCTTCAAGAATATGTGCTTTTTCCCAAAAAGGTGTACATTTAATAGGGAAGTTTTGATGACATAATAAAATTGTTGATTTTTGAGAAGTTTGACTTTGAGTAATTATAATAGAGAAAATAGACATCAAAAACCAATATTTCATTTTATCTTCAGTAGCTATACATTTACATATTTTAAAATTAGAGTAAAAAGTTATTATCTTCATAGACTTCTTTGGTGGGAACTACAACCCCTTTTTTTTTCTGCAATAAAAAAATGGACTTCACAAATTTGAAAATTTTATAAACTCTTGCTAAAAAATAATTAAAATAATTAAATGTATAAAATTAATCTTAATTTATAAATTTCATTAGTGTTTATCATCTTCAGATTCTAAACACAATTGTCACTTATTATGTCATTAAAGTTGAATGGTTTGTGTTATATCATCCTTTTTCTTTACAAAAGGGCGTTATAGGTTTGTACTTTTACCTGCCTCTACCCCCACCAATGCGCAAATAAATAATAGACCCATGCTAGGATGCACACAACACCTTTTATAATTTAATCAAAATTATATTAATATAATTATATGGCATCATCTATAATTAATTATTGACAAGCCAAACAACATGCTATGCCAACCCACCAAATTCCTAGAAGTAATAATCCATATACCAATCACTAGTAATCAATATAGAATTAACCAACTAACCGATCAATCCTAAAACATGAAATACTCCTATTCTTCTACCAAGATATATTCTCACAAACCTTAATACCAACTCACCGCTGGTATGCTATATTTGAAAAAATAGCAACTACCTCTGCTATATTTCTTTAATACTAGCTTGCAACTAGTCTTCACCATAGCAATTGTAACTTACTCAAACCATCACATAAAGAGATGCAACCATAGAGATGACCAATATAAACTCATATCATGAAACATATCTAATCTTTCATAATCAGGAACATTGTACATTGTCTATACTACTTTTATTAATATCATGTAACACACAAAATCCAAGTCTATCTCACTCAATTCTAAAAGTCTCAAACATATGTTGATGATAATGACAAAAATCATGATACAAATTAGCATGCCAAAAGTTACTCCTTATTTTAAAAAATCTCCCTCATTATCAATATAAGGTATAACAAAATGCTCTATGTTTTTAAACTAGAGACTGAAATTGTCCAAATTAAAAGACTTAATGGAAGGAAGTTAAAAAAATTGTGATATAGGTATCTAGTGTAGTGAGAAGTAAGATAACTTCAATATGGAAACACATGCATAGAGGTAGGTGTGAATAACATTAAAAATCTAAAAATATATGCATAATCAAAAAAGATATTATTTAAATAGGTGTAAGCACTACACAATGCTAGAAAATAAACAAAAGAATGTGTAAAAGTGAGTCATGAGTTTTTTTGAGTGTGGAGAGAAGATAACCCAATACAGACAAAGTATGGTGAATTTCTAGATAATTTCTACTTGGAGATTAAATAAATAGAAGTAGGCATAAAGGGTATGTGTAGGATCATGGTCAACCAAACTATGCTCTTAAGTGACAATAAAAAATCAGCAAATCAGGGTTATGTCAGCTTGACATGAAATTTTCTACTTGTTATAAACCTTATATCAAAAAACTGTGAAAAATGAATCTTTTGGAAATTGAATGTAGTTTCTAAACTACAAGGCCTTATTTGAAAAAAAAAAAAATTTGATTCGACAATTTTTTTAATTTTAATGTAATAGTAAAAATATTTCAGGACAAAAATAAGAAGTAGATGTATGTTTAACCACCTTAATAAAAATCAAATGACAATACTTTTAAATAATGTTCTAGATAGAAGAAGTAGACTCATGCTTGGATGAGACACATATTTTTGGGTATTTTTATTCCGAATAAATTATTAATTATTATTTTTCTACTTTTTTATTTTTAGAATAAAACACTCTAGTGTTTGACCACCTTAACTAATTCAAAACTTTACAAAATTTAATTTTTCTTTTATTTTTTTTCTTATAGTAGAAGAAACATAGAATGTGATGGATCTTTTGGATTTCAAAATTTTTGTACCATTTGAAAGTTATAATTGTTTTTCAAGCAGTGTGTCAGTTAGCACTTTATATGTAACTCCATTAGAAAATAAGTAATAATTACTTATTGAACTCGTAATATAAAAAACCTTACATTTATGGAAAGCTAAGAACATTCTTAAGAAAATCTTTTCATTTCATCAAATTTTGGTGAATAAAAGTAATAACCTACATCTTTGTAGTAAAAAACACACAAGAACATGCCAAAAACACATTTTCAGGATTTTTTAAAGTTGACCATTTAGGGTTAGTATCAAAAGATATAGTAGGCCTTATAAAGGTATTAATTTTTTTCCTTTAGTATTAGGATGGGTGGGAATTTTTTTGAATAGATTTTGAAATTCTTTAAGGCATCTCATAACTACATATTTTTCAGATTACCACTTTTTGGCATGCGATGATTCTACACATACCCTAAATTAAGATGTATTTAATTAATGGAAATAAGTATATAACTTCTCCTTTTATAAAAAAAATACATTTTGAATGAGCATGTCCCTATAGGCTAGGAAATTAATGACCTAACTATTAAAGTGGACAAAGATTTTTCATTAAACATATAAAATTTAAATAGGAAACTTTAATAAGATGAGATGGATAGGTAAGAAAAACTAAATTTAATTGAAATCAAAATTTAGGAGATATCTTATTTAAAACTTGAATTTTAGATAGATTGAATCCCAAAAATACTTGTAAATGCATATCTAAGGCTGAAAGATTGTAATGTGTCTCTTTTTCCAGTCTGAACTATTTCTAGAGGGTATGGATTTCCAAACACATGCTATACCTAGGTATATATATTTCCAAATTTGTACCCTATGTTTTAGCCTCAAACTTCAAGGGTTTCTCTAACAATTTTTTTATCTCTTCATATTTTCTCTGATAGAGACTTGTTGCTACACAAAAAAAAAGGCAAGAAGATTGCATATAGGAGTTTATTTCATTCAAACCCCTATTTAGGAATAAACTTTGAAATTAAAAGAAAGAGAGAAAAATGTAATGTAATATAGAAGAAGTTAACTCTAAAATATGAAGTATATCATACCTTAGAAAGACAAGATTTTCTTTGAATGCAATAAAATATGTTGATGCAATATCCTTGAATCAATAGAAAAACCAAAAGGAAGCATGAAAGATAATACCTCGTAGAACGAAACTTTTGATTCATGTCATAATGTTTGATTGAGGGGAAGATAAAGAAGACTATAATAGAAGTGGATGAATGTATATCTTCTTCATTGATAGAAAACTCCCATTTGATATCCTCTAATAGGGGAAATAAGCTATTTATGGAAAATAGTATATTGAATTTTTGAGAAGAATGATAGAACTTGAATGCATGGACTTGATAATTTGATGGCTCTTGAACTTGCTTTTCTTATTCACACTTAATATAGATTTAGTGTTTGATTGTTGGAATACATTGACAATATTGGATGTACTTGAAGATTAATTTTGAATATTTTAAAAAAGGAGAGAAAGGATTATTATATTCATATCACATTATTTTAGAGATTAAAACTTGAGTAGGATGAACCTAGGACATGATTTCTCACTAATAGGTCACAACATAGAGCCCTAGGTCAAATTGGGCCACAATCCTTAGTGATATTTTTTTAATGGAATTTGGTATCCTAAAGAATGAATTAAAATTATGTAGGGTGTTAGGATAGCTGAAAAGATGCAAGATCTTTAGGTAGAACTCATTTTGATGTTAGGGTAGGTCATTAAGGAAACAAATATGGATATAGGGTATATGTGATGAAATAAATTAATAGATTGGAGAAAAAATATAAGAGAAAACCTAGAAATAATGGCTAACCTTGATTAAAACAAGATTGAAAGGATAAAACACCCATATTTGAATTCAGCTATCCATTACATCCCATTTGAGAACCTCTTATGGAAAATAAATTAAGGTGGGTGTTAATTAGTTCTTAAATTGTACACTTATTAGGTTCTTACAATGTGGGACAATAAATTAAAATATATGGGATAAATTGTACACTTATTAGGTTCTTACAATCTGGGACAATACATTAAAATATATGGGAAAAATTGTAGAAGAAGGAGTTTCATGGATGGAATAACCAAGCACTTGAATATGGCATACAATAAATACAAGAATTGTTAGAAATATTAAGAATAATTGAGAGGGGGGAAGGAAAATCAATTAGTTAAGTTCTGATGGGTCAATCATTAATCGTTCATTGTTCTCCTTATCCTACTATAACTCAGTCTCTATTGTATACTGATAAAACAAATTACTAGTAACCCTATGTCCTAAGATAATAAACTTGTTGAATGCAATACATGAAAATGTAAAACACCATAAGACATTCAACACAATTTTGGTACTAGGATTTAATGTTGAAACCCAATTTGGAAAAAACCACTGGCAACATGTCACCAATTTTTCACTCTTTTGGAATGAGCCATGTTAGGAGTCAACCCTATTAAAGGCTACAATATACAATATTAAATGTAACGTAGGTAAATGGTTTAATCGCATTGTTAGAAGTGGCCTTGTTATAGGAAATTGACCATTCCATTTAGAATGTAACCTTGCTAAAGGATTTACATAGACTATTAAGTCCTTCAATGACTGTCAGGTCAAACTTTCATTAAAAGGATTTTAGTAAAAACTATTTAAAATGGTTAGATTTGTATGATTACTAATCATAGTTGCAGGTGCATATCACTATTTGGTTCATGTGTTAATTCCCTGATAAATTCTCTCTTGACATCTCTATCTCTAATTCACTTGGTAACCCTTCAAGTAATCAATCTTCTCTTAACAAGAAACTTAATCCTTTTGCTCAGATTCACATATCAACTTCAGTACCATTTGCACAAGCATTCCTTTCTTTTGCTTCTCTCTCATACACTCCCACTCTTTTCTTTTTCTTTAGGCCTCCTTAAATAGGTAATTCTATCTTTTCCATTTTCAAAATCACTGTAGATCTTAGGATTTACCATCTTATTCATCAAGTTCATTGTATTTATTCATCTTCTTCCTTTTCTAGAAACTTCTCATCCATAAAATTTGATCATAGGTATTCTACCTAATCCTCTCCTTGAATTAAATAATAGAACTCATTAAAATTATCCTCAACACACTTTTCATATCCCAATAAATCAACTATGTCAATTGGAAATCATGATTGTTTTTGCACATTCAAAATATTCTCACTTGGCCATCACTAAGTTTTGACGCTCAGTCATTAGTGAGTTAGTTGGTCATTTTTTAATTGTTGGCTTGGCATCAACTATATTACTTGGTAAATACTTTTTCTTGTTCAACAATGTATTTTCTTAGAACTTCTTATGGCTTGGTTGATACTAGCATCACTCGACATTCCTTAAAGTTTACTCAATTTCTTGGTCAAGCTTTACATGAGTGATATATCTTGACTTATATTATAAAGAATTGAACATTAACATGATATAAACAATCAATTTTTATTATCAAAGTCTAACTAATCAAATGTCCATTATAGCTTCTTTTTCATAACTCAAACTTTCCTCTAGTTTCTTATTTTATGAGTAACTTCTCAAATCCTCTTCATCAATAAAATAAATACAACAATTAGACTAGATAGAAACATGTCTCATCTTTATATTTGACATCAATGACAAAACAACAATTGTTTCAATTGTAGTTTCAAGAATCTCCCTCTTTTTCATTGATGGAAACACCTCAGTATAAGAATACAATCACCCTCTTCATTACCATGCAATCTAAAATATTTCGCTATCATGAATAAACAATATCCTTAGTTTCATTATGATTCTTATTTATGCAATGTTAGAAACTCCATCTATCATTTTGTGTCATTCTTGATATTCAAATTTCTCCATCGATAGTATATGATTCTCTCCTTTTGAGGTGTATCTCTCCCACTTTGGTAATTCTTAGTAATTCCCCCTCTTTGAGAATAATGCCAAAGACACTAGCTCTTCTTGGCCTTATATAACTCATACTCCTAATCATGCAAATGTTTTTTTCATCTGTCTATGACTGATCTGTTATGCTATTCTTCTTCTTATTAAACTTCACTACCTTAGGCATCTCCTAAAGTAGAATTGCCTACATCAATGTGTATGATATTCTAAGTAGCACATTTGATGCAATGCACTATATCTCCTTAAAGGTTCTTTATTTTAGGGAATTCATGAGAATCTTTAGGAAATGGTTTAGTGAATATGTCTATAATTTGTTCTTTGGTGTGCACATGTTCTAACTACACTTCTCTTTCTTGAACTAGTTCCCTCAAGTAGTGATACTTGATAGAAATGTTCTTTTCTTTTGTGTGCATCAATTCACTAGTCATTGATATGTATATATCACTTATGTTATCATAATAGATAACCACTGGATCTTTAATTTTTTCTTTCATTACTTTCAACAATTGTTTGATCCACATAATATTTGAATAGTTTACTACAACTGCCACATGCTTTTCTTTAATTGTTGATTGGGAAATAAAACTTTGTTTCTTTCTTGTCCATGACACCAATCTCTTTCCTAGATAGGGTGCACCTCCATTATTTCTTTTTCTATCATCAATATTTCCTACCCAATTAGAGTCAACAAATACCTATAGTTCAAATCGAGCACTTCTCTTGTAATACAATCTATAGTCTTATGTACCTTTCAGATATCTTAATATCATTTTAACTTCCATCATGTGATTATCCTTAGGATTTGTGAAAAATCTAGAAACTATCCCAATAGCTAATATAATATTAGGTCTACTATGAACAACATATTGCAATTTTCTAATCATTGATTGATATAGTGTCTACTTCACATCAATAGTTTAATCATTTTTAGATAATTTTTGTGTTGTAGACATATGTGTGCTTACTGGTCTTGATTCTTCCATTCCAAATGTCTTTAATATCTGCTTGATGTATTTGGACTAAGTAATGAAAATACTAGATTTCATTTGACATACTTGCAATCCCACAAAGAATTTGATTTCATAAAACATAGACATTTCAAATTGCTTCTTCATTTCATTAGCAAATGATTTCCATACTTCTTCTTTTCCTCCAAATATAATATAATCAACAAAAAATTTAGATAGTAGTACTTAAATGTTCTTACCAGTCTTCAAATATAGGTTATTGTTATCATTTGTCCTTTAAAAAAAATCTTCACAAGATAATTATGTAGTCTTTTATACCATGTTCTTGGGACTTGTTTCAATCCATAAAGATCATTAACATACCATATTCTTCTTATCTTGATCCACAAATCCTTGAGTTTGTTCTATGCACACTTTTTCCTCAAGTATATCATTCAGAAAAGTAGATTTGACATCCATAAGATATACTTTGAGATTCTTGTAGTCTAAGTATGCAAGAAAAGTTCTAAATCCTTCAAGTCATGTTGTAGAAGAAATTTTTTCTCAATAGTGAATTCCTTCTTCTTGAGCATATTCTTTTCATACTAGCTTGGCCTTGTTCCTTCTAACTTCATCATTTTCATTTAGCTTATTCCTAAAAACCCATTTTGTTCAAATAATATTTTTGTCTTTTGGTCTTGGTACTAGGGTCTAACTATTGTTCTTCTCAATATGTTCAATTTCTTTATTCATTTCATGGATCCAATCTTCATTATCTAGAGCATCCTTAATAGATTTGGGCACAAATTCACAAAGCATGTATCATCTTTGATTTTTTTTCTTGTCATAACACTTGATTCAACATCACCAATGTTTCTTTTAGGTTTGTGATGTCTTCTTACAAACTTGGCTAACACAAGTGGTTTCCTTCTCTAATTTTCAATAGGTTCATCTTGAAAAATAATCTTAGGCTCATTTTCTATTTCTTCTTTAGGTTCTACATGCTCAACATTGTCTTTCTAATGGTTGGCATTATATGTCTATGACATGACATTGTTAACCTATTGCTCGAAACGAACTAACTATTGCTTGGAAAGATGTTGTTGCACCTTGAAATTCTCTATCTATTGGAGAGCTTCAACTTTATTTTCTTATTTAGTAGGAGTTCATGGAGCACCATAATACATATAGATGAATGCTATCTAATCTTCAAGTTATTTGTAACATGTAAGATCATTTCTTTCTTTAAAGTCATCAGCATTTACATTTGCACTTTTCCCAACTTTGTTAGTGTTAGTGTTCAAACATTATAATAGTTACTCTTAGTGGAATATCCTAGGAATATACCTTCATCACTCTTCACATCAAGCTTTCCATTCCTATTATCTTTGAATATATAACATTTTCTTTCAAATCTTTTGAAATATTTCACATTAGAAGCATATCCATACCATGGTTGAAAAGATAACACATTTGTACCTTTCTTAACTTGTACACTATTTAGGGTATAGATAGTAGTAAAAAGAACCACTCTCTAGTGCTTCTTTGGAATGTTCTTTCCAGTCATCAATGTTCTTGCATAGTCCATAATTGATCTATTTCTCCTATCATCTATCCCATTCTTAGGAGGGGTCCTTGGTGCTAACTATAGACACCTAAATTTGATTACATCAATAAGTAATCATATTTAGTCATCTCCTAAGACATTATTGATTGAATATTTACTACTTAATTAATTAATCGTCATCCCCTAGTTAATTAATTAATTTAATTAACTATAGTCCAATTGATAAAATAAAATGATCACCCAAAATCAATTTATCAATTAAATCCCTCTTCCCCTATTAAATTGAATAAATTATCAAATCTATTCAATTTAATTCCATATTCCCATTTTATTGAATAAATCATTTAATAAAATATCTAAAATCCTAAAAGCTTCACTAAACCCTATCCTAACCCCTAATCCAACCCATTCACCCATACTAAACTCATTTAACCACCTAACTAACCCATCCCATCAAAGCTAAATCACTCACTCTTAAACACCCTTCTAAGCTAATCTTAAATCCTCTTCTAATCATGTGCACAATCATAAACATGGGTTAAGACTTGCTAACCCAAGCCAAAGTCAACAAATATCTTCTCCCCTCACCCTCCAACATAAATGACCATTACACATCTCTTACATGACTCTTACATACTCAACCACCCTCATTAAGCCTTTCAGCAACCCATTTCCTACCTCTCACATGCATTCTCCTTGTGACACTTTTCACCTCCCCATTGGTACTAAACTAGCACAATCCTTGTGCTCCCTTTTGAGTGCATCTTTACCCTCCCTCACCATCTCATCATCTTGACATCTTGAGCATCCATTCTTTCAACCCTTGGCCTATAAATTGAACCTCCTCCCTTCACAAAATCATCCACCTTTTTATGCAAAGTTATAATGTTATTTTGAGAGCTTAGAAACTACCAAAATACCATTATAATGCTGAAATACCTCCATGACTCCCTTGTTGAAAACCTCACCCATGCACATACTTGGTAAAAATTCCCATCCATTGGAAGCTTGAGCACAAAGTGAGCATACATCCTCTCTCATCAGGGACATAGCTTCATCATCATGAGAAACATTTGAGGAGTTTACCATTCTTGGTCTACTTTCCTCCATATGGTTCTCTTTGGTCCTATCATAAGTGTTTTTCATGTTTAGTATGGTTAAAGCTTTCATTTAATAGTTAGTTTTCATTTTGCACTACTAAACTAGGTGATACATTTTGGCAGGCCCGGTAGGACCCCGCGTTTGGGTCAATCTAATTAGTTTTGAGTTTTTTTAATTTTATGAACTAACCAAAATAACATTGTTTGTTTGTGGGTTGTTGTGGGTGGTTTTCTAACATCGGTGTAGGTACACAAGTCAATCTTTGGGAAATGCACTCTCGACCATCTAAACATTTTTAAATTTTAAACACTTTGAAATCCCTTTTGTCTGCAATCTCGTGACCCTAGGAACGCAGCTATTTGTAGGCGAGAACACAAACCTATGATTGCAAGTTCTCAATTCATCCCAACCAGCAACTGCCACATTTGAAAAACCTCTCTGAATCCCCATCGGCCTTTCCTTCTACGAGAATGCTATAAACTCCTACGAGATCACTTCCATTTCCCTGTAGGAACATATTTGTTGCTCGGTCAAACTTGCTAACCAATTCCTACTATTGATCTCTCAAACCTACCGAACAAATATCCTAAGGGATTGCTTGTCCGTAGGATCACACTGCATTTGTTTTAACCCACAGTCAAAATTTTTAGTTTTCACCATTTTTTGTCCCACATTCCTACTAACCATTTGCTCATTCTCATGCTTGTGGGATCACTACCTTACCCTGTGGGATCACATTGTGTTTTCTTACCCATGGCATAAATTTTCACTATTTTCATCAGGTTCGATCTTCCATTCCTGCGATCCTTTTCTATGTTCCCGCACCGATGAGATTGCTTCCTAAACTCGTGGGTTCTCACTGTGATTTGTATTGTTCAAAATTTTGATAGTTTTTCATTATAGGTTTCATGCTGATGCGTTTTCCATAGTTTTTATCATTATAATCATCTTTTGAATGGCTTAAAATTGAACAAATCTCACTTTTTTCATGGAATGAATGATTAGTGATTATAATTAACCATTGTGATGAACACTTCATTTTAAGGCCTTAAAGAACATTATGTGCAAACACTTTAAATTTGGGGCTTAAAATAAACTTCATCAAATCTTGAATGCTCTAAAGGTTTAAAATGTTTTTATTCCCTCCTCTTTGAAGCTTTGGTGCACGATTTCCGTTTTGTTGACTCGGTTTACTTTTGTTGGCAATGTTGTGAAGTTGGAACGAATCTTATAAGCTAAACACATGTCTTCAAAAAGTCATAGAATAAAGCATTAAAGTGTCCAAATAGCAATGAACCCCATGTCTTGCGTGTTTTGAGATTGTGCATTTTCACACATCTTAAACTTCTCTCTTTTCATGTAAAGTAAGACCAGTAAAGTACGTGATACATGTACCAAAAGTTGTTAGCAAGATCATTCATAACAACCTAGGATTGTTTCTAGCAAGTTTATCCACTTATGGGAAGCTTGTCCCCTTTGGTGAGAAGCTCAAACTAGTAAATAGTCTAGCCAGTATATAAATGAGGGGAAGGGTAGACCTTCTTGCTCCATCTCTTCTGTTCAAGTGGCATGTTTCTAGGGGTAGCCTAAGGTGGAAAAACTTTCCCATGATTTCAACATGTCTGGAATAGACCCTTAAATGAATCACAACTAGTAACAATCATTGCAGAGACTCTACAAACCCATTTACAACCCTCTTAGTCTAAAGTATCTCACTTTTCTTTCATGGTATGTTATTCATGGTGCAAGGGAAACAACATCCCTCAAGATTACTCACCATTATTCTCCCCTAGTAGAGGCATAAGGCCACTTGGGTTTCATCTCCAAGGGTTGTTGTTCCCGCAGAAGGGGAACTTCTATTTGTCATGCCTTGAAGGTTCTCTGATGTGTATCCTTTGTCAATTGACTCTTGTATCGACTCACCTCTTTTATTAAAGGGAAATATTGCACTAGAACTAGGAGACATCAAGCTGTGGGCCATTGAATAGCATATGACAATCAAATTCTAACTGTAGGGATAAAGTGTGTGTTTGAACTATCTTAAATTATGCTAAAGACTTGTGAAAAACATTTGTTTAACATACACAATTCAGTGGTTACTATCAAAAAATCCTTTTGCTAAAGAGATCAAATATTTGTATTTCTCAAAGTTGCTTTGTCCTTTGAGAAATTGTTTGCTCATTTATCCTTGTATCAAAAGAAAGAGAATTTTTACCTTTGTCACCTCAAACAAAAGTTGTTAGCAAGTCCATTCACAATAGTTGTTTGTCTCATTGGTCCAATTTGTAAATTTGTCTCAAAAGTTATACTTGTTCTTTCAAAACACACCAATAATCACTAAGCAACTCCTAGTTGCAAAATCCCTTTTTGGTCCAAAGTCTTGCTCTTTTTTGAAAATACTTTTCCATCTACCCTACTTGACTGAAAATATCACAATTTATCTTTGAGAGACCTCAACTTCCCAAATGAAAAATTGTTGTTAGCAAGCCCACTCACAAAAATGTTTGTTCCTCTTGGTTTTACCGTTATCCATACTTGTTATCTAGCAATCCCCAAACATACCCCACAAAGTCTAGTTACCCACAAACCCTTTGTTCCAAAGTCAAAATGTTGCTCTTTTCAAAATACCTTTTGATATCAAACTACTTGACCAAAAATGTCACATATTGTGTTTGCCTAGAACATAGTTAGACAAATTAATTTTGAAGTCTAAAACCTGTTATTTCTCAATTGGTTCATGTTCCAACCCAAGGTCCATAAGGTATACTTAACATAATCACTACCTCCAAAACCCCACAATTCTGATCAAAATCCCTTGGAAGTATCTCATGTCAGGCCATCCCAAGACTAAGTTTAAGAAGGATAAACTTCCTCAAATACCAACTTATAAGGAAATTGAAGCGGAGCATAAGAAACATACCCCTAACACTAGGATTACCAAATTGGGTCAAATTGAGAAAGACAGAGACAAGGTAGCATTACAAATTGAATGGGACTACAAAATCCAAAACCTAACCCTTCGATGTGGTGTTCATATGAGCCTTATCAAAAACTCTATTGTTATTCATTCTGATTAGGTCCTTTCTTTTTCCACACACACTTACACATTTATAGGTTTAGTCTCTCATCTAGGAATTGTACTATCCCATTCAAGCATTTGAAGTTAGACCATCTCCTCTCATCTTAGGTTGTTGAAGAAGAATCCTCCACATGCATTGCTAAAATCTTAGCATTATTCTCTCACTCACTTAGAAACATTTTGCATCATATCTCTCATCATCTTGAGTATCCTTGAAACACAACATTTGCTAGAAATAAAGTTGTCATTAGTACCCAACATCACCTTGAGCCGAAAGTTAGGGTCACGCTTTTTGCATCACCAGGGTATGTGCAAGATCATGGTGTGCCAAAAATTGGTGATGTGAAAAAAATAGAGTTTGAACACGTCTAAAAGTGCTTCAAAATCTGCTCTAACTTTTTTTCACCTATCCAGATACCAAACCTGGAAAGTAATTTCCAAGCCTTATTGGATATTTGATTTCAGATCGAATATTTGATATGAGATCGGATATCCAATCTCATATCAGATATTGGATCTCATATCAGATATCCGATATGAGATCCAATATCCAATACTAGCGGCATAAAAAATGGAGGGAAAAGGCACAAAAATTAAAGGGAAAAATGAATTTGTAAGTGATATAATTAATTTTAGTTATGAAATATGTAAAGATATAATATATAATCTATAAATATATAATATAATAACATAACTATTATATATAAAATAATATATAATCTATATATTATATAATATTATATATATATATAACGTAACATAAAGATATAATATATAATAATATATTATATTATTATTATTATTATTATTATTATCATTTATAAATTATAATCTATAATATATTATTATTATTATTATCATATGTAAATTATAATCTATAATATATTATTAATATTATGACTTAGGTTATTAATATATAATAACATATTATGTTGTTATTATTATAATCTATACATGTTTTATATATATATATATATAATGATTATTTTTACTATATTATTTCTATTGGAGTCATTTATATGGGTCGAAAGGGCTCAAAGGATGACCTATGACCCCTTTCGACACATTCCATGACAATATATGTCCCTAAGGGATCCTAGGACCCCTAGGGACATATTAGAATAGTTTATATGGGTTGAAGGAGGTCACATGATGACCTCTGAACCCTTTCAACATATTACAAGATGACATATCTTCCTAAGGCTCCTAGGACCCTTAGGGACATATTAGAATCATTCATATGGGTTGAAAGGGGTCATAGGGTGACCTATGACCACCTTGGACACATTCCACGATGAAATATGTCCTTAGGGTTCCTAAGAACTCTAGCGACATATTAGAATCATCCATATGGGTCAAAGGGGATCGTAGAGTGAAATATGACCCCCTTCGACACACTCCATGATGACATATGTCCCTAAGCATCCTAAGCCCCCTAGGGACATATTAGAATATTTCATATGGTTTGAAGGGGGTCATAGGGTGAACTATAACCCCCTTCGACACATTACATGACGACATATGTCCCTAAGGGTCCTAGGATCCCTAAGGACATATTAGAATGCTTCATATGGGTCAAAGGGGGTCATAGGTTGACCTATGACCACTTTTGACCCATTAAATGATGACATATGTCCTTAGGGGTCCTAGGACCCATAGGGACATATTAGAATCATTCTTATGGGTCAAATGGGCTCATAGGGTGACCTATGACCCCCTTTGCCCCATTACATGAAGACATATCTCCCTAGCTGTCCTAAGACACCTAGGGACATATTACAATCATTATTATGGCTCAAACGAGGTCATAGGTTGACTTATGACCCACTTCAACACATCATATGATGACATATGTCCATAGGAGTCCTACAACCCTTAGGGACATATTAGAATGCTTCATATGGGTCAAAGGGTGTCAAAGGTTGACCTATGACCCCCTTCAACCCATTAAATGATGACATATGTACCTAGGGGTCCTAGGACTCCTAGAGACATATTAGAATCATTCTTATGGGCCAAAGGGGGTCATAGGTTGACCTATAACAACCTCTAACCCATTACATGACGACATACGCCCCTAGGGGTCTTAGGACCCCTAGGGACATATTAAAATGTTTCATATGGGTAAAAGGGAGTTATAGGTTGACCTATGACCTCATTCGATCCATTAAATGATGACATATATCCCTAGGGGTCCTAGGACCCCTAGGGACATATTAGAATTGTTCATATGGGTCAAAGTGGGTCCTAGGTTGACCTACTACCCCCTTCGACCCATTACATGATGACATATGTCTCTAGGGGTCCTAGGATCCCTATGAACATATTAGAATCATTCATATGGGTCAAAGGGGGTCCTAGGTTGACCTACCACCCCCTTCGACACATTACATGATGACATATGTCCCTAGGGGTGCTAGGATCCCTATGGACATATTATAATCATTCACATGGGTCAAAAGAGGTCATAAGTTGACAAATGAACCCCTTTAACCTATTAAATGATGACATATGTCCCTACAGGTCCTAGGACACCTAGGGACATATTAGAGTCATTCTTATGGGACAAAGGGGGTCATAGGTTGACCTATGATCCCCTTCAACCCATTAAATAATGACATATGTCAATAGGGGTCCTAGGACCCCTAAGGACATAATAGAATCATTTTTATGCGTCAAATGGGGTCATAGGGGTCATAGGATGACCTATGACCCCCTTTGACCCATTACATGATGACATATGTCCCTAGGGGTCCTACGAACCCTAGGGACATATTAGAGTTCTTCTAATGTGTCAAAAGGGGTCACAGGGTGACCTATGACCCCTCACCCTATGACCCCCTTCTACCAATTACTTGATGAAATATGTCTAAAGGGGTCTTAGGACCCATAAGGACATATTAGAATTCTTCATATGGGTCAAAGAGGGTCATAGGTTGACCTATGACTCCATTCGAACCATTAAATGATGACATATCTCCCTAGGGGTCTTAGGACACCTAGGGACATATTAGAATCAAGGGGGTCATAGGTTGACCTATGATCCCCTTCAACATATTAAATGACGACATATGTCAATAGCGGTCCTAGAACCCCTAGGGACATATTAGAATCATTCATGACCCATTACATTATGACATATGTCCCTAGAGGTCGTAGGACCCCTAGAGACATATTAGAATCATTTAAGTGGGTCAAAGGTTGTTATAGGTTGACCTATGATCCCCTTCATCCCATTACATGATGATATATGTCCTTAGGGGTCCTAGGACCGCTAGGGACATATTAGAATCATTCATAGGGGTCCAAGCGAGTCATAGGTTGACCTATGACCCTCTCTAACCCATTACATGATGACATATTGCCATAGGGGTCCTACGACCCCTAGGGACTTATTATAATAATTCATATTGGTCAAAGGGGGTCATAAGTAGACCTATGACCCCCTTCAACTCATTAAATGATGACATATGTTAGTAGAGTTTCTAGGACCCCTAGGGACATATTGGAATCGTTTGTATGGGTCAAAGGGAGTCATAGGTTGACCAATGACCACCTTCGACCCATTACATGATCACATGGACATATTAGAATGCTTCATATGAGTCAAACGACATCTGGACCTATGACCCCCTTTGACATATTAAATGACAACATATGTCCCTAGGGGTCCTAGGACCCCTAGGGACATATTAGAGTCATTCTTTTGGGTCAAAGGGAGTCATAAGTCATCCTTTCAAACCATTAGATGATGACATATGTCCTTACGGGTCCTAGGACCCCTACAGACATATTAGAATGCTTCATATGGGTCAACGGGGGTCATAGGTTGACCTATGACCCTCTTCGACCGATTAAATGATGACATATGTCCCTAGGGGTGCTAGGACCTCTAGGGACATATGTCATCATGTAATGGGTCAAAGGAGGTCATAGTTCAACCTATGACACTCTTTGACCCATTTGAAAGATTATAATATTTTCCTAAGGGCACATGTAATCTTTTAATGGGTCGAAGGGGGTCATAGGTCAACCTATCACCCCTTTTGACCCATAAGAATGATTCTAATATGGCCCTAGGGGTCCTAGGACCCCTAGGGACATATGTCATCACATAAAGGGTCAAGTGGTACTTTGACCAATAAGAATAGTACTAATATGTCCCTAGGGGTCCTAGGACCCCTTTGGACATATGTTGTCATGTAATGGGTCAAAGGGGGTCCTAGGCCAACCTATGACCACCTTTGACTCATAAGAAGCATTTGAATATGTCCCTAGGGGTTCTAGGATCCCTAGATACATATGTCATCATGTAATGGGTCAAAGGGGGTGAATGGTCAACCTATGACCCCCTTAGATCCATAAGAATGATTCTAATATGTCCTTGGAGTTCCGAGGACCCCTAGGAACATATGTCATCATGTAATGGGTCAAAGTGGGTCATTGGTCAACCTATAAAAATTTTTGACCCATAAGAATGATTCTAATATTTCCCTAAGGGCCCTAGGACCCGTAGGGACATATGTTGTCATGTAATGCATCGAAAGGCTCCATAGGTCAACCTATGAAACTCTTTGACCCATAAGAATGATTCTCATATGTCCTTAGGGGTCCTAGGGACATATATCATCATGTAATGGGTCAAAGGGGGTCATAGGTCAACCTATGACCCCCTTTGACCCATATGAACAATTCTAATATGTTTGTAGGGGTCCTAGGACCCCTAGGGAAATATGTCATTATTTAATGGGTTGAAGGGGATCATAGGTCAACCTATGACCCCCTTCAACCCATATGAATGATTCTAACATGTCCCTAGGGGTCAGGACCCTTAGGGACATATGTCATCATGTAATGTGTCGAAGGAGGTTATAGGTCAACCTATGACCCCATTTGACCCATAAGAATGACTCTCATATGTTGCTAGGGTTCCTAGGGACATAAGTCACCATGTAATGGGTCAAAGAGGGTCATAGGTCAACCTATGACCCTGTTTGACCCATATGAATAATTCTAATATGTCCCTAGGGGTCTTAGGACCCGTAGGGACATATGTCATCACTTAATGGGTCGAAGGGAGTCATAGGTCAACGTATGACCTCCTTTGATCTATATGAACAATTCTAATATGTCCCTAGGTGTCCTATGACACCTAGGGACATATGTCATCATGTAATAGGTCGAAGAGGGTCATAGGTTGACCTATGACTCCTTTTGACTCATAAGAATGATTCTAATATGTCCATAGGGGTCCTAGGATCCTTAGGAACATATGTCATCATGTAATGGATCAAAAGTTGCAATAGGTCACCCTATGACCCCTTTTGACCCATAAGAATGATTCTAATATGTCCCTAGGGGTCCTAAGACTCCTAGGGACATATGTCATAATTTAAAAGGTCAAAGGAGGTCTTAGGTAAACCTATGACCCGCTTTGACCCATAAGAATGATTCTAATATGTCCTTAGGGATCCTAGGACCCTTTTGGACATATGTCATCATGTAATTGGTCGAAGGGGGTCATATGTCAACCTATGATCTCCTTTGACACATAAGAAGCATTTGAATATGTCCATAGGGGTTCTAGGACCCCTAGGGACATATGTTATCATGTAATGGGTCAAAGGGGATCATATGTGAACCTATGACCCCTTAGATACATAAAAATGATTCTAATATATCCCTAGGGTTACGAGGACCACTAGGGACATATATCATCATGTATTAGGTTGAAGCGGGTCATAGATCAACCTATGACCCCCTTTGACTCATATGAACAATTCTAATATGTCCCTAGGGGTCCTAGGACCCCTAGGGACATATATATTATCATTTAATGGGTCAAAGGGGTCATAGGTCAACCTATGACCCCCTTTGACCTATATTAAAAATTCTAATATGTCTCTAGGTGTCCTATGTCCTTTAGGGACATATGTCATCATGTAAGGGGTCGAAGGGGATCATAGGTTGACCTATGATTCTCGTTGATCTATAAGAATGATTCTAATATGTCTGTAGGTGTCCTAGGACCCCTGGGGACATATGTCATCATATAATAGATCGAAGGTTGTCATAAGTCACCCTATGACCCCCTTTGCCCCATAAGAATAATTCTAATATGTCCCTAAGGGTCTTAGGACCCCTAGGGACATATGTTGTCATATAAAGGGGCAAAGGGGGTCATAGGTCAACCTATGACCCCCTTTGACCCATAAGAACGATTCTAATATGTTGCTAGAATTTCTAAGATGCCTTTGGACACATGTCATCATGTAATGGGTCGAAGGGGGTCATAGGTTAACCTATGAGACCCTTTGACCCATAAGAAGCATTTGAATATGTCCCTAGGGGTTCTAGGACTCCTAGAGACATATGTCATCATGTAATGGGTCAAAAGGGGTCATAGGTCAACCTATGACCCCCTTAGACCCATAAGAATGATTCTAATATGTCCCTAGAGTTTTGAGGACCCCCAGAGACATATCTCATCATGTAATGGGTCAAAGCAGGTCATTGGTCAACCTATGACCACCTTTGACCTAATGGAATGATTCTAATATTTTCCTAGGGGTCATAGGACCCCTAGGGAAATATATTGTCATGTAAAGCATCAAAGGGGGTCATAGGTTTAACTATGACACCTTTTTGACCCATAAGAATGATTCTCATATGTCCTTAGGGGTCCTAAGGATATATGTTGTTATGTAATGGGTAAAAAGGGGTTATAGGTCAACCCATGACACCTTTTAACTCATATGAACAGTTCTAATATGTCCCTAGGGGTCCTAGGACGTCTAGGGACATATGTCATCATTTAATGGGTCGAAGAGGATCATAGGTAAACCTATGACCGCATTCGACCCATATGAATGATTATAATATGTGCCTAGGGGTCATAGGAACCTTAGGGACATATGTCATCATGTAATGTGTGGAAGGGGGTCAGAGGTCAACCTGTAATCCCATTTGACCCATAAGAATGACTCTCATATGTCCCTAAGGGTCTTAGGTACAGATGTTGTCATGTAATAGGTCAAAAAAAGTCATAGGTCAACCTATGAACCCCTTTGATGCATATGAACAATTCTAAGATGTCCCTAGGGGTCCTAGGACCCCTAGGGACATATGTCATCATTTAATGGGTCAAAGGGGGTCATAGGTCAACCTATGACCCCCTTTGACCCATATGAAAAATTCTAATATGTCCCTAGGTGTCCTATGACCCCTAGTGACAAATGTCATCATGTAATGGGTCAAAGGAGATCATAGGTTGACCTATGACTCCCTTTTACCCATAAGTATAATTCTAATATGTCCCTAGGGGTCCTAGGACCCCTAGGGACATATGTCATTATGTAATGGGTCGAAGGTTGTCATAGGTGACCCTATGACCCCCTTTGACCCATAAGAATGATTCTAATATGTCCTTAGGGGTCCTAGGACCCATAGGGACATATGTCATCATTTAAAGGGTCAAAGGGGGTCAGAGGTCAACCTGTGACCCCCTTTGAAGCATAAGAATGATTCTAATATGTCCTTAGGGAACCTAGGACCCCTTTCGGGTCTAAGGGGGTCGTAGGTCAACCTATGATCCCCTTTGACCCATAAGAAATAATCGAATATGTCCCTAGGGGTTCTAAGATGCCTAGGGACATATGTCATTATGTAATGGGTCAAAGGGAATCATACATCAACCAATGATCCCCTTAGACACATACGAATGATTGTAATATGTCCTTAGGGTTCTAAGGACCACTAGGGACATATTTCATCATGTAATGGGTCAAAGCAGGTCATAGGTCAACCTATGACCACCTTTTGACCCATAAGAATGATTATAATATTTTCCTAAGGGTCCTAGGACCCCTAGGGACATATGTCATCATGTAATGCATCGAAGGGGGTCATAGGTCAACCTATGACTCCCTTTGACCCACAAGAACGATTCTCATATGTTCCTAGGGGTCCTAGGGACATATGTCATTATGTTCATAGGTCAACCTATTACCCCCTTTGACTCATATAAACAATTCTAATATATGTCATCTTTTAATGGATCAAAGGGGATCATAGTTCAACCTATGACCCCCTTCGACCCTTATGAACAATTCTAATATCTCCCTAGGGGTCCTAGGACCCCTAGGGAAATATTTCATTATATAATGTGTCGAAGGGGGTCATAGGTCAACCTATGACCCCCTTCGACCCATAAGAATGATTCTCTTATGTCCTTAGGGGTCCTAGGGACATATGTCATCATGTAATGGGTCAAAGGGGGTCATAGATCAACCTATGACCCCCTTTGACCCATATGAACAATTCTAATATGTCATCATTTAATGGGAACCTATGACCCCCTTTGACCAATATGAACAATTCTAATATGTCCCTAGGGGTCCTATGAACCCTAGGGACATGTGCCATCATTTGGTCATATGTCAACCTATGACCCCCTTTGACCCATATGAACAATTCTAATATGTCCCTATGAGTCCTAGGACCCCTAGGGACTTATGTCATCATTCAATGGGTTGAAAGGGGTCATAAGTCACCCTATGACCCACTTTGACCCATATGAACGATTCTAATATGTCCCTAGGGGTCCTAGGATCCCTAGGGACATATGTCTTCATGTAATAGGTCGAAAGGGGTCATAGGTCAACCTATGACCCCCTTTGACCCATATGAACGATTCGAATAGGTCCCTATGGGTCCTAGGACCCTTAGCAACATATGTCATCATGTAATGTATCAAAGGGGTCCATAGGTCAACCTATGACCCCCTTTGACCCATAAGAATGATTCTAATATGTTCCTAGGGGTCCTAGGACCCCTAGGTACATATGTTGTTATGTAATGGGTCAAAGGGGATCATAAGTCAACCTATGACCCCCTTCGACATATATAAATGATTCTAATATGTCCCTAGGGTGCTAGGACCCCTAGAGACATATGTCATCATGTAATGGGTCGAAGGGGGTCGTAGGTCAACCTATGATGCCCTTTGACCCATATAAATGATTCTAATATGTCCTTAAGCATCCTAGGACCCCTAGGGGGATATGTCATCATTTAATGGGTCAAAGGGGGTTATAGGTCAACCTATGACCCCCTTTGACCCATAAGAACGATTCTAATATGTCCCTAGTGGTCCTAGACCCCTAGGGACATATGTTATCATTTAATGGGTCAAAAGGGGTCATAGGTCAACCTATGACCCTCTTTAACCCATAAAAATGATTCTAATATGTCCCTAGGGGTCCTAGGACCCCTAGGGACATATGTCATCATGTAATGTGTTGAAAAGGGGTCATAGGTCAACCTATGACCCACTTCGACCCATAAGAACAATTCTAATATGTCACTATGGGTCCTAGGACCCCTAGGGACATATGTCGTTGTGTAATTGGTCGAAGGGGTTCATAGGTCAACCTATGACCCCCTCTGAGTCATATATATTAATAATATACATATATATTAATAACATACATATTAATATAATAATATATATTAATAACATATATATATATATATATATAACATTGTTATATTTAATAAAAATATTATGTTATTATATATATTAATAACATATATATTATATATATATAATGCTATTATATTTAATAAAAATATTATGTTATAATATATATTACATTATTATATTTAGTAAAAATAATAATAATATAAATTATATATATAGATTATAATAAGAATAATATAATATATTATTATATATTAAAATTAGGAAATTAAGGATGGTGTAACTAGATTGTACAAAGAAAACACCCAGGACCAAGGTTTGAGCAATGAAAAAACTCGATATTCGAACAAAAACAAGAATACGGTGATAAATAGTGCCACCAAAACTTGATAGGTTCATATTGTTGGGGCAGCTACCAATGTTCCCACCACATTTTACCAACAACAACCTTATCAACAACAACCCTCTGTGTATCACTAGCCACCCATGCAAACTCAGTAGTAAGTACTTGCACATCATAATAAAACTAATGCTATCACACTGTCGACAGGGAGTAAACCATATTTTCAGAGGCAACTGCACATATACACCCCATTGGGGGAACCTCTTGATTCAATCTTCAAAAATTAGCCAAGGATAACCTTGTTTGATATCCACAAATGCAACCCTTGGAGCCCAATCAATCTAGAGCATTTTGGTACAAAGATAAAAAATATTGCAAATTCCATCATGTCAAAGGGCACACTACCCTTAAATGCATGTAACTTAAGGATTATGTATAGGACCTCATTGACCGAAAGGAGATCATAGTGGGGGCACAACCCTCACCTAATATAGGATTAATGATGTATTAAAATGCTTTCCCTCCTCACAACATGAACCTGGGAAAGGCACCTATAAACCCTCCTGTCAACAAACCTAACAATGCTCTGAGTAAACAAGGTGACAACTGAGATACGTCTCAAAATTATACCTCAACATACTTAGACTATGGTAGCTTAATTGGTTGCATATCACAAGTTGAGCCATCCGTCAATGTCATAAATATCAAAGGCCCAGACACTTAATGTGCAATTTCTACCCATCAGATGTGACTTAATATAGTTGGTCCACTTGTATCTACACAAATCAGATCACCATCAACATGACCACCTCCATCTCGAGCATCCCATCAAAATCACCTTCACTAGGGCTATACTATAACATCTTGGAACACCTTGGAAATGCACCAGCCCAAATCTCCATCCTGGATCTCTTATGGACAAGCCCACTTTAGCAAGAGATCCTTGACAGTACTCTACGTGAGTCACATGTCCCCTCTAACATAAACACCACTGAGTTTCACAACTTGTTTGGCCATCTTTCAGCCTCATGTGCCTTATCCTTCAAAACCACTGATATCCTAGTAGTTGAACCCGACCACATCCTCCCACTTCGCATAACTGTCATGGTTTCTAACTTTGTAGTTAAATGTGTCATGATAGATAATGGATCGGCTCTAAACCTATGTACGCTAAAGTTCATCAAAGAGTTAGGATATACTGAAGTGATCACCAATGAGGTGATCACCATTAAGGCATATGACAATTTGGAGCATACTACTGAAGGAACCATGTTGCTCCCTATCAAAGTTGGCCTAGCCACTCAAGAAACACTCTATCACATAGTTGGTCTTAACCTTCCATATAATATCCTCCTCAGCTGCCCATGGATTCACGCCATGAAGGCCATTCCATCCACATATCATCAATGCATCAAATTTCTGCATAATGGCACTGAGATAACCATCCACATAGATCCTGAACCCTTTTCTTATTGTAATGCAGTTGAAGCTTCATACACCAATCATTGTCTTGGGATTGAAATTGGCACCACCACAGCTAGCTCTTCTGGCACCTACCACAATCTAGACACCATTTTAGCCTCCACTCTTTCCATAGTTAAGATCAACTACCAGAGTTGTGGCAAGTATAGTATCATAGATGCTTTTGCTGTTAGTGCTCTACCACCTAATCCACATACTCAAGGATGCCCAATACATCAAGGGCCTATACCGAAAACCACCTCTCGATTCCACTAGCTAGGCCCTACCATATTTGCCACCAAAGGTATCCTTGATGGAGTAGAAAATACACCAGACATTAGCACATGGCTATACAAAGAACCACCTCCTAAAAGTAAAGCACTTCTTGATCACTTTAATAAAAAATATCCTTGGTCGCATCGCTTGGCCACAAAGCAATGGGATTATCAAGGAGGTGGTTTAGGCCACCAAGAATTAGGTATGACATAGCCTATAGAAGCACACCAAGGGAAAAAAACCAAAGGCTTGGGCTATGGACTCCCTGCACCTGGGGGCACTACAACAGAAGGCCACACCTTTACAAACATCCAAAACACTCTTTTTGAGGTTGAAGACATCCCTAAGGAAGTTGAAAAGAAAGCTTACAATGATATTTTGCTTGAAAAAATAATCCTTAGAGCCTTTGTGCTCTACCAATTATCCTTGAATCTCATAGACCTCCCCCTCGCTCACCCCAAACTCATAGATTGGGACCAACCAAGTGTTGTTTATGTTGACGAGTTCTCTACTGAGCACGTGCTCCTTAAATTCATGGGGGCAAAAATTCCGCATAAATAGATGCCACCACCATTGGCATATGTCTACAAGCTAGATCCCGTAGGTTACTTCGAGGAGGAGGAAATCTCTAGTCACAAAAGTGAAATTCAAAAAGAAACAAAAATGTGAGAAGATAAAAGAAAAACATCCCATGGTGAAAGCTCCTCTGGAGTGTCATTGGGTGACTCAAAAAATGAAAAAAAAATAAAGGATGTATCTGACTGTGAAAACCTCTCAAAGGCACCTGAAGATGGAGATTTCATCCTCCCCCCACAAGAGCATTGACATCCTATATCTTCAGTGCTGACAAAAGAAACTTGGCCTATAAATATCAGTTTGACAGAGATACCACATATTACATACATTGCAGCCTCTCTACCACCTGAGCAGGCAGATCTTCTCATTGAGGTTCTCCACGAGAATGTGGGTCATTTTGCATGGTCATATTAGGACATGCTAGGTTTGGACCCCAAACTAGTTGTGCATCATTTGGCAATGGATTCGGGAGCCAAGCCTATCAAACATAAACTTTGAAAAATGCACCCCAAAGTGGCTTTATTAGTTAAAGCAAAGCTAGAAAAGTTGCTAGAGGCCAAAATCATTCGGCCAATAGATTATTCTAAATGGATTTCTAACATGGTACCTATTACCAAGCCCTCTGGTGATATTAGGATTCGCACCAATTTAAGGGATCTTAATAAAGCTTGTCCAAAAGATGACTTTCCACTACCAAATATCGACATAATTGTGGATCTCACCGTAGGTCATGAACTCTTGTCACTAATGGATGGTTTCTCCAGGTATAATTAGATTCATATTATAGAAGAAGATCAACATAAAATGACATTCACTACACTTTGGGGCACATTCTGCTACACCATGATGCCATTTGGGTTAAAGAACATCAAGGCAACCTGTCAGTGCTCAATGATGATAATCTAGTCAAGTCTCTCAATGACTAAATGGTATCATATCTTCTCATCTCACATGAACCCAATGAAAAAACCTTATTCACAGAGCTTCATGTTACACTATCATCGCCTAAACCCTATATCATCGTGGTTATCATGATACTCTCTCTCGATGTTTAGATCAAAATGAGGCTGTGATGGCTCTCAAGGAGGTACATGTTGGACTTTTTGGTGCTCACATGAGCGGGATGGTGCTACCAAAGTAGATCCTTTGGGCTGGATACTATTGGCCTACTCTAGAACATGATGCATGTGAATTTTTGAAACAATGTTTACCTTGTCAAGAACATGCTAATTTAATCTGGGCTCTAGCATAGGACTTGCAACCCATTGCACCACCATGGCCTTTTGCCTATTGGGGATTTGATCTTGCTGGTCTTATTGCACCACTTTCTTCAGAAGGGCACAAGTGGATAATCACTACCACTGATTATTTTACTAAGTGGGTTAAAGCAGTTCCCCTTGTTACTGCCACGAGAGTTCAAGTTTCCAAGTTTATCTTGTATCATATCATATGTCACTTCGGCATCCCATCTACCATTTTTACAGACCATAGAGGCAATTTTGAAAACCTCAATATGGAGGAATTATGCACTTCCCTTCACATCCATCACCACTTTTTTAGCCCATATTTCCCACAAGGTAATGGTCAAGCAAAGGAAACTAATAAAACCCTGCTCAAAATCCTCAAGAAAGCTGTCAATGACTCTGACCATGATTGGCATTTGCAAATTAATCTCACCCTATGGGCATACTGCACTTCATTCCATATAGCCATTAGCACAACTCCATACTCCCTGGTCTATGGTGCTGAAGTAGTCCTACCTATTGAGGTTGAACTCCAATCACTATGTATTTATCTATGAGGATAGATATCTGATGAAGAATATAGAGTGGCTCAACTTACTCAACTTGATCAACTTGATGAAAAAAGGAAACAAGCCTACAACTACCTAATGGTCTATCTCTCAAGCACAATTTCAGCAGGAAAGTCCATCTGCATAGTTTTCAGGAAGGTGACATGGTCCTTAAAGAGAATATGAAAGTTCAAGCTGACAGAGAAAAGAAAGGCAAGTTCGAGCTCACATGGCTTGGTCCTTATGTGGTCACAACATCTTTTGGCTTAGGAGCCTATCAGCTATCTACCCTTGAAGGTGAAGTCCTAAATGATCCTACCAACATTATTCACCTCAAGAAATTCTACACCTAAAGACAAAATTCTCAAATAAGAAATGGGCAAAGAAAAATAAGCATCCAATGATGAAAACTTGGTAATTCAAGTGCCTTGGATAGGTCCCTGGTGAAAACCTATAAAATAGGCACCAGGTGTACTACAACTTTTTCATTATTTGTCACAGACACCCCCCCATTATTGCCACTTTTTATCACATCACTCATCTCCCCATCTTTCCAAGGTGCTCCTCGTAGTTTTTCTTTTTTTACCATGCTTCGCCGCATCATCCTCCAACACTTTGTACTATGCAACATCCCACCTCACTCCTATATTATAGCATCCCATGTATCATACTCGATGTATTCTACCATTGTACTCTACCACATGTACCTTATCAAGTGCTTTTGATCCTTGTAATTTACTATATGTAGTGTATACAGCCCATACAACTTTGTGTCTCATACCCCTGCACTAACCCTTGTCTCCCATGCACCATACCTATGTAAATACAATAGTATCCTAACCCTTGTGCATAAATCACACTTTACATGAACCCTACCTATACACAAAACCCTTGTATCCTAAGAATTCTATCTTCTCATCCTGAGCTTTCCCCCATCATGTACATGCCTATTACCATTTCTTTTTGGTATAAAGTTCCCATGTAATTATATAGTCATACTTGTACATACTATCTTGTTCTTGTTGCAACCCATCAATAGCTCATCAGTTGATCCTTTTAGTAAAAGGTTACTTTTTCACTTTGCAAAATCTTTGGTGTCTTTGTACATTTTGTTTGATCACTTCCATGTATCTTTCATTGTTTCCTCCTCAAGATCACCATGATCATTTCATATCATCATGTATTTTGACTAGGGCAACTTAGGGGCATGGTTTTGATCATAGTCTTTTTCTGCTTGCAAGTCAGTTCAATATTATCCTTTCATATTTCAAACATGTTTTTGTTTCTTGATAAAACATGGTGCACTTGGGTAATATTGTTTTCTTGTGGATCACCCAGCACCATTCCAACACTGATCTCTCCAAGAATCATGTGTAATGCATAGGCGATTATTGCATGCTTGTTTGAGTCAGTCCTATGGAATTTTGGGAAAAAGGCCTTGACATTCTTAGTAACCATGGCAGATCCCTAACAATCCTATTTCAAATAAAGTGCTCACACTACATAGTGGTACTTCCTCACAAAGTACCCCATGCTAAAGCTTCCCCTACACTTCACATTTATTCTCATAACCCCTGGTATCCTTCTCCTTTTCATCACCTCTCTCCCTTGAACTCTCACTTTTTCCACCCTTAGAATCATTTGATTCAAATACTTGAACATCAATTCTTGTTCATCCTCATCATGATGTGATCCCTATCATAAATCACTACCCTAGCCCTAATCATCACTATCCTCCTAACTATGAGTTTTTTGGTCACTCATACTCTAACATCTTTCTCATTAGAGTCAATATCTCCTATCATAGATCACTATCCTAAGACCACCATCATGGTTTGTCCCGTTTCTCCTAAAATCTAGCATGTTGTCTTATCATAGCTTGTATTCTTTTTATCATACCTCAAGATCTCTCTTATACCCTCACATGCTTATCATAAGTCTCAGAAATATCTTTTAGTTTGTTTCTATTTTCAAGCGCATCATAAATTTTGCATTTTCATCTTAGTGTGATAGTTCATCATTAGTTTGTTTCCATTATATATATATATATATATATACATATATATATATATATATATATACATATATTTATACATATATATATACATATACATATATATGTATATATATGTATATGTATATATATATGTATATATATATGTATATATATATGTATATATATATATATGTATATATATATGTATATATATATGTATATATATACATGTATATATATATGTATATATATACATATATATATATGTATATATATACATGTATATATATATGTATATATATACATATATATATGTATATATATATGTATATATATATATGTATATATATATGTATATATATACATATATATACATATATGTGTGTGTGTGTGTGTGTGTGTGTGTGTGTGTGTATTTCATTTTCATCTTAGTAAGATAGTTCATCATTAGTTTGTGCTTCATGATAGTTTATTCTTTAATTTGTGATTCATTTTAGACCTATAATTCATCATTCGTTTGTGGTTCATTTCACAAAAAATGTTATTCATCTTTCATTTTGTTTTAATTTGTGTTCACATATCATAACTCTCACGTTTATCCTTTACATTCTGTTCATTTTAAACATCATCAAATGCTTGTTTAGTCATTAGTTGGTGCTTCATTTTATTTTTGTCACTTATCTTCTAGTTGTGTTCATTTGAGTATTATTTAAATGTTCACATCATCAAACAAATAGCATATCAAACCATATCATACCGCAAATCACATCATCCAGGCTTACATCAAAACATATCATCACATATCTGACATATCATAAATCACATCATCACGGGTCACATCAAAATGTCTCACATCACATCTAAGATAGCATAGATAACTTCACATCACATCACATCATATCTGCATTATAGACTATTAGCAAAACCATATCTCTCATCATAAGCAAATCACATCCTGCATCATAAACTATCAGCAAAACCATATCTCTCATCATAAGTAAATCACATCTTGCATCATAAACTATTAGTAACATCATATTTCTCATCATCTATCACATCCTACATCATAAAATGTTAGCAAAACCATATCTCTCATCATAAGTAAATCACATCTTGCATATCACACATATCACTCTAAACATACATCAACAATGCTCATAACATCAACAGTCCATAACACATGTCTCACTAGAATCATCAGATCTATATATCAATGAAAGAATGCAAGAATAACAGTCCATTAGTGTACAATATCCATATCACACAAACGGGTTTGAGCTCACACAAAATCTCCACGTATCTCAAAAAGCTGATATGTACAAAATACTCAATATCCCAAAAATGACATGTTCATCGATGTTCAATCCATCATCCCCACATCATCAGTCTCCTCCTCTACCCCTCTCCCAACCCTTGGTGCTGTTGGTGGTGGAGGTGGTGGCCTCATCAGTCCTCCCCCTAACCTGTACTCTCCCTCCTAGTGCTCCATCCACTATCCCCTCCTCCTTGCATCACTGTGTGGGTACAGTGTTGGTCACCTATAGTGCTCAATCTGCGATTCTAGGACTTCAACATGGTACATCCCTTGGTAGAATCTAGCCCTCTCCCTCAAATCCTCCATCTCCACTCAGAGTCTTTATAGCTCATCTAGACCCCCTCCCATTGCCACTTGCACTCGTAAGGTTTCCACCTCCACCACCAGCCTATCTTGCTCCTACTGGAGGGTATCTAGTCTTGCTTGCACTGCATGCCACACCACAATCATGGCATCCAACCTCTGCTCAACCCAGTCCACCTTTATTTGTAGCCTCCCCACCTCCACACCCACCCTATCTACTTGCCCTTGGGCTATAACCACTCCTATATAAACTTATCCTGCTCTACACAGAGTTGATCTCTCTCCTATTGTGTATCACGGAGCAACTGGCTCATCAGTATGTGTGCATACTCTAGTGAAGCATACCGGGCTACCAATCCATCATCTCCTCCCCTAGTAGATGATCCCCCTACATCTCCCCCTACTGCCCTCTGTAGCCCCTATGCCTCCTCTCCTCTTCTCTCTGGCTGGGCTCCCCTCTCCTCCACTCTCCTCTCTAGCTGAGCTCTCCTCTCCTCTCCCCCAACCCTCCTCCTTTGTCAGGCAGGCTCCTCCTCCTATGCAATAGCTTTTTCCCACTGCCACAACCCTCTAGCAACATACCACCCTTGCCGGGCTGCTTGGGCTAGCTTGTCTGCCACCACCATCGACTTCATACCCTGCGCTCTCCCCATCAGCCTCAGATGCACCCACATGTCACAGTACTCCCTAGTGGAGCCTCCATCTGCCATCCCCCTAAACCAATCCCACTGCTATAGGTCCAATTCTAGCCATGCCCTCAACAATTCATCTCAGTGTAGGGCTAGCCTATCATTAACACTGGCTCTCATGTGACCCATTGCTACTAGTGTGGATCCCCTAATGCCACCTATTGCCATCCAAACTATTGCAGTACCTTATCTAGCTTGTACTGCTCTGCTGCATACTCCTAGCTCCTTAACACAAAACATGGGGAAATAGTGTATGGGAGCTGCTCTCCCTCCTCTGCCCACGGTCCTAGGCCCATGTATGGCATCCACACCACTATCACTATCTCATCGATGCAAACTCTCCAGTAGTCTACTGAATCCATGTGGTGGTATGGTAATGGCTCAGCCCAGCTGTATGCCACTGGCTCCTCTTCTTGCCTATCTTTGTGCCCCAATGGCTTGAGCACTACAATATACTCCCAAGCCCATACCTGTAATGGTGTAGGGAACCCAATACTCCTCCCCTATCGATTGCCACCCTGGTACACTATCTCATGAAGGTCTCAATATAGCTTGGCCAACATCAGAGAACCCCATGCAGCTAGGCATCCCATATCCACAATCTGCATCACCACTAGAATCAATGCCAGCATAACCCCTATACCACCTTTATCTGGGGTAATGTACCTCGAAACAAGCCCTAGCCAATAAAAATAATTTTTCCTCTCCACTGCCATGTGATCGAAATGCTTGTCTAGTGCAAACTATCCCTACTGGATCTTGTACTCGACTCCATGCCCCATCAGTCTCTATATGGCTGCCTCTACTATCATCTCTTTGGTCGTTGTGACTGGCGTCCCCCATATTGATAGTCTGAATATGCGATAAACATCCTCCAATGTTAGAGTCATCTCCCCAGTTGATAAGTGGAAAGTCATTGTCTCATTGTGCCATCTCTCACACAGTGCTATGACCATCACCATGTAAGTCTAGGTATGGGGCAACCTTGCCAGGTAGCCCAGTCTGATCACCTCGATCCGTGCCTAGTCGGCAGGTGTCAGCGTCTCTCCAGTGCGCAACACTGCTGCTCACCGCTCCTGTGACATTAACACATCCAAGGAATAGTGTACACCACCAAAACCAATCCAAATGTCAGTTTTCAATCTTAGTTTTTTATCCTCCCACCCTCCCTTTCCTCAACCTTAGCTTTTTCTACCTTTTTTTAGCCAAAGCCTCATTTTCGTGAAAATATATTCTAGCCAGATCACTGCTTGGACAAAATGTAGACACCTAAATCTAATTACATCAATAAGTAATCGTATTTAGTCATCTCCTAAGACATTATTGATTGAATATTTACTATTTAATTAATTAATAATCATCCTATAGTTTATTTATTTATTTAATTAACTATAGTCCAATTGATAAAATCAAATGATCACTCAAAATCAATTTATCAATTAAATCCCTCTTCCCCTATTAAATTGAATAAATCATCAAATCTATTCAATTTAATTCCATATTCCCATTTTATTGAATAAATCATTTAATAAAATATCTAAAATCCTAAAAGCCTCCCTAAACACTATCCTAACCCCTAATCCACGCCATTCACCCATACTAAACTCATTTAACCACCTAACTAACCCATCCCATCAAAGCTAAATCACTCACCCTTAACCCCCATTCTAAGCTAATCCTAAATCCTCTTCTAATCATGTGCACAATCATAAACATGGGTTAAGACTTGGTAACCCAAGCCAAAGTCAACAAATATCTTCTCCCCTCACCCTCCAACATAAATGACCATTACACATCTCTTACACCTCTCCCATCCTCATTTACATCTCTTACATGACTCTTACATACTCAACCACCCTCATCAAGCCTTTCACCAACCCATTTCCTATCCTCTCACATGCATTCTCCTTGTGACACTTGTCACCTCCCCATTGGTGCTAAACTAGCACAAACCTTGTGCTCCCTTTTGAGTGCATCCTAACCCTCCCTCACCATCTCATCATCTTGACATCTTGACCATCCATTCTTTCAACCCTTGGCCTATAAATTGAACCTCCTCCCTTCACAAAATCATCCACTTTTTTATGCAAAGATATAATGCTATTTTGAGATCTTAGAAACTACCAAAATACCATTATAATGCTGAAATACCTCCATGACTCCCTTGTTGAAACCCTCACCCATGCACACACTTGGTAAAAACCCCCATCCATTGGAAGCTTGAGCACAAAGTGAGCATACATCCCCTCTCATCAGGGACATAGCTTTTTCATCATGAGAAGCATTTGAGGAGTTTACCATTCTTGGTCTACTTTCCTCCATATGGTTCTCTTTGGTCCTATCATAAGTGTTTTCCATGTTTAGCATGGTTAAAGCTTTCATTTAATAGCTAGTTTTCATTTTGCACTACTAAACTAAGTGATACACTAACATCTATCTTTTAATTTCTCTTTCATTCTAGAATGCATTGAACTCATTATAAATGCATTCACCACCTCTGTCAGATCTCAAACACTTCACACTCTTCCCTGTTTCTTCTTCAAGTCTAGCCAAATATCACTTAAATAACCAAAAAGCACAAGTTTAGCTTTAAGAAACATCACATTCATCATCCTAGATGGTCATCAACAAATATAATGACATACTTACATGCATAGTAGTTTGAACATCAAGAGATCCACATAGGTTACTATGAACCAATTCAAAAATACCACTTGGCATAGATGTTTTTATTTTGAAACTAGAGTTCATCATTTTTCCCAATTGACATTGTTTACACATAGGATTTTCACAATTTTTTAGTTTTGGAAACCCTCTTACTTTCTTCATGTTACTAATACTCACCAAATTGTCAAAATTTGCATTGCATGACCTTTTGTTCCATAATGAAACATCTTCTTCTTGTGAAAACAAACATGTCTCATAGATAAATTATCTTACTAGAACAAGTTGCCTCTAGTCTTATCACCACTTCCGATCTGTTTTCCATCAACATCATATATCTTGGTCTTTATGTTATGGAATTTAACTTTGTATCTTGATTTTTTAAGCTATGAAATACTCAATAGATTATAGTTAATTCCTTCAACCTAGTAAACATTGTCTCACTTGATTTTCTTAGTCAATTGAATTGTACCTTTACCTTTCACACCACATGGAATATCATTATCAAAATTAACACATCCACCTTTGTATGGTTCAATATCCTCAAATTTTTTTTATCACTAGTCATATGGTTGGAGAAACCAATATCAATTATCCATCTATCACTTTTATTCATATATGAGATTCATGTAGTTTTGTCATCTCCACCAGAATCATCTTTCATAGAAACATAGACAAATTCATCATTATTGCTTTTAGATTTAGTGTTAGTTCCTTCTTCAGAAATATAACAAGACTTCTTACCTTTTGCATACTTTTTATTCTTGTAATCTTTGTCATCTCTTCTTCCTTTGTATTTCTTTTCCTTTCTTTCATCCTTATCTTCTCTGTAAGGACATCTATCAACAATGTGATCAACCTTGTTGCATGGAAAATGAACAATAGGAAATTTACCTTTGTATATACCTCTACCTCTTCCAAATATTTTTGTAAGAAGTGGTTCAATTTCTTCAAGATCATCATCAGAACTATCATTATCACTTTTCACATGTTTTCCTTTTCTTTTACTAAGAACTAGTTGTGACTTAAAAACATATTTAATAGTAGCAGGTGTATAGTTATCAAAGTTAGATATCTAAAAATTAGCAAGTCTACCAATTACACCTTCTAGATTTATAATTTTACCTAGAGTGCATCTCAATTTTTGTACTGATGAAACTCTAATAGTATGTATAGGGAATAGAGTCATCAAGACCTTTCTTTTCACTATTTCATCTTTGGTTTCTCCATTTGCACCTCAAATAGAATTGACACCTTATTTCACTATTGTGTAGTATTGTACTATATTCTTACCTTCATTCTCATGTCATTAAATTTACCTCTTAGGCTCTCTCATTGGGCTCTCAAGACATTATCATCTCCTCCATATATGATCTTTAGTTTGTCCCACATCTTCTTTGCACTATAACATTATTTTATATCATCAAACTTGGCATAGCTTAGCGCTGAGGAAATCTTCAACATTGCTTGATCGTGTTCTTTCTTTCTCTTTAGTTGTTTAACTATCAGAGAAGTAGTCATTATTTTCACATACTCATTGTCCAAAATTTTTATAGCAGCATCACTAATACTAGATATATGGAGCCTCATCAAAGTTTTTCATGGAAGAAATTTCTCCTTGTTCAAGTTTTCTACCTCTCTTTTGTGAGTTGTGATCTTTAGTTTTAAGTATGTTCTTGAACTTCTCTTATAAGCACTAGGATTAGATACCAATTGTTAAAATTGTTTTAAATAATTGAGAGGGTTGTGGGGGGAGGGGGTGAATTAGTTAGTCAACATCCATCAGTACCATTTGAACAATCAAACATTAATAATTCACTATCTTGCTTATCCTATTGTAACTCAGTCTCTATTATATACTAATTTTTTTTTTTACTAGTAATCCACTGTCCAAACATAATAGACATGTTGAATATAAGATATGTAAATGTAAAATACCATGAAAAATTCAACGCAAGTTTGACACTAGGATTTAATGTGGAAACCCAATTTGGAAAAACCAACCAGCAACATGTCACCACTTTTTTACTCTTTTAGAGTGAGCTAGGTTAGGATCCAACCATGTTAAAGGTTACATTACACACTATTTATATGTAACCTAGCTAGAGGATTTAATCACCCTATTAGGAGAGCCTTTTCAGAGGACTTTGATCATTCCATTTAGAATGTTATCTTTCTAAAGGATTTACATTGGTTGTTATGTTCTTCAATGATTGTTAGGTCAACCTTTGAATAAAATTATTTTAATACAAATTGTTTGCAATGATTCAAAAGAAAATAATAGGGATTGATCTGATTACAACTCACAATTTTATGTTTAGGTCACTATTCGATTCATATGTTGATTCCTCAATAAGTTCCTGCTTGACATCTATGTCTTTGATTAACATGGTAAGCCTTCAAGTAGTCAATCTTCTCTTCACAAAAAAGCTTAGCCTTTTGCTAAAATTCACTTATCAATTTTAGTAGCATCTATACAAGCTTTCCTTTCTCATTCTTCTGTCTCACACATTCTCACTCTTTTCCTTTTCTCTAGGCCTCCTTAAATAGGTAATTATGACTTTTCAATTTTTCATAATCACCATAGAACTTAGGGTTTATGATTTGATTCATCAAGTTCATTGTATCTGTTAATATTCCTCCTTTTCTAGAGACTTCTCATCAATTTAATTTGATCATAGGTATTCTACCTAATCCTCTCCTTAAATTAAATATCCAACTCATAAATCTTATCTACAACATGATTTCCATATCCTAATAAATCAATTGAGTTGATTGGAAATCATGATTCTTCTTGTGCATTCAAAATACTATCAACCGATCATCACTAAGTTTTGACACTCAGTCATCGTTGAGTTACTCAATCATTGCTGAAATGTTGGCTTGTTATCAACTATGTTTCTCACACAAGTACTATGTTTCTCACTCAGTACTTGTGCTTCGTCAACACTATATTGTCTCGACACTTACTGTGGTTTGGTTGACACTAGAATCACTCAGTATTCCTTACACTTTACTCAATTTCTCAATCAAACATTACATGAGTGATATATCTCGACTTATATTGTAAAGACTTGAGCATCAACATGATATAAACAATTTTCTTATCAAATTGTAACTGGTCAAATGTCCATTGTCGCTTCATTTTCATAGCTCAACCTTTCCTCTCAGTGCTTTTCTTATTAGTAACTTCTTATATCCTCTTCATCAATCAAATAGATATGACATTTGACCTGATAGCTACATGTCCCATCATTAGATTTGACAAAAATGACTAAACAACAATTGTTTCAATTGTAGTTCCAACAAGAATATGTCTATGATATAGATTTGACACTACATTGCTACATATAGATACTTTTCTCCACATGAAAATAAAACTAAATTAGAAATGATACAACTATGTCAATTTCAATGTTAACTTAAGAAATCAAACCCCCAAATAAAATTTAAAAAAAAACAAGTAATGAAATGCAAAGTACAATGAGACTTGTCTATCGATTGAGTCAAGTAAGGTCATCCCATTAAAGTGGGCCCAAAGGGAAATAAGCATTGAAAACCATATGTGAATACAAATCAACAATAAATAACCATCTAAATGAGTATTTGTGATGATCATAGATAAAAGATAAAATGAAGGAAGAAAATAAAGAATACTAAGATAGAGACATAGTAACTGATTAAATGATCTCATTGTGAAGAAAGATAAATAAAAATATATAAATAAAGATGCAATACTTACAAATGTATGACAAAATGAAAAGAAGATATTTAAATAGATGTAAATAAGCATTGTCCTTGTTAATACAAAAGTAAGATGCTTAAGTAATTTAAAATCAAAACTAAATTGGAAAAAATAATCATAAACTACTTGAATTCTACCGTTAAAAACTAAATCCCAAACATTAAACAAAAGTAATAAACAAATTTTGAAGAGGTAAACAATGTGAAGCAATAAATGAATGGAAAATAAAAAAAGAAAGGATTCTATATCAGCTAAGTCGAGTCCCGTTCCATTAAACTGGGCCCAAGAAGAAGTGGAAAGTGGCACCCATATGCAAGTTCACCATTCAAATCTACTACTTGAATTCAGATCTAATCTTTGAACCCAAAAATACAGCCTTTGATCTCGAAAATATTGCCAAAAACAAACCCTCGTGATTCATTTTGTTTATGAATTCGAAGTTGAAGATTAAATAAAATGACATAGTGAGTTACAAAGTCCGGTGAATGGAGCCAAACAAGAAAACCTTAGGGCAATGGATCCTCCTAATCCTGAACTGGGTGGCTCTGTCCATTGGCGGAGCCGCTGATACCTTGTTAATCAGCTTCCATTTCTTGCACGATGACAATCGCATAAGGTTTGCTGCATGGCTTAAGACTGCAGCCTGTCCTCTTCTCATTGCCCACATTTGGCTTTAATCCCGCACAAAACATCCCTCTAAAAGCACTAGTGTAACTCCCAAGCTCTACCTTGCATCCATTGTAATTGCCTCCTCACCGGGCTTGATAATTTATTGTATTCATGGGGTCTGTCTTACCTCCCCCTCTCCACCTCCGCTCTCGTAATTGCCCCTCAGCTTGCCTTACAATGCCCTCTTTGCATTCTTCCTTGTAAAGCAGAAGTTTACTGCCTATTCAGTCAACTCGATAATTTTCCTCACCATGGGAGCAGTTATGTTGGCCTTCCACACCAATGGGGTGACAGGCTAAAGGAAGTCACATCTCGACAATATTGGCTTGGGTTTTTCACTGCAGGAGCCGCAGCTACTCTCTATGGATTGAGCTTGTCTACAAGAAGACCACACAGAGAATTCCATGCACTCTTGTTATGGAGATGCAACTTATCATGTCTTTTTTGGTGAGCATTGTGTTTTGGGATAAGGAGACTCAGCATTATCATGATTTATTGTTTTATTTTTGCTTTTGTGGGAAGTTGTTAAGGGCCCATTTCGTGGAAGAGAAAGTTAGAATATTTTTCATATGCTCTATTTGTTATTCAAAATCAGATTTGAAAATAGGAATACATATTCCCATTTTGTCCCTAAAATGAGCATATTTTCATGCCAAAAAATCAGTTATTGGAATAGCTATTCCTATTCCCAATTTGATTTTTCCAAATTATATAGTAATTTGGGTCCATGGTTCATATTGCTTTTGTTTATCATGAAAATGCTTGGACTATCCACACATCATAGAGATGATGGCCGCATAATTCTTTTTTCAAGTTCAGTTCAATTTTTTGTAAGTTATCCTATAGCAATAAAATTTCAAGCTTCGTAAGGTTTTCTACTCATTTGAACTTGTACTGATGTAGGAGCATTCAGTGGTGTAAGGACAATCATGTATCACCCAAAAATATCCTTAGTATTAGTTTCTATTTAATATGTTTTTGTTTCTGGATACCCATTTGGGTCAAATAGATATTCCAACTATCATAGTTCCACAATTGGCTTTCTAGGTTAGATTTTTTGAGCACCTTGGGATACGTGCCAGTGTAGAAATAGGTTATTTTGTAATTGAGACATAATAATGATGATTTAGAGGGTTCAAATTGGAGTGATGAATATACTTGTAAGTTAAAACACTCTAGAAAAAGAATCAGGTCAAAAGATTTTACAATTTGAAAGTTATTGCAGTTTCAATTTGCTTAGAGACCCCCTGAGAGTATTTTGAAGTCAAATTTGAGGCAATAAATGGCCTCATATGGGACAAAAAATTGAGGGATGAGAAAATCTAGTACATTGGGCTATAGAATGTTTGGAGAGCTTTTAAAAAATGTAAATGGTTTGTCAATTGGAGTCTTGGATCAAAAGTTATGCCTCTAGGAAGTTAGACTATCCATCTTCTAATTTTACACTGACTTCTCAAGAATTTTTTAGAACCTTCTATTTTGGCGATGGATTCCAAATGGCATATTTTAAAATGTATTCCTAACCCTAAACCTAATACGGGTTACTTAAGAACATTCTAGGCATTGTAAATATAGATTTTGGTGGAGTTTTAGAAAAGGTACTATGAGAAGGGTTTTCTCCAGAATCTGATAACTTTGTAAGTGCATAGGGCATCACGTGGAGTCTATTTTTGTTTTATTGAATGTAATAGAATATCAGTTCTAATAATAATATTCCCCTTTTCATGTTGTGTTCATTTTGGTCTTGGATTGTACCCTCATCATGTATAGATTTTGTCAATTTAATACAAGGTAAGTCCATGTTGAAATTATGCAGATTATTCTTACAATTAAGTTAATAGTTTGTATGCCCTAAATTTTTATTTATTCTCATCACTCAAATATTCATAGGGACACACATCTATCATACCTCATATAGTGACATCTGCTTCTCCCACATCTATTTTATCTCGTAGCCTTGTTCTTTTACTATTCACTGTATTAAGAAGTGACAATATTGATTGGTAGTCTACAAACATAGGTAATTCACATGAGGAGAACTTTAGTTCCTCTTTATAATTCATTGCACAACCTTTAGATGATAAAAAGGTTTATAATACCTCTCTTTTATGCAAGAATTTGGACTTCTCTTTAAACAAACAAAACTCCTAGTCTCACACAATCAACACAAATATTTATAACACAAAAAATAGGGAACAGCGTAGAATTTAAACCCTCAAATTATCATAGATATCCTACCAATCAATAATAATTCATATTGGAACTATCACATGTTGATGTTGGCTTACACAACGATAAGGTGTCGCAAAGGGTTTGGGTGATTCCAACTGGAGATGAAGGCACCATTAATGACTCTTATGGAGCCCATTGTGTTAATTAAGGCATCATTATGGAAATTAAATGTGTAGAAATGTATAACTTGATTTTTGGGAATGAAGGAGCACCCTCTTCATTTTTTGGGGGAGTTTGGTTTGTGGTTGATTGGCAAGCTACTCATATTTACTAGTATTTTTTGTATAATATTGACATTTCTTCAAATAATGATATAATTCCCTATCACTTTGCAAGATGCCACTCTTGGTTGGCCATGGTGGTTTCCTAGGATCTCCTTTGTTAGTCACTTCTTCATTAGGCCATGTCCCTCATGACTCATCTTCTCTATAGTTGGGAAAGAATATCTCTACCCCTTCAAACTACCAAGTTTTATTTGATGAGAAAGTGTATGATAATCCTTCAACCACAACCTCTTACAAGGTTTTAAGTCCTTGCCTAGTCTCTAGCCACACTATATTTGTTCCTTACAAAATTATTGATGCTATGGTGAACAATTTGGGTCTTACCCTTGTTGGAAAATTTTGTTTGTTCAAACATTCTATGGAACATATTAGGTAGTGGGTGGTCTAGACATCGTCCCTTAAAGGGAGTGATAAAATTAATGTCCTGGTTAATGGCTTGTTTCTTTCTTTCTTTCTGTTCCAAGAAGATTTCTCTAATGTCCTCACAAATGGACCTTGGAATCTGGGACCAAACACAAGAAATATTTTCAATATTTGCAAGTGGAAACCGAAGCTGGACCCAACCATTGGCTTAGGGGCTCATGCTTTGATGTGGGTAAGATTTCCAAGTTTATACATGGAGTACTAGAATAACAAGGTTTTCAAGGGTACAACTGACTCTTTTGGTTCACTACCGGTAGTAGACACGGTCATCCAAACAAAAGCTTGCCTCTTTTTTGCCAGGATTTTTGTCAATGTGATAGTGAATCAATTTCTTCCTTCAAAGGTCACTATTGATTACAAGTTGGGTCCCTATGTCCAACCCTTGTACTATAAAAAATTTGATCTCTTCTTCTTAAGGTATAAAAGGTGTCAACATTTAGAGGTGACCTATGCAGCCAAGATGTCAAAGTTAGAGCCTCATTTGGTCCCAGCTAATATATCTAGGAAATCTATTCCTATCCCTTCTACATATAAAGTGAACCCCTTTGTAAGCCCATTTGGGAAGGAGGGGATGGAGGAACCCCAGGATTTGAATCCCAAGGTTCTTGGGCTTGTGCCTCAACCTTCAGGCCCCACATTCCTCCTAGGCTTGATTCTAAGTACTCAGATTTCCAACATTCCTCGATGAAAGCAATTTTTTTACCCAAATGAGTTGGAATTTTCCTCTTGATCCCAACACAACAACCTATTTTGGATTTGTCTACAGAGGCTTCCTAGGTGATAAATCCCTCATCCCTTGACCTTTGTTCAATCGGTAAGTCTTGTATCTCTATGATTATCGCTAGGCTAGCATTACATTTAGGTGAGCCCAATGAAGAACCTATTTCCTAGAAGATGGAAACATCTAATCTTTTTGCTTCTAAGCCAAGATTGGGGTTAGAAGGGGTTTATGAGTCTGAAATGTTAGAGGATGATTTATGGATAATGGTAGATAAGAAAAGAAAAAAAGGAAGAATAAAATAGATATTGGTAGAGATTGGAAAGTGGGTAAAATCCTAGGGGTAAAAGGAACCACTAAAGGTATGGGGGGGTGGAAGCATATTTTGGCAGGCGAAGGGGTCCCTCAAGGGTTATAAGTTGGTGTTCTAGTTGTAGAGTTGTGGTGTGTGAGAAACTAGAGTAGTTTCTCCTTCATTATTATGGTTAGAATACTTTTCAAGAATATTAGAGGTCTCAATAGTTAGCTTAAGAAATAGATGTTGAAAAGTACCTTGCTTGATTCTAAAGTTGATAGGGTTCTCATTCAAAAAACTAAAATGAGTAAAGAAAAGTTAGACAAGGTGATGTCCTACATTTGGCAGCTATGCTTCTAGGTCTCGGAAGAGGCCAGTGACACTTCTGGGGGGATGGTTATTTCTTGGAATGTGAACAAAATATCAGGTACTCATATATTTTGATACAAACTCCATGATTTTAGTTTTCCATTACATTATAATTGGGTGTACAAGAATATGGTGAATATTTATGCCTCAAACTCAAGAGGGAAAAGAACTGAAAAATAGGACTCCCTTGAAAATATTATGCACAGTAATTAGAATGTTAAATGGATATTAGTAAGAGATTTCAACACATCCCTACACACTTCAAAGAAATAAGAAGGTTTAGAGGACTTCTCCAATAGTACGATCGACCTAGAATATTTCTTCCAAGCAACAACGTTGTGGGATCTGGACCTCAAAGGGGTAGGGTTTTCTTGGTCCAATAGGGATAGGGAAAAGGCCTTATCTAGGTTAGATTGGATAGGTTTTCTCTATTTCCAACTAGAGTAATATTGGTGACTTCTTATTAGAGGCTAAACCTAGAATAGGGTCAGACCATAGTGTTATTCTCATGAAATGTAAAGCTAGAAAAAGAAACACTAGACCTTTTAGATTTTAGATAATGTGGCAATCCAATGGAAAGTATGGTGGCTTGATAGAAGTATGGTGGGATACCCCAACCAATTCCTCTCTATTATTAAAGTTAAATTTTAAGCTAGGATTTATCAAAGATAAGGTCAAGAAGTGAAATAAAGTGTCCTTTTGTAATACCTTTGAAAAGAAAAAGGACTTAGAAAGTAAACTTGTGATCTCTTAGAAGAAGGTTAAAGATAATCTAAATGACCTGGACTCAAAATAACTTGAAAGTTCCTATAGAGACCAATGGATATCTATTTTTTTCTCAAGAATAAACCTTCCAAAAGTAAAATTTCAAGATCCAATGGCTTATAGAAGGTGAGAGGAACACTCAATTTTTCCATCAAACCACTTTACAACACAAGAGTAGAAATAGAATTTGATCTCTTAAAGAGTCTAATTATATGGTGGTTATAGAGGAAGTTGATATCAACACTAAGGCCATCAACTACTTTTGACATAGGGGAGCTATTGACAATGGATCCCATGACTATCATAATCTGCTTGGTTACAATCTTGAGCTTGTCTCTCCATATGAGAATATTGCTATGAACAAAAAGATTGAAAGAGAGGAAGTTAGAAGAGATGTTTTCTTCTTTCAAGCCTTCAAATCTCCTAGTCCTTATGGGTTCCCTAGGCATTCTTCTAGGAATATTGGGACATTATGGGAGAAGATGTTTTCATTGTTGTGTATCACTTTTTTAGAATTAGTAATATGGAGAATAGAACTAATCAAGCCTACATTGTGCTCATTCAAAATAAATTGGCATGATCAAAAGGAAAATTATTAAGGGGTAAGCCCCTTCTTAAAGCATGCCTAGAAATTATCACTATGCACCTTATGCCTTTTTCTTTATTGCTTGCAAAGGTGGAAGATATCTTGGAGAAATTCCAAAAGATATTTTGGTGGTCGAGAATAGAGGAAAATAGAAAGGTGATTCTTTTCAACTAATATCAAGTTCGTAAACTATAATGTCCCCATATCCCTATTAGATTGATAATAGTAATATTATAAGAGTAAAATATTAAAATAATAATGTATATAGTTATAATCATAATTATAACTATAATGATAATCAAAATAAAATATTAATATAAAAATAAGAAAATATAATTATAGCTAGTACGCGATTTGATAATAAAAAATTATTATCAGTAATAATAAATAAATATAAATATAAATATAAGACCTTAATAATAATAATAATAATAATAATTTAGTAAACAAAGTCACTATGAAAGGACATAACCATTTGATATTGAAATATAAATAGAGGAATAAAGGGAGATATCTTTCCTTACATTAGCCATTTTGGTTTGCTTAGATTGTACACCAAACAAGGAAGATGAATAGAGAAGCACTAAATGTTTGAGGGGGAAATAAGCTAAATACATGGGTTACTAAATTTGATGGCAGTTATACCAACTCATTTCTATTGAGATCGTAGAAGACATATCCATTCAAGCATTGACAATAACTGAGCCATAGCAGATTTAGTGTATAGGAGGGATTCATGGAATTGCTAGCAGAATCATTGTATGTGAGAAGAGCACTATTGTTGGGCCAATTAGAGTCATCTTAAGACCTAATTTTAAAGTCCAAGAAGTAACAAACAATTGACCAGTTTCAGTGATATATAGTCACATTTGAAGATTCACAAGAATTTTTTGAGGAAAGATATATACAAACAATGATCACATAGACTTGGCGTGCCACTTTTTTAGTAACATAGCATTCGAATACAAGTGGTAAGTGATAGGTACAAAAGGAATTGTTTGGCTCCATTTCATCAACAATCACTTTAGTGAAGATGCAAAAGATATAGAACAAGGGATAAGACATGGATGGGTTGATAGATCATATTCTACATACCCCATTGTACTGCAAGATAATCTTGTGTTATGGAATTGTTAATATAGAACCATGAGGATTAGAAGAAGATATAATATATACATAGCAATCAAAAAACAATTAGCAAATACCATGAAGATAAAAAATGGTTAGTGACAAGTAATATGAAATAAGGAAATTGGATGATGTCTTGTAATCAATTATGAGTAGATTCTAAGGGAAGATATGGTTATGGTGCATAATGAAAATTTAGGAATAAAATCATAGCCCATGTTTTTGTTATTTACCTACATAGTGATGGATTTGGAAAATATTTGAACTTTCTTAATATCATGAAATTGCATAGGAAATGCTCATTCATAATTTATACTCTTCCCACCTTTGTGAAAAGTTATTGAAATATTCTATACACTACTATATCAAGGATTCCATGATCAATTTATATATGCAATCTATGTGAATGAACTATGAGATAAATAGAGAAAAAGTGAAGAATTGGATAAATATCTAAAGGGATATTATTAAACCCAAAGAAAATGGTGGGCTTGGTGTCAGGAATCTTAAAAGTATGAAAAAATGTCTTGTCTCTAAATTAGGATGGCTAACTTTAGAAGTAGTCAAAGATTGGACTAAAATCCTAAGGGATAAATAATTATCATATGATCCCTCCATTTTCCATCTAAGCAATAATAACCCTAATGGTAGCTATCTTCTATGGAAGAACATCCTAAAAACCAAGGGCCTAATTAGAAGAGCCAGTATAACACAAATAGGAAATGGTAGAAAAATTCTATTCTAGGAAGAAATATGGAAGGGTGAGCTTCTTATCAAGGTGGTGGTAAATGACCTTGGTTTTATTGATTGGTTGAAGATGAATTTGGGGGAGAAAGTGGAAATTTAGTAAGAATTGGAAAATGCTAGATGGAAGGACCTTATTAGCCTATGGAAAGTTCAATGTGAAGTCAAAATATTTAGGAATGTCTCTAAGGAGGTGGTTACCTTTCTTATGAAATTCCTACCCAATCCTAATCTCTTTAATCAAGCATAGGAGGAAAAATGGTTCTAGAGATAGAAGAACAATGGTGTCTTCTATGTTAGTTCGACCTCTAGATCCCTTGAAGATTATTTAGCTACTGATAATTTTTGAAAGAGTATCTAGACCCATAATGTTCCACCAAAAATTAACTAATGTTGGTGTGTTGTGGCTCACAAGAAAACCATCACATTGGAAAGCCTAGCCAAATGTGGTCTCGCATTAGCTAACATATGTGCCTTTTGTGAAAAGAATGCTAACTCTGATAGTCACATTGTCTTACATTATATGTTCACAACTCAGATATGAAATCTGATTTTCATGAAATGCCATGTTTCTATGGTGTTCCTTGAAGATATTAAGGATTTGATGATGCAATGGAAGGTGTCCCCTTTCTCTCCACCTATATTTTCTAAGCATTGGGAATTAATACTTCTAGTGGTTAGATGGTGTGTTTAGAAAGAAAGAAAGAAAAAATCTTCAAAGGCAAAAAGATGCAAATTAGTTCCTTTTTCCACAACATCAAAAACATCACCAGGGATAGAAGAAATTGTGCTCTTTCCTCCAAATCCTTATGTTCCCCAACCTTATTGATACAAGGATAAACAAAACTAGAATATAAAATAAAGTTTGGTAAATATCAACTAGCTGAAAATTTGGAAATGAAAAAAGTGCTATTGGATTAGATGCTCAAGAAAAGATGGTTGAAATGTAATTTGGATGGATGTTCCAAAGGAAACCTTGGTGTTACTAGAGCCAGATGAAATATTAGAGACTAGAAAGGTAATACTATCCTTGGCTTTGCCAAGTTTTTTTGGAATTAGGTCCAAAAACTATGATGAGGCTATAGCAATGTGGTTAGGTATTAAAAATCTGTAAGACTTAGAAGTGAACAAAGTTGAGTTGGAAGGAGATTAGAAGCTCATTATTGACTTTCATTAAAAAAGTTCAAATTTCCTTGGAGTATTTCCCCTTTAATTGAAGATTGCAAAAGAAGGCTCTCATTATTCAATTGTGTGCTAATAAAGAACACCCTTAGATAAGGGAACAAAGTTGCTCACTACTTAGCTATGGAGGTTCTAAACTATGAGGAATGGAAGATGGTGAATAAGACAAAGGGGTCACATGAGTTAAATCTAATAGTTTTAAATGATAACAAAAAATATAATAGTACATGTGGTGGGAGTTCAAGAGGTGCCAAGTGGATTGTCATGTAGCTAAGTCTATAGGGTTAATGCCATATAATCATCACACGAAACATTCCTATTGAGATGTGTGTAAGTGTCATTCACAATATTCACATCAATGAGGTGTTAATCCCCATGAAGCCAAAAAGGGCATTCCACATTTTTTCAATAATAAGGTTTAATCATGTGAATCTTAACCCATATCTCTCTCTTTTATTTCCCAAGATGGGTAATAATCTCACTGTCAGACATTAATGGAGTAAAGCTAGAAAGTATCCCACTCAACTGAGGTGTTTCGTATCAGAACTCATCATGATTTACTATGTGTCACATCAATGGTAGGAAAAGGGTCATCTTTGTGAAATGGTATAGAGTTGGGTTTGAGGAAAATATTTGTGGGAATATTTCTATAACATTAAATCATATTAATTATATTTTTTATTTCCTTTACTTGCAAACATAAATGTATTCTTCTTACTCAAATCTCCTTAATACTTCCATTTCCTTCACTATTTAAAGAACACTTCCATAATAAGCAGTGTTGCAAACAAAGGTGTTCACAATATAAACTTAGGTCATGAGAAAACTAGCCAATTTTTTGAAAAGGAGAACATCATGGGTGGTCTATCAAAAAATGTTGAACCCAAAAATAGAAAAGATCTAGAGAAGAACAAGGAAATCCAGGGTTATTTTGTTAAAGGAGGCACTACATTCTTATATTGAGGAAATTAATAGCTACAACATCACCCTTTCGACTAAGTTTTCTAATTCTTTGAAGAAGGGTTAAGTGGAGATAGGGAGTATTTGATTTGTGGTGATGTTAGCACTGATTGATGAAGTGATGAGCTTGAATTGTTTTGGTATTCAAGTTGAAAGAAAATGTATGCTAGATTATAGTAAGTTTAGGCACAAATGCTTTGAAGATATGAAACAACCAGTTACAACCATATTTAGAAATGGGTATGATAGGATCTCCCTTCCTAGTCCTTTTGATTCCATTTTTTATTGGTTATTTAAGTATTTCACTCTTGAAGGTTAGTATATGATCTATCAAGACCACTATTTTCATTTTCTTAACATGTTGAAACATGGGGAAAATGTTAATATCCTATTCTTCCTTCTTTCTTGTCTTGTTAACAGTATCATCCTGGGAGAAAACTCTCCCATTCACCAAGGGCTCATTTTTCTCCTCTACTATCATGTTTGTGCTCACCATCTAGGTTTCTCTAGATGTTTCCCACCCAATAGAAAACACTAGAATGCCCCAAGTCTTTGTTGGTTATTGACGAAATATACATAGAAAAATCCAAAATGGAGTCACACCATCTTTGAATAATCCTCATTCCTCCAAATACAAGAAGCTTAATATTTCTTTGGAACAATCCCTTTTGTGTGAGGGCCCCAAAAAATCAAAGAATGCTTCCACTAAATCTAGCCCTACCAGTAACCCTAAAAAAAATGAAATAGTGGAAGAAATTATTGATATCAACAAAAATGATGGGGAGGAATTTTTTGATTTTGATGTGGAGGATAGAGCTATGGACATAAAAATGGAGAAGGGGAATACTAGTTTTGGGGAACAAAGATCAACGAGATTAAAAAACAAAAAAGGGAAGAGATATATAGAAAAAAGCAAGGAGGATTCCCACAACTCCAATATGGAGGATAAGGTAGAAAAAATGAAAGTAGAGAAAATGCCAGAGAAAGTTCGAGTTAACTCCTCTGAAGATGCATATTTCAAAGCAAAAGTGGAGAACACTGATGAGGAAACCCAATTTTCCCAAGAATTGAAAAAACTTACATTGGGGAACAAATATTTTCCCCTCCTATCATTTAAAGACATCTAAAAGACTTCAAAAAAGACTATGAAAAATGTTTTTTCTAAAATTAATGTAAAGATTGAAAAGCTAAACAATAACCTCAACAAGGCCATCATTGACCTTAAGCTAGGAGTGGTTGTTTAGAAAATCTACAAGGTGCAAAAGGAAATGATGAGAAAGGTTGTGTTCAAGGTGATCAATGGGAAGAGTAAACTGAGAAAGGCAAGCCAAACCAAGGAGGAGAAGTGCGACTAGATAAATAATTCCATATGGATTAAGAACTAGATTGAATAAATCAAGTACCTTAATGAAGATTGAGAGAAAATCAAACATGCCTATTTCCTCATTCCTATGTCTTTGCCTCATATTGAGTTTTCTAGTGGTTTCTTGTTTCATTTGTAATTTTGTTAAGTACTTTTTTTTCCCTTCAGCATTGTCAAGTTTATTTTTGTTAACTAATAACTTTATTAATCCCCACTATTGTCAGAGTAGTAAGACTTTTAATTTGGTTAGTAAGTTTAGAAGTTTAGATTTAAGTTAGTTTTAAGTATGTTTGGCTTAAACTATTTGAAGAACATGGTTGGTTTTGATTAATTTTGATTTTTTGTAGTTTTGGGTGGGACTCTAAACATTGGGGTTAGAGGTTTCTTCTAATCAACAAGGGTGTAATAGCCCAAGGCAAAGATGGTATGTGCTCATTGCTATTCTTTGGGTTTAGGACCCTCTGCCTACCTTTTTTAATAAAAACAATTCAAACACATTCTCTATCACAATTGGTCAACTAATACCCATGATGGAAATACAATCCATGGATTAGAGCATTTATATGATGATAATGTGACAACTTAACTTTAATGGGAAGAAAACTCCGCAAAGTCAAGCTATCAATCCTCCACTATGGTAGTGTCCTCTGATGGCTTTCTCATAGGCAATAATGGTGCGGTATCAAGATTAATCTTTCCACAATAATGAGAAAAGGGGAAGAGAAACTATGCCAAAAATTTAGAAACAAGCCAAGGGTTCACCTGTTCAGTTGAGAAAATCTACCAGAGAAGTGAAATTTTTTGACTATGAGATCTCGAGAAGCAATAGATATAACCTTCCCTATATATGCTAATGAAGTTGAAATTATTGTATGTTATGAAATAAAATTAGAATCTTGTTATTGCAACTTATAATTTTGAGTTCTTTGAATAATACTTGTGATACTTATATAATAATTATTTTAGAAAATTATAAAGAGAAAAGTTTAACATTCAATCATTAATATATTTAAATGTAGAAACATAAAAAAAAATTCTTCATAAATAAAATAAAGACGTGTTACTCCTAATTCTTATTGATTAGTAAAATTTATAACATATTACTAAGTCAAATAACATTGAAACAAAAATCTATAACAAATTACTTTGAAAGTCAAGATTAACACTATTTAGCAGTAATGAGGAATTCAATTATTGTCTAGCCAAAGATAGAAATAATGGGAGCAATTGTCCAAAATAGTTAGGGGTTATATTATGTATGCATGTGCATGATATCAATTTTGGTGTAGATGTTATTTATTGGACTTTATTAGCAATTTTCATTAGGTGTTACTAAGGCAAGTTCAACATAGGTGATTGAGTGAAGAAACTAATGGTGTAAAAAATGAATGCATAGATTCATAATTAGAGTCATGGTAAAGCATTGGAAGATATATTTCTATCTTGGAGAGGGTTTGTCATGAGACATGAGGGATATATATAAAATGAGAAAATAGGTTGTAAACAATGAGAGGGAGAGATATAAGGAGATATGAAGATCTCAATGAAAATTTAAATAATTATTAAGGAGAGATAAGGAGGTTCTTGATTCTCCAAAGTGAAAAGAAAGATTATATATATATATATATATATATATATATATATATATATATATATATATATATATATATATATATATATATATATATATATATATATATATATATATATATATATATATATATATATATATATATATATATATATATATATATATATTATAAGAAGGTGTTAATGCCTTAGCACTTGTCAATATCATTGTGGGAATGTGGTCCATCAACATGACCCCACCCATTCAAATCTCTAGTCAAAAATATTTTTGGATAAAAATAAAATAAAATCTACTATGATGTTTTATTTATTAATACTGTGCATTATTATTTTTTATTAATTATACTTATATTTATTGTTAATGATTTCTTAGTTATAATAAATACTAAGTTTTTAACTCAAAATTTGCTAACCAATCAAATATAATTATAATTAGAATAATTTATATTTGTATAAATATGCATGCAATAATTGATATGTATTATAATAATGATAATAAATGTATAATAATAAGATCCCATGTACTATAGTTATGCATAATACTTATTATTATTCATAGTAACGATTCTACTATTTATTGAATAGCTATATAATTTCAATAATAAGAATTAATTGATTAATACTTTTAAATATAATTATAATTGATATATTATAATTGTTTCAGTTTCTTCGTCTAATTAATGCAGATAGGCATTTGACAATGCTAGAAAGGGTAGAGTGGGATGGTGTGAGTGTGTTAATGTTAAATTTTATCTTTATAGGTTAAATTTGACAACCATCTACACACCAAATATTTTAATTTATTTATTAAAAATGTATACTTTTAAAAATAATTTAATAAAAATGCCACATAAAATACTTGTTAAAATTATAATGTTTCGAACTTCAGAGATATAAATAATTAATTTTTTAAGAAATTATAATAAAATGTATAGGTAAGTGCAAAAGAGAAAAGGAAATATAAATAGTTTTGGGTGTAGTAAATTATGTTTTAGTCATTCTGCAATAGATATCTATCAACATTTTTTTAGATGGATTTATATAAGATATGTATGCTGGAAATTATAATAACTATGTAATAATATACTACTAATTAATGATCTTATCATTACTAGTTAGGTTCACTAAAACAATAAATAACCTATCTTTATATTTGAATTTTGTAATTGTTAGCTTATTAGTATAAAATATCAAGTGGTTTTTACAAAAAGTAAATATAATTGGATATATTTGTTAAGTTATCAATTTAAAAGAGAAGAATTTTTTATCATCTACATATTATCAATGAAATTGGATAAATGAAACAGAGAAATTAGTATTTTAGCCTCCTGCTTGGAGGTCAACTAAAAAATGTAAAAATGGCTATACAAAATTAGAATATAATTTTGATTAAATTTTTTAATTGATTAATATAAAAATAATGAATTTTTTATTGGATAGCTAATCATTCTAGCTAATGATAGTATTCAAATGATGAACTTATTTCTCTCTTTCTTTCCTTCCAAATCTCAATGTACCAACAATGGGGCCTTGGTCTATGAATGAAGTTGAAAGGTTCTTAAAGAACCCAATAAGGATCGAGTCTTATTGAGTGCACAACTGTACAATTTATACCATAAGACTCATACTCTAATATAAAATAACTACAAATAGCTTTGAGAATACCTCCACTAAGAATAAAAGCTCAATATACTATTCTCCAATGGTGACAGCATTGGGAAAGACCATAAAAACCTAGAAACTCTTTCGTAAATCGATAGTATGAATGGAAGATTATTTTTTTCAACTGAGGGCTACTTGAAAAAATAAAATGCAAGTTTTTCGCATCAATCTGGTAGAGATTGAATATCCAAGAATACATTGAAAAAATAGATGAGTACATTTCACTCTCTCCATCCATGTTGATCTCATTGTCTTAACCCAAGTTAGACATTTTTATGAGTCACTATAAATGACAAAAGAATCTTCTACACTATGTCTGACTTGAACCATAGGTCTATGTTACTCTTTCAAACTCTTCATCTGATTCATAATCTCATGGGGTCTCAAGTTCAATCATCTATACACTACCACTTGTACCATAGAAGGTGCAATGGAATAACAGATAGGAAGTTTTGTACATGTTTTAACTTAACTACCTATATGTCCAATTTTGTAAAATCCAATAGAATATATAGGTAATTCCTACTATGTGCATCATTTTCCCCAGTCAAAGAAATTTCTTGGCTTCTATAGTCATGGCATAAAAAATAGAGTTTCATAATCAAAAAGTTACTCTACCACAAATTCTTGTCATGGTAGATGGACCCAATAGCTCAAAAAACAAGAAAAGGAAATATATCTCAACCTTCTCAACTAGTGAAAAATCCTAGGAAAACCATCATGCACTATCTTTCTTCTCAAATTTATATCGAGCATTACTTGTCCATTGTCCTTCATTGTAACATTGAAGGATGCCTCTAAGACAATGCCTTCATGTCTCCCTTACCATTTGTATAGATTGTATTGAGGGAAGAGTGATTTTTTAAAGCTTCAACACTATTTACTGTGTTCATAGGAAACTTGATGATTAGAAGTGACAAACTATTGGGTTCACAAAAATTGATTTAGAGAATAACCCCAAGTGTCCTTTCATGTTTTATAGGTTTTGGCTTGATGGATTAATATTTTGAGAACTATTGATTGAACCCTTCCTGCGTGCTGCTATCCAAAGTTAGCTCAAATAAACCAAGTGTTTATTACAATCTACTTTTGATGTCAATCATAGAGATGCTAATGAAACATTTAGCATACAAAGTCAATCCTGATCAAATGGTTCAAAAAGAAAGGGAACTAAATATTACTACAACCTAAAAAACTAACCATCCAAGTAATAATTACTTATTACAATAGAATTCAGGATAATTGCAAGATTCTTTAGAGAATTAGTCTGAACCTAGAATCACACCACATAGTAAACCAAAAAAATTATAATCTAAAAAACATGTAGGCATTACCAAGTGATAAGTTGTCTCTGACAAAATATCTTAGGTCTATTCAAAGGGCCTTGAAACACAAACTCACAAATCCTGAATATCAGTGCTTATAATGTAGCTTCTCTATTTAAGGAGTAATCAATATATTGAATGCACAATTGATACTGAATACTATACAAAATAGACAACTCCAAAAATGATGACAACAAAAATCCAATTTGAACTCCATTCACATCGATATGTCAAATACCTTTCAGTATGTGATCATGTTGGACTAATTGCCAATGTTCACCTTTGGAATTCGTGACATGGCTTAATCACCTCTAATGTTCTATAAATCTAGTGGTTGTATTAGAAATTTATAGATTGATCTTTTGGTGCATCAACAACTCTAGCTTGTAATAAGTAGTATCAAAGCTTGATCACAAGTTCGACTTTCCTTGGGTAACATTGAGGAGGAAATTGTTGGACTAAATACTAACATTTCCCTTTGGGATTCATGACATGGCTTAATCACCTCTTGTATTCTATAATTCTAGTAGTTGTATCAGACATTAATAGGTTCATCTTTTGGTGCAACTATAACTCTAGCTTGTAACATGTAAGTCTTCCAAAATTTGTCATTATTTGAAATACTCCAGCCCTATATTTATAGATAATAGTTTAACAGATGACAAGATTTATGCATAATTTTTAGAAAATTTAAAAATAATAAAAAAATATGATTTTTAAATTTTATTTATTATTTTAGAGATTTGGGAGTCTAATATTATTTATTCTATTTTTAAAAAAAACTAATATATTGATTTTATAATTATTAAATAAAGATAAAGTTTAATAAGTTCTATTGCCAAAATTAAAATTAAAAATATTATCTTTTCAATTAAAAAAATACGAATTAAATCATAAAAATATATTTGATTTAGTGTTTTAAAGATTTAGATATCATATTACTATTTATCTTTATTTAATTGAAAATATAATTTTTTACTATTATTCTATTTATGAACAAATAGAGAAAAAAATGTATATTAAGAAAATATTTGTTTAATTTTTAATATATGAAACTATTAAATTTAAGTTTTATTTTAATTATTTAAATAGATGATAATTTTTTTTATTAAAATTAAAAATTAAAAAATCATTTACTAAATTTTTCATATACAACATAATCTTAAATTTTGTATATAAAGTTTTTTAAATATTATTATTTAATGTGAATATAATATCATTGCATTTATATATTTTTATGATATTACAAAAAATTGATTGCCAATAGTTTTTATGATAATTATAATAATTTAATTTAATTTTAAAAATTAGATTTTTTAAAGTTTTATGATAAAAGAATAATTAAATTAAAAAGGAAATATGTTTTTTGTACTATAATTTGTTAAAAACATATAATATCCTTTTTACCTTAAAGACATAATTTTAAAGTTTTATACAATTGATTTTATGCATTCTGATACTATTTGATTCAATGTTATTAGTTATTTTAAATTTCATATTTAGTAATAACTATTTTAATCATTAAAAAATAGATAAGGAGATTATTTTCAAATAAAATGAAATATATATAATGTTGGAGATCATTTTTTCAATGTGACTAAATATTTTTAATGAGGCAAAATGGTTTAACAGGTTTCCAAAGGTTATTTTGTGGGTTTTAAAGTAGTTTCACGACATTTAACAAATTATTTAGCAAAAAATATAAGGACAATCCCACATTAAAAGCCTATCGAGTAATTATCTTACAATTTAAATTTGTTAGATTGTAAAAATTTAGAGTACTCTAATTTATAATACTATTGTATAAGATTTAATAAATATGTTATGTTTTTAGTATGAAGTTTTCTAATAATTTGTTATCAACATAAAAAATATAACTGATTTAAATTTGGAACATTATTAGGGAGAATTCAAAAATCTCTTCACTATAAATATCAAGACATATAAGCATACTTCATATTTTGATATTTGAAGTTAGAATAATCATTTCAATATTATAATTTTTATTCCAAAATATTTTCAAAAGAGTTGTTTATAGAATTTGTTCTATATGAATATATCTATGTATTTAAATTTAAGCTATTCTTCATTTTTCTCTAAGTTGTTTAATTAAATTTCAAAATTAGATATTATATATCTTATGCTTTTTAAAGATAACGAATTTTAAATTGCCATGGAATATTTTTTTCAAGAATTTTTTTGGTCTTTTAGTTTTAATTTTCTTTATTACTATACTACACTAAAATTAAATTTACTTTCAAGAAAATGAAAATCCTTAGAGCTTTATAATTAATAAAATTATTTAACAAATCATTTTATGTTTGAAAACATATATTTTTTAGATCACTTAGAATGAAAGTATTTAAATAAATAGACAATACATAAAAATGTCATATATGATACATAGAGACAATTATCAAATTTATTTGTGATCTAGTTATTTGAATTACACTTGTTTACATTTAGAAGTAAAAGTATTTTACTTTACTAGCATTAATTAATTTTTGTACTTTCATTAGACTTGAACAAATTCTATACACTTCAAGAGCTAATATATATTTTAAAACATGGTAAACATTAAATTCAAGAAGCATGAAGACTACTTATAATGGACTACATAAATTACATATTTCTAGCTAATAAATTGCTTCTTGTGGTCTCAAGTTGCAATTACTCAAAGTTGCAATTGTTAGAAATCTAATTGAAAAGCTCATTGTTGAAGATCAAAGAGGGAGATTGTTGCAAAGAAGGAAGACTGTTGTAAAAGAATGTTTTCAATTATTGTTTTGTCATTGATGCCAAACCTGCTATTTGTAGGAATGATATTTGCTTATAAGATCCAAGTACTATCACTTAGTTGATTGATGAAGAGGATTTGATCAATGAGATGTAACAAGAGCACCTAAGAGATAGGTTGAGTTATGATGTTGTATTGAAGTGAAGGGATCAATTAAGATAATGGTTAAATGATGTATTAATAGCATACTCAAAGATATAGAGGTTGGTCACACTTAGAAACATTGGAGGAAGAAGTTGTAACACGGTTAAATGAAAAGCTTAAACTAAGATCTTTAGTGGGTGCCAAGCAAGTTAGTTGAAGCTGAACAAATTCTCAGTTGAAGCCGAGTAACAGAAAATTCTAGTGTGTGTCGAGTGATCTTTAAGTGCTGAGTGAAGATCAAGTGTTGAGCAGTAGAAAATTCTTAGTTGGTGCCGAGTGATCTTTAGGTGTTGAGCATCAGGAAAAATATAGTTGATGTCGAGTAACACAGTATGTGTCGAGCACTAGTATTTCAATAGTTTTGAGTTGCTGCATTATTTTAAATGATGAAGATTTTCCAAATATGAGCCAACAAAGTGGTTACCTTGAATTTTTTGAATGAGTTGGAAGATAAGGATGATGAGCTAGTGGCACAGAATTCTATGTAAACCATTTTTGGGCAAATTCTAAAGGATTATTCAAGAAGTTTCTAGAGGAAAAAAAATATGGGTTAGATACAATGAATCCTACCTAATCTATACAAATTGAAATTAAAGAATGGAAGAATCAAGTAGGAAAAGAACTTCAAGACTTCTATTTAAGAAGTCATAGACCAAGAAGCAAAGAGCTACTGATACTATTGCTACTGAAAGAGCCAAATCTGTGAAGTAGTTGGAAGGGTGTCAAGGAGAAGACATCTAGAAGAAAGAAGAGAATTGAGGCTTTGCTTCTAGGAGTGGTCATGAGGAGATGATTGCACTAGTACAATGAGCATGGAGACTCAAGGAGACTAAGCTTGAAAGGAGGGCAAGTAGTCAGAGTTGTAGAGATTGAAGGCAAGGCAAGATTATGAACTGAGAAGTGATCTGAGATTTGCAAGATAAGTTGTATGTTGTAGTCAAGTCAAGATTTTCTAATACTCTCTAACAATTATATTAGATCTAAAAATCCTATGGACTTAGGTTGGTTTAATAGCCATTTGTAAATCCTTTAACAGGGTGGTATTCCAAGTGAATGTTCTAAAGTCCTTTAGCTAGGCCCACTTCGAACAGGGTGATTAAATCCTCTAACAAGGTCACATTTAACAGTGTGCTGTAAGCCTTTAATAGGTTAGGCGTTTTATAGGGTATCACTTCAAAAGAGTGAGAATTGAGTAGCATGTTATTGGTGTTTTTTCCCAAATTGAATTTCCACATAAATCACTATGTGATGTGTTGATTTCTTATGTGTTATGCTCGCATGTTGATTTATAGTAACTTGTTGGTTACAAAAGTTAAATCTTGGATGAATGAATAGTTGAATGGGCTCACTATACTTAGTGAAAAGTTTGAATAGGATATTTGGACCTTGAATAACTAATTCACCCCCCCTCTCAGTTATTCCAAAGAATTTCTAACAATTGGTATCAGATCCATCTACTGATTTAGTTTCAAGGTACTATAAGTAGGAAGATCAAGATGTCCAAGAGAGAAGTTCCCAAGCTCAACAAAGATAAATTTGTTGCATGGCAGAGTCTGATGAAATTGTACCTTGGATTAATAGGTGACTATGCACAAACCTCAATTGGGATAGAGCATGTAAATCCTGCAAGACCTCTTACTACAGATGATTTGAATAAAAAGAAGGAGCATAATTAAGCAATGCTGGAGATTTCCTCTGCACTCAATTATTCATAATATGTGACATCAAATATTGTGACACTACATTCAAGATATGGAAAGCCTTATTAGATATCTATGAAGGAGATTAGAATGTCCAGAGAGAAAAGAGAGAAAGCCTAAGATGAAAGTTTGATGACATGAAAATGAAGGAAGGTGAAAATGTTGCTCAGTATGCTGCAAGAATGAAAGAAGTGGTAAGTGCAATAAGAAGTCTAGGTGGTAAATTGGAAGAAGAAACTATCATCAAAAAATATTTAAGAACTCTACTCCCTATCTATCCTATTAGAGTTTCAGCCATCCAAGAGCTGAGGTGTGTACAAGGAAACACACTAACCTTTGAAGGAATAGTGGGAAGACTTACTGAATTTGTGCTATCCAATTTTGATAACTATAGACCTAAGAACCTTGAATATTATTTCAAGGCCAAGATGGCAATAAAAGAAATTGAGGAGGGGGCATCAAGCAAAAAAGAGAAGAAAAGGAAAACATGCATCCAATGACAGCAGCGTAGATGAGGAAGATGTGGAATAGTTAGAAGCACTACTGGTTAGGAGATTTCATAGAGGCACAGGTAAATTTAAAGGTAAGATCCCTATCATATGTTTCAATTTTAATGAAATAGGTCATATTGCTACAAGATTTACACATAAGAAGAACTACAAAGAAGGAAACAAGTACAGGAACACGAGAGAAGATGATAGCAAGGATTACAAGGAAAAAGGCAAAAGATGCTACATTGTTGAAGAAGATTCTGATGAGAATGATGATGAAGTAGTCTATGTAGCCATGAAGGATGAATCAGATAAAGATGAAGATGATGCAATAGTATTGATTACCTGTGTGAACAAGAATGACAAGTGGATCATAAACAGTGGATGCTCACATCACATGACAGGAGGTAAAAGTAAGTTCATTACCTTTACTCAATATGATGGGAATAGTGTTAGATTTGGTAATGATGCTCCATGTCAAATCAAAGGAAAAGGTTCTATTAAGCTCACAGAGAAAATTTTATGTAATAATGCATACTATGTTGAAGGATTGAATTACAACCTATTAAGTGTATCATAGTTAGGCAATGTAGTTTGTAAAGTTGAATTTGGAAACAAAAGTACTAAGATCTATGACATTGATGGAAATCTGATAAGAAAAGATAAACAAACTAGGAGTAATCTATTTTACCTAGATATGGAAGATGCAACATGTCTTGTTATTAGATTTGATGATGTGTGGTTGTGGCATAAAAGGCTATGTCATGTTAATTTTGATAATCTAATTAGCATCAGAAAGAAGAAGAAGGTTAGAGGGTTGCCAAAATTGAAGAAACCTAAAAACACAATCTGCAAACAATGTCAACTAGGGAAGATGACTAAGTCTAGTTTCAAAAGAAAAACATTCTCTTCTAGGGATGTACTAGAGTTAGTCCATATAGACTTATGTGGTCCAATAGAAGTGCAAAGCTACCTAGGAGATAGATACATAATGCTATTTGTAGATGACTATTCTAAGATGATGACTGTTATATTTTTTTAAAAAAAATCTAATGCATTTCAAATGTTTAAGTGGTACTTGGCCAGAGTTGAAAAGGAAACATGAAAGAACCTAAAATGCCTAAGGTCAGACAGAGGAGGTGAGTTCACATCAAAAGAATTTAAAATATTTTGCAATGATAAAGCCATCAAAAGGCAAACATTATCACCAAGAACTCCACCATAGATTGATATTGCTGAAAGAAGGAATAGGTCAATGATTGACTATGCTAGGACCTTGATGTTGGAGAAAAATGTTGCACTAAAGTGCTGGAGAGAAGCTATAAGTACTATAGTCTACACACTGAATAGAGTTCAAGTCAAGAAAGGTACAAATGTAACACCTTTTGAATTATGGTATGGTCATTCACCCAATGTTAAATATTTCAAAGTATCTAGTTGTAAATGGTATATTATAAAAGATACTAGAAATGGCAAGTTTGATGCAAAACATGATGAAGGCATATTCCTTGGATACTCCACTAGAAGTAATGGATATAAGTGTCTAAACACTAACACTAACAAGATTGTGGAAAGTGCAAATGTAAATTTTGATGAACATGTAGAAGTTCAAGTTGATGAGTCCAAGAAATCAGAGGATTATAGATCCTTTATATATTTATATGAAGGAATGATTTTTGAAGACAATGCTACAAATCAAGTTGGGAATCATCAACAAATTTCAATATCTACTAAGTCTTAGTCTATGAATGCTAAGCTGCATTCAGAAGCCAAGCTGCAAAATTTAGAAAATGCAAATTCTAGTTCTAAAAATAGTATACATGAGAGGAATGATGAAATGCTAGATGAAGAAGAACAAAATGACTCTGATGTTGAAGGATCAAACATGGAAAGAAGGACAAAACCAAGGTTAGCCAAGTATGTGAGAAGACATCACCCTGTAGATCAAATCATTGGTGACAAGGATGCCAGACCAATGACAAGGAATAGATTGAGGAATGAATCATGACTATTGAGAAAGTTTGAACCTAAAACAATGAAAGATGTACTGCAAGATGATGACTGGTATAAAGCCATGGAAGAGGAGATAGATTAGATTAAGAAGAAAAAAACATGGACCCTAGTTCCCAAACCAAATGATAATAATATGATTGGTACCAAATGGGTGTTTAGAAACAAACTTTATGAAAATGGTGAGATAATAAGAAACAAAGCTAGATTAGTCTATAAAGGCTATGCACAAGAAGAAGGATTGGATTATGGAGAGACATTTGCCCCTATTGCAAGAATGAAAGGAGTAAGAACATTACTTGCATATATGTTGCATACAAAGGTCTCAAAGTCTACAAAATGGATGTGAAGTCTGCTTTTCTAAATGGTATACTAGAAGAGGAAGTCTACATAGAACAACTAGAGGGATTTGTTGATAAAAAGAACAAGGAAATGGTCTACAAACTGCAGAAAGCACTTTATGGATTGAAGAAAGCACCTAGAGCATGGTATGAGAGGCTGCACAAATATCTTGTGAAGATAGGATTTGAGAGAACAAATGACAACAACAACCTATAAATCAAAGCTAAAAAAAGGTAAAGAAATTTTGATATAAAAAATGTTTGTTGATGATATATAATATTTGGAGGAAAAGATGTTCTATGCAAATATTTTGCTAACCAAATGAAACATGAATTTGAGATGTCAATGTTTAGAGAAATCAAATTCTTTGTTGGATTACAAGTACATTAATTGAAACATGGCATATTTTTGACCCAATCCAAATACATCAAGGAGATACTCAAAACATTTGGGTTAGAGGAGTCAAAACCAATTAGCACACCAATGGCAACTAGACATAAGCTATCCAAGAATGATGAGTCTACTGAAGTAAATTAGACATTGTATAGGTCAATGATTGGAAAGCCACAATATGTTGTACATAGTATACCAGACATTGCATTAGCTATTGGAATAGTGGAAAGATTTTTTGCAAATCTAAGAGAAAATCACTTAATGGTAGTGAAGAGAATACTGAGGTACCTAAAAGGAACTAATGATTTTGGTTTGTACTACAAGAGGAGTGAAAAGTTTGAACTGAGAGCCTATACTGATGCAGACTGGGGAGGTAACATTGATGATAGAAAAGCACCAGATGAGGAGCACTTTTCTTAGGAAAAAGGTTGATTACATGGACCAACAAAAAGAAAAGCTACACCTCACAGTCTACTAATGAAGTTGAATATGTTGTAGCTGCTATAAATTGCACAAATATTTTATGGATCAAATATTTGCTGCAAGGTATGAAGGAAGAGGTAACTGGGCCTATGATACTTTATTGTGATAATACAAGTGCTATCAACATATCAAAGAACCTTGTAATGCATGCTAAAACCAAGCACATTGCAATCGAGTATCACTATGTAAGAGAGTTGGTGGAAGACAAATAAGTGAAGATGGAATATGTTAGCTCAAAAGAAAAAATTGTTGACATCTTTACAAAGCCACTACCTAAAGATTCTTTTGAGTATCTTAGAGGTAAATTAGGGGTGATACCCCTAGCAAAAGCTACTTAAAGAAAAAGAAAGAATGCATTGCATTAAATAAACTAAATGTTGAAGATTTTACATATTGATGTAGAGGATGTTTACTTTAGGATTCATGCCTAAAGTAGTAGAAGTATTGAAGATCCAAATAAATCACAAGCAAGGTGATAGAGAAAAAATTGAATGAACCTGCAAAAGCTATATTTGCATATTAAGATGCTTATATGTCTTTGGCATTGTTGTCAAAGAGGGAGAAATAGTAGAAAATTGATCAACAATTGTTGAAGATAAAGAATTAGAAGATGGAGGGAGAAGTTGAATAAAGTAATCAGAGGTTGATTAGAACAGAAGAAGATAAGTAAAATAGAGGGAGAGAAACAAAGAAAGAGGAGGCAACATCAAAGAGGTAGAGGCAGAAATGAAGCAATCAGAATAGTAAAAGGAGATGTGACAATTGTTGGTAATGCAATTACTTTTTGGCATTTGACATACTGTTCTAACCTAGTAAGACTGTGGTTGAATAGTTTAGTCTGATGGTTGATCAATTTGGTTTGCCATCAATGGAAAAGAGGGAGATTATTGGAAATCTTATTGAAAAACTCATTGTTGAAGATCAAAGAGGGAGATTGTTGCAAAGGAGGAAGATTGTTGTAAAAAAAAAATTTCAATCATAATTTTGTCATTAATTTCAAACCTACTATTTGTAGGAATCATATTTTCTTATAAGATCCAAGTACTATCACTTAGTTGATTGATGAAAAAAAGATTTGATCAACAAGATGTAACAAGAGCACCCAAGGGAAATGTTGAGTTATGATGTTGTAATGAAGTGCAAGGATCAGTTAAGACAATGGTTAAATGATGTATTGATAGCATACTCAAAGATACAGAGGTTGGTTACACTTAGAAACATTGGAGGAAGAAGTTGTAACAAGGTTAAATGTGAAGCTTAAACTAAGATATTTAGTGGGTGCTGAGCAAGTTAGTTGAAGCTAAAAGAATTCTCAATTAGAGCTGAGTAATAGAAAATTCTAGTGTGTGCTGAGTGAAGATTAGGTGACGAGCATCAAAAAATTCTTAGTTGGTGCCGAGTGATCTTTAGGTGCTGAGCATCAGGAAAAATATAGTTGATGCTGAGTAACATAGTATGTGCCAAGCACCAGTATTTCAATAGTGTTGAGCTACTACATTATTTTAAACAATGAAGATTTTTCAAAACTGATCTGAAAAAGTGGTTACCTTCAATTTTGTGAATGATTTGGAAGATAATGATGATGAGTTGGTGGCACATAATTCTATATAAACCATTTTTGGGTGAATTCTAAAGCATTATTCAAGAAGTTTCTAGAGGAAGCAAAATATGGGTTAGGTGCAATGAATCCTACCTAATCCATGCAAATTGAAATTAAAGAATGGAAGAATAAGTGGGAAAAGAACTCCAAGACTTCTATTTAAGAATTCATGGACCAAGAAGCAAAGAGTTGCTGATATTGTTTCTATTGAAAGAGCCAAATCTGTGATGTAGTTGGAAGGGTGTCAAGGAGAACACATCTAGGAGAAGGAAGAGCATAGAGGCTCTTCTTGTATGAGTGGTCATGAGGAGATGATTGCACTGGTACATTGAGCATGGAGATTGAAGGAGACTAAGCTTGAAAGGAGGGCAAGTAGCCAGAGTTGCAGAGATTGAAGGCCATGCCAAAGCATGAGCTAAGAAGTGATCTGAGATCTACAAGATAAGTTGTATGTTGTAGTCAGGTCAAGATTTTCTAATTCTCTCTAAAAATTGTATTAGATCTGAAAATCCTATGGACTTAGGTTGGTTTAATAGCCATTTGTAAATCTTTTAACAGGGTGGCATTCGAAGTGAATGTTCTAAAGTCTAACTAGGCCCACTTCTAACAAGGTCACATTTAACAGTGTGTTGTAAGCCTTTTACTTCATAAGAGTGAGAATTGAGTAGCATGTTACTGGTGGTTTTATCCAAATTGGGTTTCCATGTAAATCACTATGTTATGTGTTGATTTGTTATGTGCTATGTTTGCATGTTGATTTATAGTAACTTGCTAGTTACAAAAGTTAAATCTTGGCTGAATAAATAGTTGAATGGGCTTACTATACTTAGTGAAAAGTTTGAATAGGACATTTGGAACTTGAATAACTGATTCACCCCCTCTTAGTTATTCCAAAGCATTTTTTATAGCAATTTCTCTCCACGCCTTTGTTTTTAATTCAATTTCAATCAAAGAAACAATTACACCCTCTATAACACTCAAATAGATTTTTATGGATTATACATCTAACATCCAAAGGAAGTGCATTGCAACCATTAAAGTTACATATGTGTACAAATGGAATAATTAATAAATATGCTCTTCCTAACATGATATTTCTTATATTCAACAAATAATGACATTTTTTATTTTACAATATTATGATAAGATTTAATATTTCACAATGATATAATAAGATGATTTGTTTAATAAATCCATTTTTTGAAATTTTTTACTAATAAAATTTACCTTTTATTTAAAAATAATAATGATCAAATATTAAAAAAAAATGATTATGTTATTATATATTATATTTTTACATCTTAAATGTTTACATTTAGAGATACAAAACTTTGAATAAATCCTTACTTATGTAGAGGATCTAGAGTGAAAGTGCTAAAGTGTTGACATTACAGTCATGTTTGTTATTAGTGATATACACTTACTCATATTGTAATTACCTATCGAGCATATTTTATAGTTAACCAAGCATTTCAAACTCTACCGAGCTCTACAGTTGCTACTGAGCCCCTTAGATAGTTTTTAGTTTGTGTTGAGCGATTACTACTATGGTGATGATTAGCAATATACATTGAGCATCTTAGTGTATGTAAATTTTATCAATGTAAGCTGAGTTTTGTAGTGCTTACCAAGTTTTTAGTTAAAACAATGAGAATCCAGTCTTGACCAAGCCACTTAGTTTATACCAAGCTCACAATGATAGCATTTACTGAGCTATGTAGTATGAATCAAGTGATTTAGTTTATATGTCAAGCTTCACAATTTTCACTAAGTCACTAGTGCAAACCAAGTTTAGGACTAGTTGGAAGTGATTAGTATGGACTGAGCCTCTACATCTATCGAGTGCATGACAATGTCAAGCATTGACAATGGATGCTGAGCATTAGAACCTCACCTAGCTAGTCTTCAAAACCTAAGTTCCTATAGTATGGGCTGAATTTTTGCATTTTATATAAACTTGTATTATGGTCGACTTTGCAATTTGTTAATTGGATTGCTATATATGTAATATATTGTATCACATCCAATGTGTAGGAATTAACAAAAAAGGGTGATATAATAAGTAGAGAAGAAGAAAATAGCAAAGTACAAGGCCACAAGTAGTATAAGGAGCAACAAAGATTTATCTATCATAGCAACATGATTTTTACGCTCAAAGGTATCTCATTCAGAAAACTAAGTTGTAGATCAGAGATCAAATACTATTTCATCCTAATAGGTGGATCAGTCAAATACTTTAAGCAAGGTAGATCTAACAATTGTATGTAAATCTCTTTACTGAGTGCATAGTTTATTGTCTGTTTTTAAATCCTTTAGCAAGGTGAACCTAGTAGTCCTTATTGCTAGTAATAGGGTAGATCATTAGAAGTGATTATTGTAAGCCTTAACAAGCCAAAATTATACTACAGTACTAAAGCTTATGGGTATCATCCCCACCTCAATTTTAATTTCTATTTCGAAGGTTTTTGGGTCACCAAACTATGTGTCAAAAGTGTTATGTGTGCTTTAATATTTTTAGTTTCTCATGCACGCAATTAGATCATAATACACATTTCTAATTAAGGATTAGATTTTATATGTTACTAATTCATGCCTCCCCTCCTAGTAACTTAGCCTATCATAACATTTCCAACAATTGGTATCAAAGCTTTTGTGGTTTTCAGATAAAAGTTTAACAGCTTGAGCAAAGATCAAATCTTATGGAAATATTTAGACTTGACAAGGCTATTGATAATGAGAAGCTAGATTTGGAAATGGCTATTACACAACTCAAGAAAGTAAAGGAGCAACTCTCTCAATCCCTAAGAAGAAGTAAAGATCTTGCAATCCAAATGAATGACCATCTCCACACTGAAAAAATAAATAAAGACATCCATTCAGCAAAAGGTAAGAACTATCAGAAAAGAATGGTTCACTTCAAGAAGAAGTAAGAAACCTAAGAAGAGAGCAAGAAATTTAGTTAGTAAGATTATGTGAAGCTATGGAAGAGAAAAAAAAGATAAAAGAAAAAATAGAAGGAAAGAATAATGTCATTCAACAATTATCCCTTCAGTAAGATAACTTCATTAATCAACTCACAAATGCAAATGAAGAAATCATGAATCTAAGATCATAAAATGAAAGGCTATTGAATGATTTAAACACTAAAAGGAAAACCAATGAAAGAATGATGAAATCTCAAACAAACATGAATCAATTGAATTAACAAAATCACTTTAAACAAAAGAATAAGGTAGGAATTGGATATATAGAAGAAGGTGAATCATCTAAGAAAGGAGCTCAAAAGAATCAAAAACCTACTTGCAGTCATTGTGGTAAGATAGGTCATACATAAAACAAATTTTGGAGCAATGGAAAAGCTAAATTCAATGGAAAGTGCTACAATTGTAGCCAACATGGTCATAGGGCTAATGAATGCAAAGAAAAAGGTAAGTTTGAAGGAAAATGTCACAAATGTAAGAAGCATGGGCACAAATCCTCAGAATGCAAAACTAATATATTGAACCCAACAAAAAATATTGTGAAACCTATATTTGGTTGAGACTATAACACTTGGTTCATATGTCATTATTGTGGAGAATTTAGACACATTGGAATGAATTGTGTAAAACATCACATGAGGACAAGAGACACTACCAAAAGATGTTTCATTTGTATAGAACTTGGTCATCTTGTAAAGAACTATATGAATACTAGAAGAATTAAAGATGAAAAGAAGGAAAAAAATGATAACATCAAAAAATAAATGAGACGACAATGGGTTTCAAAAACTTCTGAGAATGCAAGTCCGAGAAATGATGAACAAGTCACTCAAGAATTTGGTGACTCCACATTTTCCACTTGATCTCCCATAAAAGAAATGGAACTAGGATTCTAAAGATATCTCACATCATTTCTACTTAGAAGAATGAAAGATCCAAATCAGCATTCAAGATACAATGGGATCATTGAGTAAAAGATGCCAGTAATTACAAAGTATGGTTAGGTTGCAGACCTTATTCGAGTGAGGTTGGGTTGTAGATCCAACCAAGCAAGGTTGGGAGTAACTAAGATTTGTATGGTTATAAATTCATGAATAACTTTTCCAATCATTCAATATAAGAAAAGTGGATGATAGTCTATCATTTGAGTGAACAATCATACTAGGGCATATATGGTAAATTTTGAAATAAGGGTGAAATCAAAGTCATTTCTCACCACAAATTTTCAAGAGCTATCTATGTGAAACAATCTTTAGAGTATCCAAGTGATTCAAGTGAATTATTGAAGGTTTTTGTGTCGTTGAAAACCCTACCAAGCAAAAATGGCATTCACTAGCAACAAATCGAAGAAAGGATCTAACATGTTAGTTTGAGGTGTGGACTCGAAGGCACCAAATTTTAAGTTGAGTCTTATCATTTTTGAAACCCTACATTCGAGTTGAGCTCAATAAAAAATTCCACTAAAGTTAATGTTAATCAATGATATCCATTTTCATTTTAAGTGTGATTCAAGATATTGGTACATTGGAAATGGATGAAACCCTTGAAAAGTTGTCAATGGTGTGTCAAAATTAGAACATAAACATCTAGAAAAAAAAGGTTTAATTCACATTCCACATATGCCATTGGATTTTTGAATCAAATGAATAAGATATATCCTTAGTTGAGTGCACAATGGTTAGCTATGGTTGGAACAACCTATTTTGATAACCAAGAAGATGATCCATAGGATTACTAGTCTTCCTATTTTTGCAAAACCAAAAATGACCAAAACCCTAAGTCAGGTCAAACTAGAGAAGAAAACCCTTGCCGAGTGGGATGGAAGGGGAGTGAAGATTAGTAGTGTGATAGATATGGAACTCAATTTTGGGAATACATTTCATCACTCATAAGATTTATAGCTCGAGTAGACTGAACAGTGTGTCATGTAAAGCAGTAGATTTAGCATACAAAGTGGTCAAGAATAACCTGTCACTTGACCTTGCTAAGTTAATGTTGAACCAATTTGAAACAAAAAAATGGAGAGTATAAGAACTTCCAAAAATAATCCATGTAAGTTTGGTTTACTTTTTACTTGTCTATTTTTCTACATTCAAAAGTTTTTCCCATCTAAAGGTATAGTAGTATGCAGAAAGGAAGTACATGTTCTTTATTAGATTAATGAGTATATTTTTGAAATGGGAGAGAACTATGCAAGTATTATGGATAACTACTTTGATGCATTCAAAGATAAGATGAATAAAAAATTTGAGATTCTAAAGAAGCTAGCTGATGATTACAAAGATGATGTTTATTTCATGGCTGATAGTGACAAAGTGTACACATAGGCAGTTAGGCCAAAGATAGTATGGGTAAAACCTCTTGGTTATGAGGTAAAATTTGATGAAACCAAGGACATAATTGAGGCACTAATCAATGAGCCTATAGAAACTAAAGCTACATATTTTGGTATATATGATGAAGCTAAGGCTAGAATTGAGCTTGAAATAAAACTCCCTCAGGCAGTCAACAAAGGAAAGAAGGGAATTGCCAAACTAAAAACTAGTTCCACTCTTCTATTGACTAAAGGTAAAGGTGAAGAGAAATTAGAGGATGAAGAGCCATTGAAGAAGAAAGACAAGGTAATTATTACCAAACTTGCTAAGACATCCACTACTATGTTTACAAGAAGATCATCTAGGAAGAAAGTAGATAAAGAAGGAGGAGACATAATTTTTAGGACGCCTCCACCTACTTTTGAGGAAAGGTTGAAAAATTAGAGTTGGGATCTAGCATAAGAAACTTCAAGGCACTAAAGTATGAGACTAGGACTACAATGGAGCAGAAGAAAATAGAGGACTTGGTAATATCCAAAATGGGAAAATGGAAATATTCTCCAAACCAGCTTGCTTAGTAGATTCCTAATGTTTTAATGGATGATATCAAGCCAAGATGCGAAAATGCCATGAAAACTGCAAAAGACATATATGAGAAAACCTCGAGGAAACTCATGCTGAGTCTGAATGACAAGGAGGTAAAGGAATCTCTAAAAAAATGAAGAAAAACTTATTTTGAGATTCAACACTTGTCTTATATTGTTGAATGACATTGAACGTGTGGTAAGGAATGCTACTAACACTTGGAAGAACATTTATCTTCTTTACAAACTAAGTGATTGTGTAGTGCATGTTAGTGATAAGGAGGATGATGAACAAGAAAAGGATGAGGAAATTGATGATGAGCAAGTTACACATTTTGACAATGTAGACGATGAAGAGGAAGAATAGGGGTAGGAAGCTATTGAGGAAAACTTACTAGATGTACAAGATACTAAGGAGATCAACCTAGTGAAAATTGCTACAGTGGTCATAGCCTCACTTCCTCATTCTCCAAGAAAAGTTTTGAAAATATCAAGCCCGAAGAAAGCTTCAATAGGATTGATTGTGACAAACACAGTTAGCACAAGTGCTCAATTAATCATTGCACTTGTCAAGCTCAATACTTCATTGACTGAAGTGACAAGAACATCATCTACTGAGCTACAAACACTTCCTTCTGCATCAGTTTTGGTAACTCTAGGTATTTCTACTATTGGTATTTCAGCAATAAGTATAGTATCTACCTTTTCAATGAGTCCTACTATTTCCAAAATTGTTTCCATTCCTGACCTGCAATCAATAAGTGCAAGGATAGTTGAGACAAAGTCTCAACTGATCACAAGATTTTTGAGTAAAGGAAAAGAAAAGGAAGAGGACATTGATCTTGATAAGTAGATTGTTATTCCTAACTGGGATATCTCCAATCTTAATTCTCATAAAATGCAAAAATTTGGAGAACTTCTACAAAGAAAGCCAAGAAACAAAGGCTTGGAGAAGAAAGGAACAAGGAATTCTAGATAATTGAGGATGCAAAGAATATCCTTATAGATGCTCTAAATATAGAGGTTTATACATCTCAACTAATTTTGAACCAGTTAGTAGAGGTAGTCTAGAAATTTAATGATATTTTGAATGGTCAAGACAAATTGTTATAGAGAGATGAGAAGAAATTTGAGAACAAAGTTTTGGAACATATTTCTCAACAAATTGCTATCCATCAAGTAGAATTATCCACTATTCTAGGCTCACTGGAGATATCTTGCAACAATGTGTCTTCACTACTCGGTAAACTTTGTGATATTTCAATTTTCACTAAGGAAATAAAAGATAAACTATTAAAGATTGATGAGGATCTGAAGGAGAGTACACAAAAGTTGCAACTTGACCCAAGATATAGCTCTACCCATTACACCAAAATCATATTTCTAACTAATATGCAGGTGGAATTGTTGAGAGAAGAAGCCATAATAAGATCTTCATTGATAAATATACAGGGCATGATTCTCCCAAACATTGATGCATTACAAAAACATATTGCACATGCAAAAAAAACTCATCCATGAGAACAACTTCTTAATTGCAAACCATATTATAGAACTTTCAGTAGAAGTGCAGATTGCATTGCACACATGCAAGGTGTTGCACGAGAATTGGGACAAGACATTAGATTAATCTTTGATGCTAAGAACACTACTAAGAAGCTTCAGATGGATATCAAATCTTTAACCTAATTACAAGGTTGTAGCATACTTCAATCCTCCAATGGATCAAAGAAACATGCTCTCCAACTTCACCAATAATCCAAGGACAAAGAACCAAACTTGCCCACTTTATGGGTTTTCCAACAATCTCCCACAACTAGGTCAATTCTAGGAAAACACCCTAGAAGTTTGTCCAAAGGGTTCTAAGATATTAAATGGTCTTAGGGAACCTATATACCATAGACTACACCACTAGTTCAATCATATGCTTGCACAAAGCCTCAAACCCCAATTTGGCCTAGTAGCCCTATGATCCCCTTTTAGCCCTCCTAAAATGGATTTTTGGATCTAACTTCAAAAACTTTTAGACAATACCCAAAAAAAATTAGGTTTTTGAATACCCTTTTCAAAGTTACTTCAAACCTCAAAGCACCAAGTTGTGGCCCCACTCCAACATTCCCTTTCCTTCATAAAGAAACACAGACCTCAGTCATCAAGTTAGGCTTGGTTTACAACGAAACTAGTAGGAAATGGAGTCATGGAAATAAACTCAATACTCAATAATGATCAAAAACACTAAAATAACTTATTTCCAAATGCTTAGCCCTTCACCAAGTCCCAAACTCCTACCATTCACAAATCAGAACACTACAAAAGGTCGAATCCTTCATGGTACTTGACCAAGGGCTTGATTAGAAAAATCACAAAACACATCCTCCAATTTTGAAACCCTAGAATATATAAAAGGGCTCTACTAACTACCATTTCCCAAGTGGCCATGAAATTCCAACCAAGGAAATTGTAGTTAGAGGCCCATTTTTGCCGTGTGCACTAAAATGTTGTCCTAAAAACCTAGTTTCTCTAAAAATGCAATAACTTAGAAAACACGTAGAAGGATGAGACCAAAAGAAAAAGAATTCTGATTCAAATATCCATCTCAAAAATCCATCTCAAAAATCCATCAGATTTGGTCTGATAGTCTGTACAGTTCATGCAACATGCAAACAATAGTAAAAGTGACTCTAAAACTAAATTTCTTTCATTGTAACTTCTTCCAATCCATATGTTAATGCCCTCTAGACCTCAAAAATAAGGTTGATGCAGAAGCATCTTGCATGGGAATTTTATTTTTATTTTTAAAAATTTAAAAATTTAGATAATGGAGGAGAGAGGAAGTGACAAAAATGGTAAGAAAAATAATAAAAAATAAAAAATAGAAAAAAAAAGGAGAAAACAAAAGAGGAATTTCTATTTTTGAGGTGCATAGGTGGCATAAATAGAAAAATAAAATAAAAATGGTTTTCATTCCATTTATCGAGGCGTGTAGGTGGAATTCTAGAAGGTTGTGGATATTGTGTAGGTGGAATTCTAGATGGTTGTAGATATTGTGTAGGTGGAATTCTAGAAGGTTGTGGATAAATCATGCATTTAATGTTTGTTGAGTGCTTAGCTGTATTTGGGTGGGAATTAAATATTTTTTGAAAGGTAGTTGCAACATCTTGTGTGGTAAGTGCCTATTTAAGCAAGGCATATGTGCATTTCTAATCAAGCTTTGGAGGCTTCAAGGTGTGAAAGCTTGAAGGTGTGATCTCTTCTTAGTAGAAGCTTGGAGAGAAGGAGGAAGTAGAGGAGTGAGTTTTCCTAACTCTATGGATAGAGTGCTATATGTGAGGCAGTTTACAACAAGGTTGTGGTGGAGTTGTGAGTGTGTGGATAGAGTGCCACATGTGAGGCAGTTTACACTTAGATCTTGGATAAAGTTGGAGAAGAACTAGTGGCTGAGGTTTAGAAACAAGGAGGTTGCTTGGTGGCTTGTGAGCACAAGTTTAGATCTTCCTTGGAGGTTTCTACTAGAGTGTGGATTAGGACTAGCTTGGGTTTGGATTGGATCTTAAGGGATCTTGCAGAACTATTATTGTAATTGCTATTGTATTTGTCCGTAATAGGGAAGGCCTTATAGCTTGGCACATTGCATGTAATAAATATTTTGTGAATAAAGAGTTGTGATTTGATATAAGATCTTATGTTATTGCTTCTTGCTATTGTGTTTTTGTTATGTGGTTATATTGCTAGGGTCTAGGACATCTCCTTTGGGGATTCTCCTGCCTTGTGCTACGTCAGATGGTATCAGAGCTAGAGTTCCTAAGTGTACAAGTAGATAGCAAAACTGTGAGGCATTTTGTACTAGGACCTTGGTTGCATGAAGTTTATCAGAACACAATTGTTCTTGAGCATGTAGATGAATCACTGAAGCTATGGTAGTTTGCACCAGGACCGCAAGTTGGTGGATTTATCTTAGTGAAGGTTGGATTAGGTTGATTTTCTATAGAGGGTTTGTGAAGATCTTGGGAGATGGATTTGAGAGGATTGGACCCTAAGATGATTATGAATCTCCATGATGTGGTGGAGAGGAGGTTTTTTGAGATGACTGCTCAGCTTGAAGCTAGCTTGGCTGATTGAGTTAGGGATGGGGTGAGGAAGGAATTCTATGAACATTTGTGGAGTTGGGGTCTATCAATCTGAAAGAGAGTTGTTAAGAGACTCGTTCGAGAGAGAAGATGGCATCACAAGGTTGAGTTGGAAGAAGTTAGTTTTGTTGATCAAATTTTTGAGTTTGATATAGGAGTTGGAGAGCAGCTAGAGGTTGTTGCTAACCTTGTTGATGTTGGGATAGAGATTGGTTTTAATGATTAGTTGGTTGAGTCTAACATGGAGATTGTGGAGCACTCAGTCATGGATGATCTAGTTTCTATTGGTGATGATTTGTATGTTAACAATGAGACTATTGGTGTTGTGAGTTTGGAATATGTTGCTGAAAAGTTACATATTGTTGTCGATATGGATTTTTTTGCTGGTGTGGATTCACTAGTTGCTAATGTGGATGAGGGTTTTCTATTGAAGCATTATGTTTAGTTTGTTCCTAGGAGTGAGCATGTTGATTGGATGATTGATATTCTTGTGTTTGATAGAGTAATGCATATGTGGATGATGTGCAAATTGGTTTTCTTGTCCCTATTGAGGTGGAAACCTTTGGTGAAAATGAATATGGTTGCAGATCTTTCTTTTGGTGTAAAAGTGTGGGGCACACTTTTCTATCTACTTGGGGAGTCTGATGCAGGAACATCTTGAATGGGAAAATTTATTTTAAAAATAAAAAATAAAAAAATGGAGGAAAGAGAAAGTGACGAAAAATAGAAAGAAAAAATTTTAAAAATAGAAAATAGAAAAAAAGGAGAAAAGAAAAGAGGAAATTTATTTTTGAGGTGCATAGGTGGCATAAATAGAAAAATAAAATAAAAATGGTTATCATTCCATTTATTGAGGTGTGTAGGTGGAATTCTAGAAGGTTGTGGATATTGTGTAGGTCAAATTCTAGATAGTTGTCGATATTGTGTAGGTGGAATTCTAGAAGGCTGTGGATAAAATCATGCATTTATTATTTGTTAGGTGCATAGTTGTATTTGGGTGGGAATTAAATATTTTTTGAAAGGTAGTTGCAACATCTTGGGTGGTAAGTGCCTATTTAAGGAAGGCATATGAGCATTTCTAATCAAGCTTTGGAGGCTGCAAGGTGTGAGAGATTCAAGGTGTGTAAGCTTGAATGTGTGATCTCTTCTTAGTAGAAGCTTGGAGAGAAGGAAGAAGTAGAGGAGTGATTTTTCTTGAGTCTGTGGACAAAGCATCGAATGTGAGGCAGTTTACAGTAGGATTGTGGTGGAGTTGTGAGTGTGTGGATAGAGTGTTGAATGTGAGGTAGTTTACACTTGGATCTTGGATAAAGTTGGAGAAGATCTAGTGGCTGAGGTTTAGAAACAAGGAGGTGGCTTGGTGGCTTTTGAACACAAGTTTATATCCTCCTTGGAGGTTTCTACCAGATTGTGGATCTGGACTAGCTTGGGTTTGGATTGGATCTTGAGGGATCTTACAGAACTATTATTGTAATTGCTATTGTATTTGGCTATAACCGAGAAGGCCTTAAACCCTAGTACATTGCATGTAACATTTATTTTATGAATAAATAGTTGTGATTTGGTATCAGATCTTGTGTTATTGCTTCTTGTTGTTGTGTTTTTGTTGCATGATTATATTGCTTGGGGCTAGGACATCTCCTTTGGGGATTCTCTTGCCTTGCACTATGTTAGAGGTATATATCTCTCCTATGTCTATCTTAATGGTTACAACCAATATTTTAATATGTATAACCCTTTTCTCACTAAGTTGCAATTTTGAGCAACTTTTACAACTTTCAACAATGCAACTTTGCACAAAAAGTGCAATTTTTACATTTTTTACTTGATTCCACTTCTAGGACTTGGGAAAGGTTGAAACATACCTAAAACCAACTAAAAAAACTTAATCCTAAGATTTCTTGACCAAAAACATTAAAAATCATGAATTTTCCTAATGAGCAACTTTTGCTTATAAATGGCATAAAGTGCCTTAAGCATTCAAAATGGTGTCTTTCTTTGACAACCATGGACTTCTCATCCAAGTTTGTTTATTCTAGTCTAAGTTGGTGAAAAAAAACATGAAAACCAAAATATAAACCAAGTGCCTTGGTTCTCTACACCATACTCCAGAGGTGAAAAGAACCTCAACTCTCTTGAGTTGGAATGTCTTCAAGTCTACTCGCAAGTTTGATGATATCGTTCTCTGAAAGCCAACTTGCATCCTCTATTGGTTTATTTTTCCACTTGACCAAGTATTCATAATATCCTTTCCTCCTTGTCTTTTGGGTTTATCGTGTGCCCAAAATGGCTTCAATGGTAGGTTTATGCACTTGTGGTAGTTCTTGTAGTAAATCTGATTCTTCTTGTTGCTACATTGCCTCAACTTCTATGTTATCCTTTGGACCCTTGAATACATAGATATCTACCACATTAAAGATAGGAGACATCCCTAAATCAGTAGGCAAGTCAATGTGATAGGCATTGTTGCCACATTTCTTTAGAATTTTGAATGGTCCTCTCTTCTTCATCATTAACTTAGTATACTTCTCCCTTGGCATTGTTTCCTTCCTTGTGTGAATCATTACTAGATCCCCTACCTAAAAATGTATCTCTCTTCTCTTCTTATCAGCATGTGCCTTGTACTTTCTTGCTAAAAGGTCCAACTTATCCTTAACTTGCTAATGGGTGTCTTTCATAACCTCTACAAAATCTTTCACTTTGTGCACTGCTCTTGTGACTATCTCCCAAGTCTCTCAACTCCAAGAATCCTCTTGGATGGACTCCATATAGAATCTAAAATAGAGTTAAACTTGTACTTCAGTTCACTGAATCATTATATTAGAATTTAGCCTATGGAAGAACAACATCCCAAGAAACTCCATGCTCTTTAGTTAGTCATCTCAATAGTTTACCCAATGACCTATTGATAACTTTACTTTGGCCATCTGATTGGGGATGGTATGCTAAAGAAAATGATAGTTGTGTTCCCAGCCTCTTCCATAATGTTCTCCAAAAATGTCTGAGAATTTTAGAATCCCTATCTGATACAATGTTCCATGGTAATCCATAGATTTTGACAACTTCCTTAAAAAAAATACCAGCTATGTGAGTAGCATCATGATTTCTTTTATAAGATAGAAAGTGAGTCGTCTTAGAGAGCCTGTCAACAACAAAAAATATGTTATCAAATCCACTTTTAGTCCTAGGAAACCCAATGAAAAAGTCCATACTAATGGAGTCCCATGGCATCGTGGGTATAGGTAAAGGAGTACATACATTTCAACATTTGATGATCTCCATTTGGCCTTTTGAAAAATAAAGTAGCATTCTACAAACTTCCTAATATCTGCTTGCATCTTTGCCCAATAGAAAAATCTTCTAACCTACTCTAAAGTCTTATAAATGCCAAAGTGTCTTGCAAGACTCCCAAAATGTTTTTCTTTGACAATCTTCTCCCTAACTGATCCTTTAGGTACACAAAGATGATTACCTTTAAATAATAATCCATCTTGTAATATAAACTTAGAAAAATTATTATGATACCTTTCACTCATTGGATTAAAAACCTCATATGCCTCCTTGAAGTCTTCATTTGCTACATACATGTTCTTCATGGCTTCAATACCAATAGTAATCACTTGAATTTCTTTTACTATCAAATTCCTCCTGCTAAGGGCATCTACAACTTTTTTTGCTATCTCCTTCTTATGTTTTATGGAGAATGTGTAAGCTCGGATGAATTCCATCCACTTCATGTGCCTATGGTTTAGCTTTTCATGTCTATTCAAGAAGCTAAGAGCTTGATTATCAGTAAAAACAATAAATTCTTTGGACAAGAGATAATGCCTCCTTTTTCTCAAGGACTCAACCAAAGCATACATTTCTAAATCATAAGTTGAATTTTTTTATTTACGTTCATTCAGCTTTTCACTAAAGAAGGCTATAGGCCTTGTTTCTTGGCTTAACACTCCTCCTATTGCCTCATTACTAACATCACATTCCACTGTGAACACCTTGTAGGAATCAAGTAATGCTAAGATTGGTTGCTCTATAGCTCTCCTCTTAAGATACTCAAATGAATTATCTACCTCATTAGTACATACAAATTTACATTTTCTCTCTCCTTTTATAGTATCAATCATAGGGGCACAAACACCACTAAATTTCTTCATAATTTTTCTATAAAAACTTGCAAGACCATGAATTTTTTTACCTTAGTGGCTATCTTAGGTGTAGGCCAATTTATAATTTCTTCTACCTTTGATGGATCCATCTTTAACTGATTGCTCCTCATGTAACCTTTCAAAGACTAACTCAAAATGCTTTAGGTGCTCTTGTCTACTCCTACTAAAAATAAAAATGTCATCTAGATAAACAACACAAAATCTATTAATAAAAGGCTTTAAGACATCATTCATAAGTCTCATAAATGTGCTAGGTGCATTAGATAGAAAAAATGACATCACAAGCCATTCATATAGTCCCTCATTTGTCTTGAAGGCTATTTTCCATTCATCACCTTCCCATATCCTGATTTGACGGTAACCACTCTTTAAGTCCATCTTTGAATAGTGACTTGCACCTGCTAGATAATCCAAAATATCTTCAGTCCTTGGCATGGGGAACCTATATGTGATAGTTATTTTGTTAATGACTCTAGAATCCATACATAGCCTCCATGTATCTTCCTTTCTAGGAGCTAGTACAATAGGTATAGCATAAGGACTAACACTCTTCCTTATGAAGCCCTTGGCCAACAATTCTTCAATTTGTCTTGCTAATTTTGCATTTTGTTTAGGGGAAAGCTTGTAGGGTATCTTATTAGGTAATGTAGCACCTGATATCAAGTCTATGCAATGGCTTATCTCCCTTTGTGGTGGTAAACATTTTGGTTCCTTTACTACAACAATATTCTTATATTGTTCCAACAACTCCCTGACCTCTCTAGGTCCTACTTGATGTTCCATGCTCTTGGCTTTGGGCATAACTTTAACTTGTTTCTTAGGTTTGAATATGATGGAAAAACATGGCATTTTCTCCTCCTTAATTGTCTACAAAAATTCTTTACCTCCTACCATAATGACACTAGTCACCCTATGGCTTCCATCATCAAGGAGATGCCTTATAGTGTAGGTTTCTCCACCCTTGGTTATGCTATAAATGTTTTGTTTCCCATCATGCCTAGCATCTACATCATACTAAAAAGACCTCCCTAAAAGTAAATGGCAAGAATCCATTTCAGTCACATCACGTAGAATTTTATCTTTATACTCCCCAACCTGAAATTCTACCAATACTTGTTCACTAATCAAGGCATGTTGCTCCTTGTTCAACAAAGAAAATCTATAGGGGTAAGGATGAGGTATTGTTTGCAATCCTAACTTGCCAACCATCTCTTGAGAAGCCAAATTAACAGTTGAACTATAATCAACAATAGCTTTACAAAATTTACCACTTACCTTGCATGTGGTACGAAATAATGACCTTCTTTATGGTGGCTCCTTATCAGAGGGTACCCTCAAGAGAGTTCTTTTCAGCATGAGGCACTTTCCTATCTTTGGATCTACTATCTTGGCATGAGAACTTGTACTTTGTACATTCTCATCTTGCAGCAAATTAATTCTTCTTTTACTTGGGTTTCTCACTGTTCCTTACTTCTCTAAAAATCTAAAAGATTGGTGACCCACTTGATTGCAATTGTAACACCTTCCTATGATAACACTTGTTCCCCTTCCACCAAATCTAACTCTTTGATTAGGTCTTCTTCCTCTAAAGGAACCTCTATTGCTGCTATCATTCTCGACCCCTTGACTATTGCTAGCTTCCCCTTGGTTTCTTGGGTAGTTTCCTCTTCCTTGAAATCTACCTCTTCCTCTAAAAGAGTTCCCTCTTCCTCTACTATTTTGTTCACTTTTTATTTTTTGTTTCTCCTCAATATTTAGAGACAGCTAATAGAATTTGTGGCCTAATTCTATTATCACCAAGGTTAGTTCATCTCATATATTATATCTAAGCCCGCTAATATATCATAAGCTTTTGCTTTTTATTTTCATACAACTTATCTCAAAGAGTCAAAGTATGAAATGCTTGAGTATAAGCACTTATATCCATGTCCTTTTGCTTGAGGTTATGTAGCCTTTTGTGGAGCATCACTTCATAGTCCTCTAGAAAAAATTGCTTCATGATTTCTACCATCATCCTCTTCCATGTTGAAGTGGGTTTCTTCTCCTCTTCTACCTTTTCATTTTGGAGAAAGTACCAATAACTTAAGTCTAGTCCCTTGAACTTGGATTTTTCCACTCTCACGCTCTAATTTTTAGGTATCTCCTCTACTTCAAAATGGTTTTCAAGAGCCTCCAACCATTCCATGCATGCCTCGGGTTCCAACATTTCATAAAACATAAATAAATCCCCTCTATCTTTTCTTCCTACTCTCTATAGGGCTGCTACCATTATCTTTAGATCATCAAGCATGTTAGGCAAGTTATCTCCTTCTCCTTCTTCTTCTTCTTCAGACTCCTTATGGTCTCCTCTTCATACTTGCCCTTTCAACTTATCAATTCATCTTCTCATTGCTCTATTTTCCTCCTTGACTGCCATGCTCTCAGCCATTTGTTCTTTCACTATTTGGCCAACTCAATTTCGGTTATCCTCAAATGGATATCTTCTCTATCTACCATTTTTCTTTCCCAAAAGATACTTAGTGGCTCTGATACTACCTAATGCAGAGAGCACAACTAAGAAGCTTCAAATGGGCTTCCCACTCTTGAAATCAATCAATTGGCTATCAAATCTTTAACCTTATTGCAAGGTTTCAGAAAACTCCAATCCTCAAATGGATCAAAGAAACATGCTCACCAACTTCACCAAGAATCCAAGGACAAAGAACCAAACTTGCCCACTTTATGGGTTTTGCACCAATCTCCGACAACTAGGTCAATACAAGGAAAACACCCTAGAAGTTTGTCCCAAGGGTTCTAAGATATTAAATATTCTTAGGGAACCTATTTACCATAGACCACACCACTGGTTTGAATCATGTGCTTGCACAAAGCCTCAAACCCCAAATTGGCCTAGTAGCCCTATGAGCCCATTTTAGCCCTCTTCAAATGGATTTTTGGATCTAACTTGAAAGAGTTTCAAACAAGACCCAATAAAAATTAGGTTTTTGAATACGCTTTTCAAAGTTACTTTAAACCCCAAAGCACAAATTTCTAGCCCCACTCCAACATTCCCTTTCCTTCACAAATCAACATAGACCTAAGTGATCAAGTTAGGCTTGGGTCACAAAGAAACTAGTAGGAATGAGGGTCATGGAAATGAATTCAATACTCAACTATGATTGAAAATACTAAAATAACTTATTTCCAAATGTTTAGCCCTTCACTAAGTCCCAAAATCATGTCATTCACAAATCAACACATTACAAGAGGTCAAATCCTTCAGGGTACTTGACCTAGGGCTTGATTGGAAAAATCACAAAACACATCCTCCAATTTTGAAACCCTGGAATATAAAAAAGGACCATACTAACTACCATTTCTCAAGTGGCCATGAAATTCCAACCAAAGAAATTACAGTTAGAGGCCCATTTTTGTTGTGTGCACCAAAATGTTGTCCTAAAAACCTAGTTTCACTAAAAATGTAATAACTTGAGTTAGTGAACACATAGAATGATGAGACTAGAAGAAAAAGATAGCTGATTCAAATATCTATCTAAAAAATCCATTAGATTTTGTCTAACAGTCCATATAGTTCATGCAACATGCAAAAAACTGTAAAAATAACTCCAAAACTGAGTTTCCTTCTTTTTGGCTTCTTCCAATATGTACATTAATGCCATCTAGACCTCAAAAATGAGGTATATATCTCTCCTATACATATTTTAATGGCTAAAACCAAATTTTAATAGTTATAACCCTTTTCCTACTAATTTGCAATTTTGAGCAACTTTTACAACTTTCAACAATGCAACTTTGCACAAAAAGTGCAATTTTTACATTTTTTACTTGATTCCACTTCTAGGATTAGGAAAAGGTTCCAACATACCTAAAACCAACTAAAAACACCTAATTCTAGGTTTTCTTGAACAAAAACATCAGAAATCTTGAATTTTCCTAATAGGCAACTTTTGCTTATAGATTGGATAAAGTGCCTTAAGCATAGAAAATGGTGTCTTTGTTTGACAACCATGGACTTCTTATCCAAGGTTTGTTTATTCTATCCTAAGTAGCTGAAATGAAACATGACAACCAAAATATACACCAAGCGCCTAGGTGCATAGCACCAATCTTGAACGTACATTCAAATTTCTTGTCACATTTTTTGCATTATTGTATAGTATATATAGCATAAATCTTTGGAATTAATGTCAAAAAGGGGGAGAATATTGTAGAGAAGATGTATATTATATAAAGGGGGAGAAGATGTATATTTATGTATTGTGTGAAGGAGAAGATGTACAAAAAAGAAGAGAAGATGTAAAGTATATTGTATAATATGTATGGGGGAGCATTACCATATTATTCAGGTATAGAAATACATCTCTTATAAAACCAATTTTGAAAAATCTCAAAAAATATATACTCTACCAAGTTGGAGTTATAAGGTGATGGATAAAGGTGTTCTTGAATTTTTTGAATTCAGTTTTGATTGATAAGTGTTTTTTCACTAATGCCAGAGGGGGAGATTGTTGAAATTATAGTCATGTTTGTAATTAGTGACATACACTTAATCAGATTGCAAGTATCTACCAAGAATATTGTAAAGTTAACCAAGCATTTCAAATTTACTGAGCTCTATAGTTGCTACTGAGTCCCTTGGATAGTTTTTAGTTTGTGTCGAGCAGTTACTACTATGGTGATGATCAGTAGTATAAACCAAGCATCTGTGTATGCTGAGTTTATTAGCGCAAACTGAGTTATGCAATGCTTACCAAGTTCACAGTTGCAACAATGAGAATCTAGTGTTCACATAGCAACTCAGAGTTAACCAAGTGATTTAGTCTATACCAAGCTTGCAATGATATCATTTATTGAGCCATGTAGTATGAATCAAGTGATTCAATTTATATGTCAAGCTTCACAATATTCACTGGTCACAAGTGCAGACTGAGTTCAAGACTACTTGGAAGTGATCAGTATGGACCAAGCCTCTGCATCTACTGAGTGCATGATGATGTTGATTTTTGATAGTGGATGCCAAGTATCAGAACCTCACTGAGCCAGTCTTTAGAACCCAAGTTCTTGCAGTATGGGCCGACTTTGTGCATTGTGTGTAAATTTTTATTATGGTCAACTTTTTAATTTATTAATTTGATTGGTGTATATGTAATGTATTGTATCACATTCAATGTGTGAGAATTAACAAAAAAGGGTGATGTAATAAGTAGAGAAGAAGAAAAGAGTGAAGTAAAAGGCCACAAGCAGTATAAGGGGCAAAAAAGATTTATCTATCATAGCAAGGTGATTTTTAAACTCAAAGGTATCTCATTCAACAAACTAAGTTGAATATTAGAGATTAGCTACTATTTCATCCTAATAGGTGGATTAATCAAATCCTTTAAGCAAGGTATACCTAACAGTCTTATGTAAATCTCTTTATTGAGTGCATACTTTATTGTATGTTTTTAAATCCTTTAGCAAAGTGGACCTGGTAGTCCTTATTGCTCCTAACAAGGTAGATCATCAGAAGTGATCATTATAAGCCTTAACAGGCCAACTTTATAATTTAGTACTAAAGCTTTTGGGTACCATCCCCACCCTAGTTTTACTTTCTATTTGGAAGGTTTATGGGTCACCAAATTGTGTGTCATAAGTGATATGTGTGCTTTAATGTTTTCAATTTCTCATGCATGCAATTAGATCAGAATACACATTGCTAATTAAGGATTAAATTTTATAAGTTACTGATTCACCCCTTCCCTCTCCGTAATTTAGTCTATCATAATATTTCCAATAGTAAAGTGGCTAGAATTTATGTGTGTGTGACAAAGAAAAGGGAATTATAGGGTGAATATGAACACCTAGATATGAAATTCCATGATTGAGATAAATCATTTGGTGATCTCATCTATGATCACTAACTTTCTTGTTATTGTAGGTTGATTGATGTATGCTTATCCCTATTTGGGCCAGTAGGATTTACTTTTGAATCAATTCAAAATACCAGCCATAGGCTGGAATTTTATAGATTGTGGCCTTTATTTGTGTACATTCTTCTAGAAAACTTGTGGATGTCTAAGAAAGATAAAAGATGGAATGCAAGTTCTATTTTGGTTAGTTTCCTTTGTGTTAAGCCTACTTTTGAAAGAGTTTTTTTTTTTACTCCATCTCTTTTGAGCTTAATGATGTATTACATAGTGTGATTCAAAACATTGATGCAAAAATTATATACACAATCAAATCCATAAGACTATAAAATACATAAAGATACATGTTCTATTTAGCTCCCTCCCAATCTTCTTGCCTACAATTTTGATTAGAAAGGGATGTTTGATTTTATTTCTATGCATTTCCCTCTTTTATAGTGTTGAGGCACTTAGTAGTCCTTATGGGATCTATTAAGGTTTTGTTAATGTAGATTTTATAGTCTTTGAATTTATTTTTTAGTTCCTTTACCTTTCATTGGCCTTGGTGTATGATGTTTCTAGAAGATAGTTTTGTTGAGTTAGCAAACATCTAAGAGAATTTTTGGGGCCCTTAGATGTAAATCCTACTATTTTTAGCTCTTCCTATACCATTTTGGATTTGGTCTAGTTTGATGTTACTCACTACATGTGGATATAAGGGGTTGTTAGTGAACAGATTATTCTTTGAATAGATAAATACAAATTAACCCCAAAAGCCCAAGTAGGAAGACCAAACATGCACTAACAATTGGGTCACTTTGCTATTGACAAATATAAGCACTCTTTAAATTTATCCAGGTATAGATCCTTGTGTATGATTAATGAATTCACAAAAGTACAAATATGGATGCTTTTAACTAGAAAGCACAAAAGGTTTACAAACATCAATTCATAAACATGAAATAGATGCAGAAAAACAAAGCAATTAAAAGGGAATAAACAAAAAAAGACACAAAGTTCATTTACCTTGATTTTACATGACAAAAAGAACAAAAAAAAAGGAGTAAATCTTCCATCATCCTGAGAAAGTGAAGAATAAGAACTTTAAAGATATCTTGAAATGATAATGTAATCAGAAAATAGTGACACTAAAATGCATTTTAGAGAAAACTAAAAGCTATGCAAAGATCATGATCAGTGGAAAGAAAACTGCCTACATTTGAAGTTTTGATGTGCAATTATCTTCCAATCTCCCTTCTCTAAAGCATAAAAGATTACACAGACCTTATTACACACATGCATCAAAATCACTACTTAGAAAAGCAAAAATCCCACCCTTACATTACACTAAAATCAAGATTTCCCCTTTTTTCTAACACACAGTTCAAAAGAAAGAGAAAAACTCGACCCTTTTAGAGCTCACAATCTACTCTCTTTCTCCTCAAAAAAATTGGAAATTTTTTTTGAAAAGTTGGAACCCTGGCTCTATCTTTCCACTATCTCTTTATTCTCTTCCTTGATCAATTTTTGATTAGTTTTAATACTTGATTTCTTTCAAATCATATCTTCCTAAGAAGCTTCCTCATGTCTAGCTATGAGAATATTCTAATGACTTCTTCCAATCCTAGATTTTTAAAGGTATCTGCACTAGGTATATGGAAATAACTTAATTTTATAATAATCCACGATTTGTAGCCTTGAAAAGCATAAAATATGCTCTTTCATCCACATATTGTGTAGAGTATCTCTTCAATCTCATCTGCATGAATCAGGCCTCCATCTTGTGGGCATTATGGACACGAGTATCTTTGTTTTGATCATATGAGTGAAAGTCATTCCTTCAATCATGAATTATCACATGTCTCCATGTGTCCAAATTTGGTGTTCTAAACTACATTATGTGTCAAAAATTGAATCTTCACATTCCAAGCTATGAATGAGACCTCCCCTATTTTACTACCACCATTGATTCTTAAAATTGTGTTGAGAATAGTTTCTATCCCCTATTATATATTGGGCATTATGGCATGATGTAGAGCCATTTTTTTTCATAACAATATTCCCTGGCTTGAATACAACTCTTCAAACTCTCATTGAGCTTAGAGATGTCTTCCATCATATGCACTAGTTACCTAGTGAGTCTCTAGCTACAATTGAATCAACATTTGGAATCATCCTTGTCCCCATTTGGTTCCATTGTGTGTTCAATCAACACACAACTTGATGAATTCACAAGTGAGCTTCATCACAGTGTTGGCAGAATCAATTTCATAGTATAGCCAAATTCATGCTCTATTGTGGCATAGTTTAGCACATTCCTTCAAACATTTTGATTGTCATCATAGGAAATATTGAGGAAACCACTATGAAAGGTTGTTGTATTGATAATCATGAAGAGACTAGTTGATCCCGTGCCTTTGATTAGCTCATGATTGGGTTGCTCCACCATTGATGTCACTGCAAATTTCCATGTTTGGACGTGGATTATCTTTTTCCTTTAGTTTGAATGTTGTGGCTTCTTTATATCTCATTGTTTCATTTTATTGGGAAAGGTTATTGTGAATATGTGCAAGAGGCTTCAACTTTTGAGAATTCTTGTGAGCAGAGAAGGTAGTCTCTGTGAATCCCCTATGATATATCTCACACTATGACTTTCCATACTTTGGATGATGGAGGATACATTCTAGAGGATTGGGGGCCAGCAAGATGTCATATATGAGGATGCTAATACCTATGATGTTTCATCATTTCATGCTCTAACATCTTTACCCTTTGATTGTTGCTTGTGTTTCATCAAGCTCATTTCTATTTCAGTCATAATTCATCAAACACTCTTAATATCTTTGGGTTTGTGCCTATCCTTGTTCTCATTTTATTGCACAGTGCACATGTTCACCTTCACTCTTAGCCCTTAGTCAAACAATTTGCCTACACTACCCATGCCTCTTGCACATTTCATATTTGCTCGAAGATTTGAAAGAGATCTAGTGTCCCAACTTTGAGTTGATCCTCGATCAGGCCCACGAGTATCATTCTTATTCTATGTTGGACTTGGCATCCCATGAATTTGTGTTAAATTACTAACTATCAACCATGTTTGGATAGGTGATCTTCACTTCTGTGAGAAATATAAAATTTAATTAAAACTCACAACTCTAAAACCTAAAACAACTTGCTCAACACTAACAATTGTCGAGTGCCAATTTTGCTCAGCACATGAAGGTGCCGAGTGGAAATCTACTCGACACATGAAGGTGTCGAGTGACAGGCAGTAGCTGCCAAGTTAGCTCGGCACAAGAAGAGCCTGACACTCACAGGTAATGCTCGAAAGTCACTAGAAAGTGATACCCAACATAAGAGGATGGCAAGTGTTTTTTTTCATATACTTAATATTTTTTACCACTTAAGATAGAGAGCCAAGCTGAAGTATTCAACAATAAAATTCTCAAAAAAACAATGAATATATGAAGAGCAATGGATTCAAGTATGCCTGCTTGCTTTCTATTCAAATTTGATTATAATTATTACAAAATCTAGGAGCATTCAGCTTCAACCAAAAAACCCTAAAATAATCCTAAATTGGTAAAACTTTAAACTTCAATGAACTTTAAACTTGCAGCTGTAATGGCTGCATACAATGGTGCCTAGAGCAATCACTGCTTCAATAGGACAAAACCAACAATAACAAACTTACTGAGTGAATAGAGGAATCACATGCAATTGGGGAGATTGGATCTGTTGATCACTTTCTTCTTCTTCCTTCTTTGCTCTACTCTACTAAACTTCTGATCTACTGAATTTGGTAGAATGAATATGAGACATTCCTTTTTGTCATATATTTCCCCCTCTTTTCTAATTTTAAAACTCATCCACCACATTTATGTTTTATGTTTGTTTTAGAGTCCATCAGGGTGGTCAATGGGCATTTGGCTCTAGGGGAAAACTTTAATAGCATTAAATATTCCAACACTCCCCCTTTGTCCCGAGCCAAACAAATAAGGATCATTGTTGATCCAAATCAACTACACCAAGACACTCTCTTCAGTATACAAAACTTCCAATGCCTAATGGCTTTGTGAAAATGTCTACTAGCTACTGCTCAGACCTACAAAAATCCATCTTGATATTCCCATTCTCCACCAACTCTCTGATGAAGTGATATCTGATCTCAATATGCTTGCTTCTACCATGGAAGACTGGATTATTGGACAATGCAATTGATGAGATGTTGTCACAATAAATTTTGGTTCCATCCTCTTGCCTTTCATTCAAATTTGTCAATATCCTTCTTAACCAAATAGCTTGACATGCTACTACATTTGCTGCTATGTATTCAGCCTCTGTTGTAGATTGAGCAACAATAGGTTGCTTCTTGGATGCCCATAAAATTGCACCTGATCCCATATCGAACATGTATCTAGAAGTGCTCTCCCTATCATCCATACTTCCAGCCCAATCACTATGAGTATAACCCACCAACTTGAAATCATTATTTGTAGTATACAAAATTCCAATCCCTTGGTACCTTTCACATACCTTAGGATCCTCTTTCCCACTTGCCAATGGGAATCCTTTGGTGTTTCCATAAATCTAGAAATCAAAATTACTACATGCATTAGGTCTAGCTGAGTTGCAATCAAATACATTAAATTTCCAACCATACTCTTGTATCGTGTTGGATCCACTCCCTTCCTAGAGTCTTCCTTGCTCAACTTCAGACCTATTGCTATAAGTGTGGGGGCTACTTTACTATTCTGTGTTATGCATCTCTCCAAGATCTTCCCTACATACTTCTCTTGAGAGATGAAGATGCCATTATGCATTTTTTTTACTTCTATGCCTAGAAGTATTTCAAGAGACCTAGGTCTGTCATCTCAAATTCATTTTTCATGGTCTCTTTGAACTCACCAATTAAAGCCTTGTCATTACCAGTAAAAATCAAATCATCTACATACAAGACAACAATCAACACATTTCCCTTTGCTACCTTGATGTACAGTGTAGGCTCACCATTGCTTTTTCTAAAGCCATTGCTCATCAAATATAGTCAATCCTATTGTACCATGCCCTTGGAGCTTGCTTGAGCCCATATAGAGCTCTCTTCAATCTATATACTTTGTTCTCTTCACCTACAAATTCATAACTAGGTGGCTGCTCCACATAGACTTCTTCTTTCAATATACCATTTAGAAAGGTGGACTTCACATCCATTTGAAACACCTTCCATTTGTACTAAGCTGCAATTGCTATGACAACATGCACAATTTCCATTCTTGCAACTAAGGCATATGTCTCATCATAATCTCTGCCATACTGTTGTTTGTAGCCCTTGACTACTAGCCTTGCCTTATGCCTATCAATTTTGCCTTCAGCATTGAATTTGGTCTTGTAGACCCATTTCACTCCAATCACTTGCTTCTTGGGAGGCAATTTAGTTAGCTCCCATGTCTCATTTCTTTCTATAGCATCTATTTCCTCATCCATGGTCTTACACCATTTCTTCTCCTTAATAGCTTTTTCAAAATATATTGGATCACTATGAGAAAATAATGCAAAATTTACACTCTCATCATAATCTTCATACCTTTCATATTGGTATATCTCCCTAAGACTCTTGGTCTTTCTTGGTAATAGGGAGGAGAGTGTGGGTCAAAATCTTCACTACTACTACTTTGCTGACTAGTTCGATCTTCTATGGTACTCAGCACTGACACTTGGTCATGCCTAGAGGAGCTCAGCAAGAACTAAAGTTGGTTTCCTTTTCTTCTATTTTCTCCTTCTTCTTGCTATTCATCAACATCTTCTTCACTCATAATTGGCACTTTACTTGAAGTGCCTGGTGACTCATCAATTGGACCATACCAAGACTGATTTTTAAGAAATTCTAGATCTCTTGAGAGAGTCATCTTGTTGTTCAATGGGTCATACAATTTGTATGCCTTTGATTCTGAGTTGTACCCTATGAAGATGCACTTCACACCTTTGTCATCTAATTTTTTCCTTTTCTCTTTAGGCACATGTGCATATGCAACACATCCAAACACCCTTAGGTGTTCAACTATCCATCTTCCTTGTGACCATGCTTCCATTAGAATTCTATCATAGACTACCTTTGTAGGACACCTATTAATTAGGTAAACTATTTTTGCCATAGCCTCTCCCAAAAATTCATTTGGGAGACCTTTCTCTTTCATCATGCTCTTTTCCATTTCAACAATGGTCCTGTTCTTTCTTTCAGCCACTCCATTCTGTTGTGGTGTATAGCTAGCTGTGAGCTCTTTCTTTATGCCATGTTTCCTGCAAAAAATTTACAAAAGAATTGGAGGTATACTCCCCTCCTCTATCTAATCTTAGGACCTTGATAGAGTTTCCACATTCTCTTTTAGCCTGGGCTTTAAATTCTACAAATTTATCAAATGCTTTAGATTTATTCTTTAAGAAATACACCCATGTCCTACAACTGAAATCATCAATAAATGTCATGAAATAAGTACTCCCCCCAATGGAAGTAACTTGCATAGGACTGACTAGGTTAGTATGTACTAAATCTAATGGATTTCTAGCCCTCCTAGAATTTTTAGAATTAAAAGGAAGCCTATGTTGCTTACCCAAAATACAAGCCTGACACTTGTCACATGAATTTCCTATACGTGGCAAACCTTCTACCATTCTTTTATTTGACAAAAAATTTAAACTAGCATAACCAAGATGACCATACTTGAGGTGCCATAGCCATGAGGGGTCTTTAATAACACTCCTTAGACCTGATTGTGTGGGAGTTGCAGCACTAACTTGAGATGAAAAACATGTCTCTATCCTCAAGGGAAACATTATGTTCTTTGTCATTTGAACTATTGCATGTAAGTTCTTGCTCCCATCCTTTTCAAGAATGACACACATGTCATTCTCCATCAGCACTTTGTATCAATTTTGAATGAGAAAACCAATGCTCATCAGATTGTGCTTCATACCAGGGGCAAAATACACATTTTGTATTTCCTTCTTCTCACCTTTCTTGGTGTGGACTATAATAGATCCTTTGCCCACTACTAGTAGGGTTCCATTGTTACCCATTTTAATCTCAGATTTGAAACTCTTGTCAATGAATGAAAATGAGGTTTCATTACCACTCATGTGGTTGCTACATCCACTATTGAGGTACCAAACCTCAGGGCTTCCTTCTTCACCAACATTACACATGATGAAGGCAGTGGCATTGTTTCCACTTCCCATGTTCACATCAGCCACATTTGCATGTCCTGACTAATCATTTTTCTTCTTCTAGCATTCACTTGCATAATGCCCATATTTATGATAGTAGTAGAATTCTACATTACTCTTATTTGAGTTGTAATTTTTCTTACCTCCTGTTGAAGTATTTTGTAAGCTACTTGCTCCAACTTCTCTTCTTAAGAATTTCTTTGTCCTCCATTACCTCGGCCTCTACCTCTAGAGTTTCTGCTTGAGTCATATCTTCCTCTCCCCCTTCCTCTTGGATTTGACCGAGCCTTGAATGCTCACTCTTTGGAAGAAGAAGATGTAGATCTGTTGATCCTATGCTCATGGGTTTGAAGAGTACCCATCAACTCATCCATTATCAAAGTAGTGAGGCCTTTTTCCTCTTCTATGGTCATGACCAAATTGTCATATTTATGAGATAAACTCTTCAATATCTTTTCCACTATCCTCTGCTCTTGATAGTCTTCTTCATTTGACTTCAGTTGGTTAATCACATTGGAGGTCCTTGAACTGAAATCTACAACTAATTCATTTTCCTTCATCTAAAGGTTCTCAAACTCCCTTCTTATATTTTGCAGCTTTACGGTACGGACTTTATCAGTCCCCTTGAAGTTCATCTCAAGGATATCTCATGCTTCCTTTGCATAATTTTCTACTGCGATCTTTGGGAATACTGTCTTTGTCATTGCTACTTCAATCAAACTTAATGCCTTTGCATCTTTCCTTCTTGACTCTTTCAAATTAGTCTTTTGTGCATTTGTGAGGGCAACATACTGAGTTGGGTCTGTCACATCATTGAACCCATTAACTACAAACTCCCATAAGTCATTTGCAACCATAATTCATCTTCTTTGCCCATGTATCATAATTTTCCCCATTAAAGGATGGTGGATGTTGCCATATCTTTCTTGTATCTACTGCCATGTCAAATATCCCAAGAAAAAAAATGCCCTAACTCACTGTGGATGTGGGGCCTCAAAGCTCTGATACGATGTGAGAAATATAAAATTTAATTAAAACTCACAACTTTAAAACCTAAAACAACTTTCTCAGCACTAACAATTGTCGAGTGCCAGATTTGCTCAGCACATGAAGGTGCTGAGTGGCAATGTGCTCAACATGTGAAGGTGCTGAGTGGCAGGCAGTAGATGCTGAGTTAGCTCAGCACTCAAAGGCAATGCTCGGTAGTCACTAGAAAGTAATACATAATAGAAGAGGATGCCAAGTGTTATGTTTCATATACTTAATTTTTTTACCACTTAAGATAGAGAGCCAAGCTAAAGTATTCAATAATAAAATTCTCAGAAAAAATAATGAATAGATGAAGAGCAATGGATTCAATTATGCTTGCTTTCTTTCTATTCAACTTTGATTATAAATATTACAAAATTTGGGAGCATTCGGCTTCAACTAGAAAACCCTAAAATAACCCTAAACTGGTAAAACTTCAAACTTCAATGAACTTTAAACTTGTAGCTCTAATGGTTGCATATAATGGTGCTTAGAGAAATCACTGCTTCAACAAGACAAAACCAACAATAATGAACTTACTGAGTGAATAGAGGAATCACATGCAACTGGGGAGATTGGATCTGTTGATCACTTTCTTCTTCTTCCTTCTCTGCTCTACTCTACTAAAATTTTGATCTACTGAATCTGGTAGAATGAATCTAAGACATTCCTTTTTATCATATATTTCCCCCTCTTTTCTAATTTTAAACTCATCCACTGCATTTATGTTTTATGTCTGTTCTAGAGTTTGTCAAGGTGGTAGCTCGACATTTGGCTCCAGGGGAAAATATCAATATCATTAAATATTCAAACAACTTCCTTATAGTCAAAGCCTTTACTAATAGTGGGAGATGACATTTCCAATATTTGTAATATTCAGTGACATCAATCTTTGATACACCTGTGTCTTTTATGAACAAAACTTGACCTCACCATAAGTTATAGGTCATAGACAATGAGAGGAAAGTGAAATTTCTCCACTAAACTAATATTTGTATGATATTTTCTTGTTGACAAAGCTTGCATGAAGTTATATTTGGTGCTATAGCTATTTGGTCAAACACTCTATGATTCCTTCCGTGTGCTCCTAAGTGTTTGATGAATTCAAGCATCTTGACAAACTATATTCATGCAAGCACCGAAATCATTGTATCTTGATCTTGACAAATCGATCATGTTTTGAATATATCCTTGCCTTCCTAAGCCTAGAATGTAGCATACATTTCATAGTAACTCGATATTATTCTTCTCTATCAAGTACTTATCATGTGGAACTCATAGCTTGGGCTCGATTTTTATTGCCACCTTATAACATTACCTTGCACCTACCTCCTTGTTCTTTCTAAGCCTAGTATCCCACCAAAACAGCTTATACTTTCCTTTATATAGGTTGACCATGAATTAAATGAGTAGAACGCCATATCACCCCCCCATGTCTACATGGAAACAAGGCTTTAACACATACACTGGCCACAACAATTAATATATGAATGTTCGATGTGCTAGAGATTCCATTGGAACATGCACTTATTTTCTTCAAATATGATGTCATTAATTTCATGATGTGTACACCCAAATATGATGGATCAAGTCATTCATTGATAACTTAGATGAATTTTGATCTTCTCCACTTCCATAATTAACTCAGTGGCTCCATTTAAATCGATATTTTGATCACAATTTGCATGTGTGAAGGTTTGAGAGATCACTAGCCTTTTCCCTTAATTTATGAATTTGTGGATCATACATTGAACCAAGTAAGCTACAATGTGCCCATTGAATCAAATTTGATCTTCCAAACCAAGACCTAAATCTTTAAATGGAGTCACAAAATGTGTGTAAATTTTTGATATTTTCTTCTCTGGGCTTGGCTTTAATATGATCTTTGCATCGTTTAACCTTCAAATTTGTGCACTGGAAAACTACATTTCTGAATAGGAAATGGATCATTGAAACCAAGCTATTGATTTTTACATGTGAACTTCTCAAAATAAACCATTAAACCTGCATGAGCAACTTGTACCAATTCGAACCACTTCAAACTACTTGGAACCTTAGTTCGAAGTAGTTCAAGACTCCATACTAAAAGTTTAAATATTGGGTCTATATTGGGTACCAACATGGGTCTTCTCCTTTGTTTCCTAAACTTGGTGAGAACTACAGAAACAATGTTGATTATATGTCATGGAGGAAAAGTTTTTATTTTTCTGGTGGGTTTTCTCTTCTTTGAATACTTCCTAAACCTATAAGTTGGGTTGTCTTTTTTAGCATTCAATATTTTGGAAGAAAGATGATACTCAAGGAAACCTTTGTCTTTCTAATGTGAATGTGAGGGTGACTCTACTCCCCACCCCTATGTTGATGTAAAGAATTTAGAGTGGTAATGGAATGATTGATGATGTTCCCTCTTCTCCCCATAGTGTTATCTTTGTTAGTTTGCTTGGTATTTTTTAGTTTCACCGTATCTCCTCTATTTCATAGGTAGATACTTTTTGGAGAGAGCTTCTCATGCTCTCCTTCTTTCATCTTATGTAAAAAATGGAGAGGGATTTTATGTTTCTTTTCCCCTAATGTAGCTATTCTCCCTATGATTTTAGGAAGGAAAATTGCTGAGGGAAAACTTGAGGAATTTAGAGTTTCTAGCATTTCTATTGATGTTATTATTGAGAGGTTGGTTAGTCTTTTTGGATAACTCTATAAAAGAATATAAAATGGTTGTCTAAGGATAAGTTTTATTATAGAGTTAAAGATAGATATTGTAAATCTACCATGATTTCTTGTCAAATACCTCTCGCTATCAATGTTTGTTGTAGAATTGTTGAAAAGGAAGGGACTTTTTCTAGTGAAGTTTATGAAGTGACCTTGTTTGTGGAGGCTTTCATAAATATTCTTCCCCTTGAGATATTTATTTTCTATTTCTAAAGGCCTTATACAAATCTCAATGAAGGTGACTCCCCTACTTAGAGCTTTTGATATTGGCTATGGCTTTACATAGTTGTGTGGAGGCTGGGCTGAAGCTTTTTTCCTTACCTTCACACTTGGATACTTTTTGGGTCACTAAAAGTTGACTATCATGGATTGATTTTTCATGTAGGCCACCTAAGTGACATAATCTCAAGTAGAAGGACATATATGTAAGTACCTACACTCAAAAAATTTATACCTTTACTCTTAGGTCTAAATTGAATGAAAATGACATACAAAAACTTGCAAGATATATTGATAGGCTTAAGTATAACATTCAAGATGAGTTAGCTTTGGTGTTAGTGGAATAAGTCCACAAGTGTTACCAACTTTACCTTAGGATTGAGGAAAAAAAAAAAGAGGAAAGATGAAGAAAATAATAGAGGAGGAAGAGGAAATACTTTTAGAGGAAGAGGAAAATTCTTTGGAAGAAACTTGTTAGAAATAGGTATAATTGAGAGGTTGCGAGGGGGTGAATCTATAATTTACAAACTTTAGTCATCAACTGAATATTATTTATTACTTTGGACCATACATAAGAAAGTAGTAAAGTAATGTTGAATAGTAACAATAACCATGCACAAAGATAACTCATAACACCATATTTTGTTAACTAAGGAAACCTTGGCCAAGGGAAAACCTTGGTCAGGATGATACCCACTAGATATATATATGTATACCTTGTTAGAGGATGGACCCTATTAGGAGTTAATGAGAAAATTCAATACAAAGAGTCCTTGTTAGAAGACTTTGAATCCCTGTTAGAAGATTCCAACCCTATTAGGAGCTATAGTATAGTAGATGCAAGATGAGCCCACCACCCAAACTTGCACTTCCAATTACAAGAAGAGCTCATTGCCCAAACAAGTAATTAGTCCTCTAGAATATAGATGTTTTAACTTCTTCCTTGACTGATACCTAATCTTTAGTTTGATCTTAGATCACAAAAATAGCTTCTCAAAATTTCACATATATCACTTTACGAAAAGTTTGCATATCACAACAATACACAATACTATGCTTCCCTTTGCAAGATGCCCTTTGCATAATTACCATGCCTTTTCACAAATTTCTACCAGATCGGATAAGACCATAATATACTTTTCCAGTTCAGAGTAAACAATATACTTTTCCAACTCGGATAAGACCATAATATACTTTACCTAGTAAAAAATGAATATTTCTTTTCCATATAGTTTTTATTGATGTTTAAGGTTATACACGTCATCATCAACATGTATACTATATTCATCTAACTCTTCTAGTCATAATATGATGTCAATAACAAGTTACATACAAAACTACACTATTGTAAACCAAACTCAGACAATTTTTGAGTACCAAAAGCTAAGTATATTTATTTATGAGGTTTTAAATAAGAATGCACATCATGGGTTACCATAAATGACAAAAATTACATATCTTCATTAGTCAATTTTCAACAATCTCCTCCTTTGGCATTCATGCCAACAAAATAGGGAAATTTGGCTAAGTGTCAAATACTTGTTAGAAATAATACAATAATAATATATTAATCATCTTTTACAACTTATCCATCTTACACATGGTCCCTTTTACAATATGATTTAATACCTTTTATCTTCTCCCCTTTACCTTATTTATAATTTTATTATGCATCTTCTCCCCCTGTTACATTAATGACAAAGGTCGAAATGTCCAAAATTGTCAAAAACTACTATCAAAAACTATGTTCTTCTATGTTAAACTAATATTATCTTATTACAATCATCAAAACTTGCCTTAAGACCATTGACACATTTTATCCATGTATCCATGGCTGATTCAACAAAGATGAGAATCGTACATAAGGCATATGATGCAATCTCAACTGCATTAGAATCAGAGTATAAAAAGGTTGAGTAGGTGTCCTTGGCTTTGACACATTCCTCCAACTATCTCTCAAAAATAGATATTTCTAGAGTAATAGACTCTCTAAAATTTGATAATCTCTTCAAAATTTGTTCTTTCTGATGTTTTGATTTCTTGATATCACTATGAACATGGGCCACTTGTCCTTCAAAGTCATCAACTTTTCTGGAAGGTTGTTGTATCTAGCTTGATAGAGCTTCTAGCTCACTCAGATTCCCTTCAATATTAATATCAAGATCCTCAGTCAACTTATTAGATAAGGTACACTTGATGTATAATACATTTCCATCCCATTGACATTTTTGAAGTTCCTTGATACAAGTATCAAGACATAGTAAATTGTTCTTGATATTTGGACAAATAGTGCTTGTGCCTTCTATTCAGGATCTACCTCTATATGTTGGACTAGTAGAGTACTATGTAATTTTTTAGTTTCCTTCCTTAAGGTTCTCTCTAGGCTCTTTGTTTTCCTATTTTTCTCAATGAGTTTTGTCAAAGATGAGATAAAGTTAGTTTGATCATTATCATCACTTTGGAGGCTAGCAAGCTAAAGCAGAGTAGATAAACTAGATGGTTTAGATTCATATGCCTTTTACTTCTTTTCAACTACCTCTTTGACTCTTTTCTCTTTTTTTTTTTCTTTTTTTTCCTTTCTCTTTTCTTTCTTTCTCTTTCTTTTCTTCCTTTCTTCCTCTGTTTTCTTTTCTTTTCTTCCTCAACTCTTCTTATTTCTTCTTCAAGTAATTTTTGTTTGGCTTCTTCTATTTTTCTCTTTTCTTCTTCTAATAGCCTCTTCTCCTCTTCAATTTATTTCAGTTTATCTTCAATAACATTGGCATGAGATTTAGGGTTTTTAGAACTATGAAAAGGGTTAATATCATCAACATTAATATTAGCATTCATATGATCAATCTACAATGTGTCACCACTTACTGACACTTTCGACATTCTAGGTGTTGGTGAAGGTGGTGCCTTAGATTCTATCAACATTTGACTAATGGCCATAGTTGTTTCACTCCTTATTTTGTCCTTCTCACCCACCATAAAAAGAAATGGTCTCACTTTATTTCTTAAGTAAGATGCCAGATTGTTTAGCAATCTTTTGACTTCTTCTTCATCATTAGTCTTGCATATTGTCATTATCATAGACTTCTAAAGTTTGATGTCTTCTTCTTTAGTTTGTGGCTTCTTCTTAATAAGTCTTTGATAGAATTTTTGATTTACTGTGCCTTTAATATCCTTAAGTTTCAAATTGTTAGCTATTATATATCTCATAGTAGAGATATCAATATGATCTTTCTCAATATTATTATACAAATCATAAAATTTTTTCACCTAAACAAAGTTTACTTCACTAGCAATGGCTGAATTTATCTTCTCATTCTTTAGCTTCCATGGTTGCCTTGTTTTACCTATTGTTTTTTTAGAAATGGTAACTCTCTTTACCTATTTAGCTTCTTATTATTCTTCTTCTTCTTCACTAGATTCAACAATTGTCAACAATATCTTTTGTCTCTTGCCTAGTCTAGTAGCCTTTTTCTTGACTCTTTTTATCTTTGTAGTCACAACTTCTACTAATCTTTCTAATTTTCTCTTTGGCTCACATGGTTGTACATCCGACACTACAACATATCGAATCCTCTGGTCTAAAAATGTCTCTATAGTAGACACGAATAAAGGTTGCACATACATTATACTCTCCTTCATGGTCTATGTAACTGCATGTGACTCACTCTCTATCATACCGACCTCTGCTAAAACATCCTTCATTACTGTCTCAATCTTCTTCTGAGATGCTTTCTCTAAAGATGCTTGATGGGGTGATTGGGTAATCTCTTCAAAGTCCCATATCTATACGCAGCTTGGTTCTTCTTAGAGTTCAATAGTAAATTAATATATGCAATTGCTATATCATCACTCCATTCATAACCTAAGGGATCAAGAAAAATTTCCCAAGGTCCTACTATATGAATATAAGTAAAATCTGTATCAACTATAACACATATATGATTTTAAAATATTTATAGAATTGCAGGTGCAATTCAGAATCTTTGTCTCATCTCATTCTAAAATGTTTTCATTATCAATTTCCCACTATCCAAGATTTTATCTACTAGATGTCTCCTACATAAATCTGTGATCTTCTCCATTGTACATCTCTCACTGCTCACAATCTCTATGACTAACAAATATGGAATTTTCTTAAGTACATGAAAGAATATATGATTTATTAGTGACTGAAATCTAAACACACCATTCTTGGTACTCTTGATTTTCTCCAGGTTCTCAAGAGGTTGCATTCTTAGAATTTCACTAAAGTTAACTTGTTCCTTCTCAAGAAATATCTTAAAGTCTACATACATGAATCTAGCTAATAATTCATCAATATTAGAAGTTTCACATATAGAGTAGGCAATGATTCTTCTCAAGAATCATACATCATCTTGTTTAATGGCATTGATCACCATGGTCTTCCCATTATAAACTACTTTTTTGATCTTCCCTTCTATAGGTTTCACACAAACAACCTTCAATTTTGGTCTATCCTCATTCTCAACATGATCAATTATAGACATACCCATGATTCTATCAAATATAAATTTTATTGAAGAAATTCTATGAGTCAACAATAAAATACCTCTTTCCAAAAGTAGGGTTTACTTTAAAATTGCCTTGTCAAGCTAGTTCTAAATGCTCTATGCTTCTAATGTAATCACAATGAAGTGGTAATTAAGTTTTTTCTCCATTTTATTCATCAATTCAGACTTGCATTAATTACATACCTTTCAAACACAAAAAAGCTATCAATTACATTCTGAAATCAAATATATGTTCGATAATCTTTGTTCAATCTTCAAATGCTACCCGAAATTTACCATAGCTTCCTTCCACTAGGAAAATGCTCCAAGAATATTTTCTTTACAAAATTCTCTATAAAAACATATTTATCATCTTCTTCTATAGAATTAACTTTCTGTATAATAACAAAAGCTCTTAATTCCTTCATAACAAGTTCTAATAAACTCCAAATTTCAAGCGAGCTTAGATACAATTCCAAAATTATCTCAATACACCTTTTCCCAACTTTTCTACCCATAATTTGATCTTTGAATGAAGTTTCAAATTTTTTTCTTATCAACAAGCTTATTTGAACTTAGTTGAATCAAACTTGATTACTGACTTTGATCCTCCTATCTCACCATCTTCTAACTTTTTTTCTAAGATGTCTATTCCTTTTACAAACTCATTGAGTTCTTCACAAAGTTCACTAACTACTTTTCATTGTTCCTCATTGCCTTTGTTATTTTTGGAGTTCCTTTTATGGTTCCTTCTACCATTTTCAATGTTTCTTCCATTGTTCCTTCTATTTCTAAAGTTTCTTCCATTATTCCTTCTATCTCTGAATTTTTTGTCTATTCTACAATACTTTGTTTTATGTCCAAAGTTGTTTCATAACTAACATATTGGAGTTCTACTTATGGGATTCTATTGATCAATTGGTACATGATAATTCCAAGCTATGTATCCATTCTTGTTACACTTATAACACACAATCTATCTTCTTTCTTCATGAGTTCTTCCTTCTCTCGACACCCTTTCATTTGATCTTCTTCTATCTATAGGGTTAGTATTTCAAGACATTCTACTATTCCTTCTATCATTATCATATTTAGGTTTCCTACAATCAATTTCTTTGTGACCCATACCATGACAATTATGACAATAAAAATCCTTAACATGATTAAATGACTTATTTATACAATCTCTTTTCATATGACATATTTCATTACATGAAAAACACTTAACTCTAAATTTATACCTAGTTTCTTTAGGATATTCCACTTTCTTTAGTTCATCTAATATATCAACTTCCTTATCTTGTCCAACTTCTTTATGTTTATCAAAAGATTGACTAGATTCAATCTTATCATTATATTTATGTTTTTCTTTTAGATCTGACCTATTTTTAGGTCTCTTTGTAGAAATGTTAAATACATAACCAAGAGTGATATTATCATAGGTAGGTCTTTGCTGGAATAAATATTCTCAAGTTGCTTCTTACATCGAGTTGGTTCATCTTTCACAATAGTGTTCTACTTATGAAGTTCTTCATGACCATCTTTCAATGTTTCAAATTCAGATGCCTTCTTTGCTAGATTTTCTCTAAGATCTATATTCTCAGTCTTCAAATTAGATTCAATTTTGCTAGGATCATTCTACAAATTTAGCTATAGATTGGTAATCTTTAATTCAAGCTTCAAGATCTTGTACTCTATCTTTAGCTCTGAATAATTATCATCACTATTTTTAGCTTCTAGTTTGGATTTGAGATGTTTAATCTTGTCCTTTAATTGTCCAATATATAATTTGGAGTCTTAATATATATCCTTCAACTTATCTCTTTCTTTAGTAAGGAGATCAATTTGTTCAAGTGCCTCTTCAAGGTTCTTCATCAACTATTCCATATCCATAGGGATCTTACCCAAGTTGTTAAGCCTCTATTGAGTAATTATGCTCTGATGCCAATTGTTAGAAATAGGAATTACTAGAGGGGGGGGGGAGTGAATCACTAATTTACAAACTTTAGTCACCAACTGAATATTATTTGTTACTTTGAACCATACATAAGAATAAAACAAAGTAATGTTGAATAGTAATAGTAACCATGCACAAAGATAACACCATATTTTGTTAACTAGGGAAACCTTGGCCAAGGGAAAGCGTTAGTGGGGATGATACCCATTAGATAATATATTGATATATATTTTCCTTGTTAAAGGATGGACCTTGTTAGGAGTCAATGAGAAAATTTAGTATAAAGAGTCCCTATTTGGAGACTTTGAATCCCAGTTAGGAGTTGTAGTATAGTAGATGCAAGATGAGTCCATTTCCAAAACATGCACTTCCAATTACAAGAAGATCTCATTGCCCAAAAAAGTAATTAGTCTTCTAGAATATATATGTTGCAACTTCTTTCTTGACTGATCTTTGATCTTTAGCTTGATCTCAGATCACAAAAATAGCTTCTCAAAACTTTTCATATATCACTTTATATAAAGTTCACATATCATAATAGCACACAATACTAAGCTTCTCTTCACAAGATGTCCTTTGCATAAATACCATGCCTTTTCACAAATTTATGCTTGGTTGTCTAACACCATAATATAATCTTCCAACTTAGAGTAAACATATAGGATGTCGGCCCTAATTGCTCAAGTAACTATTTGTAAACAAAATAATTCCTTTCCTTTAATTCTCCTACCCTATTTCACTGGTAAAACATGAATATCTCTTTTATGTATAGTCTATACTAATGTTTGAGGTTATACACATCATCATCAACATGTATACTATCTTCATCTAACTTTGCTAGTCATAATATGTCGTCAGTAACAAGTTACATACACAACAATACATTGCTATAAACCAAATTCATACTTAGACAATTTTCAAGTACCAAAAACTAAGTATCTTTGTTTTTGAGGTGTCCTATAAGCATGTACATCATGGATTTCCATAAATGATGACAACTACATATCTTCATTAGCCAATTGCCAAAAAAACTATCCTAGGCAACAAGGAGAATCTAGTAGATGTTAAAGGGTAGAAAATGATAGTGGCAAAAGAGGTTCCTTTAGGAGAAGAATACCTAGTCCAAGAGGATGATTTAGAGGTAGAGGGACAAGCGTGTTCACTGGAAAGTTTTTCTCTTGTAACTAAGTTGGACATTGGTTCTTTCGATGTCCAAAAAAGAAAAGGGCAACCAACCATGGTGAGAAGAGAATTCAATTGCTCCAAGATGAAGATTTTCAAAGTACCACCTCATTCCATACTATTGTATCTTCTTCAAAACAAGTAGGCCCTAAGATAGAAGAGAGCTTGATGTTCAATAGATCACTTTTTATGCCACTTAACCAAGAACCTCCTTAAAGAGAGTCAATCTTCAAGATAGCTTACATGGTGAAAGGAAAGGTATGTAAAGTCATTTTTGATTTAGGCACTACTAAAGATATAGCTCCTAGTGAGATGATGAATAAACTAAGTTTACAAAGAATCCCACACCATAATCCTTATAAGGTTTCTTGGCTAAGTAACAAGAAACCAACCTTAGTAAATGAATAGTATTATATTGAGTTTTAGATTGGGAAATATAAGGACATAGTATTATGTGAAATTGTAGATATGGATGATTTTCATCTCCTCCCTGGTAGCTCTTAGCAATATAACACCAATGCCCAACCTAAAAAAAACACCAACGTATAAACCTTGACCAAAGATTGGGAAACTTACACCATGATAGCATTTGTGGCAGAGCCTAAGGATAAGAGTGTACCTAGTATAGTCATGTTAGTAGGTGAAAAGGAATTATTGAAGGGATTAAAAGAGGACAAGATTCCATGCTTTTTTGTTGCAGTGAAACCTAAGGATGATACACCTAGGAAAGGGAAACAAGCACAAGAAACATTGAGGAAAGTTAGCACAAAAGAAGTTGCAAACCTATTGGATTAGTATAAGGGGATAATTTCTAATGAGACAATAGATAAATTTCCACCTAAAAGGGAAATAAGCCATTGTATAGACTTTATTCTTGGCTCCACACTACCCAATAAGGATGCCTATAAACTAACTCTAGAGAAGAATGTTGAAGTAGCAAGGAAAATACAAGGATTGTTAGAGAAAGGCTTCATATGAAAGAGAATTAGTCATTGTGATGTTCCAACAATACTGGTTCCTAAGAAGGAAGGTACATAGAGGCTATCTACAGATTCCAAAGCAATTAATAAGATAACTATCAGGTAAACATTTCTAGTACCTAGAATAGAAGATCTTATGGATTGTTTGGGAAATGCATGATTTTACTCCAATATTGACTTGAAGAGTGGCTACCACCAAATAAAAATTAGAGAGGGGAATGAATGAAAAACTTCCTTCAACACCAAAGAGGGTTTATTTGAATGTATTGTGATGCCCTTTGGTCTATCAAATGCTCCAATCACTTTTATGAGATTGATGAAAGAAGTCCTTAAGTCATTCATAAATGTTTTTATTGTTGTGTATCTAGATGATATCTTGATTTTTAGCAAGGATAAACATGAACATCTAAGACATCTTCATATGGCCCTAAAGAGGCTTCATAATGAGCAATTGAAGATCAATTTGAAAAAGTGTGTGTTTCTATAGGAGGAGCTTGTGTTTCTTGGGTCATTTCCAAAGGAAACCTAAAGATGGATCCTTCTAAGGTTGAATCCATATTGAATTGGCCTACTCTAAATTCTACTGGTGAGGTAAAGAGTTTTCATGGCCTTGCTAGCTTTTATAGGAAATTTTTAATGAATATTAGTGGAATAAGTGCACCTATGATCGATACTATTAAGGGGGGAAGGAAATGTTGGTCTCAATGAACTAAAGATGCAAATTAGTCATTTGAATACTTGGAAGCAAGGGTAGCACAACGACCTATCTTGGTTTTACCTAATTTTAATAAGGTTTTCACTATTGAGTGTGATGCAAGTAAGGGAACAATTGGTGTTGTCTTGAGTCAAGATGGAAAGCCTATGGTCTTTTTCAGTAAAATGATTAATGTGGCCAAAAAAAAGTAATATACTTATGATCTATAACTCTATGTTATGGTTCAATCACATAGAAAGTGGAGACACTACTTGTTACATAATGATTTTATTTGTTTATACTAACAATCAAGCTTTGAGTTTTCTAAATAAATAGAAGAAGTTGAACCATAGACATGTCAAATGAATGGAGTACTTTCAATCATATACCTTCTCAATCAAGCATAAGAAAGGAGTGACTAACAAGGTAGCTGATGCCTTGAGTAGAAGAAACCTAGCCATTCAAGAAATCCAAATGGAAATTGTTTGTATCTCTACCTTGAAAGATATGTATCCTACTGATGAATGTTTTCATGAAGCTTACCAAGTTTGTTTGGAATTATGGGATAGATACCATATTGATTTTGTAGACTATATCATTCAAGAGGGCCTTTTGTTCAAATGAAGTCAACTCTGTATACCTAAGTGCCCTATGAGGGAAAATATAATCAGGGAAAAGCATTGTGGAAGCTAGGCTGGTCACTTTGGTCTTGACAAAACATTGGAATTCGTAAGAAAATTTTACATTTTCCCAGTATGCAATCATATGTTAAGAAGTTTGTAGAAACTTGTTTGATTTGTCAAACGATTAAGGGCACAAGTTATTATCAAGGCTTGTATACTCCATTACCTATACCTAAAAATCCTTGGGATTTAGTTAGCATGGACATTGTTTTGGGTCTTTCAAGGACTAAGTCTAGTTATGACATTATATGGCTATGTGCAAGATCATGTTGTGCCAAAAAGCGGTGATCTAAAAAATCTATAGTTCTGAAATAAATCAAAGCATTTCAAAATCTATTACAATTTTTTTCCCACCTATCATGATACCAAACAAAAGATATTAATCCCTTTACAAGCCCTAGTATATCTTTGGATACCAACCCTATGTGGTCAACTTTAAAAATGTCCCAAAAAATGTGTTTTTGGCCTATGCTTGTGCATTTTTTACTTCAAAAATATATTTGAGGACTTTTTTTCCACCAAAATTTGATGAAACCAAAAGTGTTTCTTAAAATTTTCTTAGCTCTCCATAAATGTAATGCTTATCAAATTACAAGTTTAGTAAGTAATTATTACTTATTTTCTAATGGAGTTATTTATAAAGTGTCGATTGAAACAATGATTGAAAAACAACTATAAATTTAAAATGGTATCATATTTTTGAAATTCAAAAGATGCATCACTTTGAATTAGTTGATGTGATAACACATGAGAGTTTTTTTATTCTAAAAATACTATAGTAGAAAATTCATAATTATTTATTTATTTAGAATAAAAATACCCAAAAGTATGTGTCACATCTGGGCATGAGTCTAAATGTTATATCTAGAATCTTATAAAAATGTATTATCATTTAATTTTGATTAAGGTGGTTAGACATATGTCTACTTATTTTATTTTTCCTAAACATTTTTTTACTATTGCATTAAAGTTAATTTTTTTGATCAATCAATTTTTTTATTTTTATTTTTTTCAAATAAGACCTAGTAGTTTAGAAACTAAATTTAATTTCCTAGAGATTCTTTTCTCTCAAATTTTTTATGGAAGGATTATATAACAAGTTGAGAATTTCATATCAATTTGACATAACCTTGATTTTTTTAATTTTTCATTGCCATTTAAGGGTATAGCTTGGTTGACCATGATCTTGTACATACCCATATATGTGGATGTGGATAGATTTTCCAAAATAGTACACTTCTTTCCTTGTAGGTCAACTCATGATTCCTCTAGTATTATAGGCCTTTTCTTTAAAGACATTGTAAGACATCATAGACTTCCTCTAACTGCTATATTAGGTAGACACCCTATGTTTGTCAGACATTTTTGGCATACCTTGTGGAAAAGGTTAGGCATAAATATTGCAATGTCATCTTCCTATCATCGCCAATCAGATGGGAGGAATAGGGTGATCAATAGGTCATTAGGTAACCTTCTCTAATGTCTTACCAAGGACTATATTGTTGCATACGATACTATTTTAAACATTAGGTGAAGTTCTCTTATAATGACTCCATCAATAGGAGTACATGATTGAGTCCTTTTTAGATTGTATATGGCTCTCATCCTAGGGGAATTTTTGAGCTTAGAGTAGTAGAAAATATTGGTTAGACGAGTGCCCTTGTTAAAGAAAGATTATAGCAGAGCTCACAGAAGTATAAGCAAGTAGTAGATGTAAGGAGAAGAGAAGTGCAGTTTAATCTTGGGGACATGGTCATGGTACATCTTAAGAAGAAGAGACTTCCTAAATAAAAGTACACTAAGTTACACATGAAGAAGATTGGTCCCTTTCAGATCCTTAAGTAATGTGGTCCCAATGCCTACAAACTTGCTTTACCTATTGACATCAATCTTTCACCTATTTTTAATGTATCAAACATCTATGCCAATAAACCTTCTAGCTCTACTAATATTGGTGTTGTAGGGTCTATTGGTTCTTTAACTGCAAATATACTTCATGATCTACAAAACCAAGTGCCAGCAAGCACTGAATGCATACAAGAAAAGAGTATTATCAAGAAGACTAGGAGGCATTCCTACTATGATTACTTACTTAAATGACATGGAAAACCTTTAGAGGAGGAAACTTGGTTGACTCCTAAGGATATAGAGATGACTAGTGTGAAACTTTCAGATATTCCCACTCAAGGGACTTGAGTCTCTTTTGGCTAGAGGAACATGGTGCAAGGAACCCAAGTGGCATAATTAGAGGTTCATGATGGAACAACATGGGGTGATGATCCACCGCATTAAACATGTTAATTTTCATTTATGTAATAAGAATGATCCTTGTTTTTGAGGTAAAGTAACTTAAAGTGTCTCTATAAGCCTAAGTTATCTTAGACCTAGGATCTTTCTTTTTGGTTATTTTGGCTAATAAATTGACTCTAAGTGTGTTTTCTTAATCATTATAGATTATTTAGGTCCTAAGTGTTGCAAATTTCTAGGTGATTAAGTTCTAGGAAGAAGTAGTGGAAAAATGCATTTTCCAAGAAAAGTTGCTGACAACTTTTTGTCAAATTTGACAATTTTTGCAAAACATTCCAACTAGTCTGGTAACTACTCAAACCAACCAAGCATCAGTTGGGAATGATATATTTGGATGTTAATACCCTCTATGAATTTAGAGGTGTAAGGAGGTGTACATTCGACAAGTTTTTCATACAAAGTATATAAATTTTACGAGCATTTATTTGTGGTATGAAACTATATGGATTGGGAGACCAAATCTAGTTGTATGATTTCAATGTGTTTTGAGTCTAGATTAATTTTCATTTGATTTAATTTTTATTGGTTCAATTTGAAGCAAGTTACATAATTTGTTTTGCAACTAGCTTTACAAACCTTTAAATTGAGTGTTTCAGGAATGATGTGGCCTTAACCTACAATTCCACATTTGGTTTTTGATGGCCTTCTAAAATTTGCAAAGTTAGGGCATGCAATTCTAGATTTCAAAGTGATGAATTTTTTTCTTAGGAGATTCAAGGGGTAAATAAGCATGCCCTAGGCTGAATATTGCAATGTATTCAATCAGGAGAATGTTGATTTTGTGGGTAGGACTTGGAATGAGACCATAGAAATTCATTGGTGGTAATTCCTTGGTGAAAGAAGTTAGGAAAATTTTTATAGAAAAAACCTAGCAAAGTAAAAGTAAAAAGCTATGTTACCTTTCAAGCTGACTTATCAGAACTACTGAATCTGTGTATTTCTATCTAAAAATCAATTTTGTCCAAACATATGATCTAGATAAATTTATTCTAGCTAAGTGATATATGGTCTCACACTTTTCCAATTGGAAATATCTATTAAAGTCACGTTTTCTACTAGTTTGTATCCAGTTACTAAAGAAATGCAATCATTTCATAATAGTGGCATTTCAATAACTCTTGCTACTTTTTATGTATTTTTTTAATAACATATAAACACCATTTTATAGAGCTCAGAGTCAAGAATAATCTCATATAGAGTTTATAGTGCTTTAATTATATATAGTATATTGTAAATAAAAAATTCTACAAGCACATATTTTAATACTCGAAAAGATGTCCATTTTGGAAAAGAAAAAAATATTAAATCATATCAAAAAAATTTAAAAATTATATTGTATTCTAGAGGAAAGAGTCCTCTTTTAGAATGTACAATTCTTCTCCTTGTTATAATAGATTTATTTTGAAAAATGTTGTGGGAGATGAAGACTATCAATTTTAGGTGAGTTGAAATTTGAATCATTAAAAAAGAGAAAATATAGGTCTAAAGTTGATTTTTACTTTTGATTGTTCTAGATATATATGTTATCTATAACATAGTATGATATCAAAGGGAAATAAGTTTATTTCCATCTAGTTTTTTGTTGGGAACTAGACCTCTAATTTTTAGTGTTTTTCAGTAGCTAAAAAGTTATCTATAAAAATTAGGAAAATATATCAATTCTTATTCCAAATAATAATTAAAAATTATAATCTTTAAATTCATCCATTTCTACGTATTTCATTAGTTTACTTCATTTTCAAATTCAAAATAATAATACCAATTTTATGTCATTGAAGGTGAACAGTTATACTTTTTTTAGCCTTTTCCTTTACAAAAGGGTGATACGAGATTGTGCTTTTACATCTTTGGTCCTCAATAGGTGTTTCATGCTTGATTTGGCCAATTAGGCCTGTGAGGTTCATGTAGGATCAAAGGTGTTGGTGTAGGTTGGAAAGTTGGTTTTTGGAGGATTTGTGTAACTTCCAAAAGGGAATCTAAAACCAAGTTTACTAGGAAAAATCCAAGTTACTACCCTAAAACAAGGAAAAAGGCTACAAGGGAATTAGGCGTCTTAAGAGAAAATTTTCTTGGTAAAGTTTGAGGAAGTCAAATAATTACAAAACATTAATCCTTATGTGCCCCTTGGTAGGTCCAAGGTGTTAGTTTGACCCAAAGAGCATGTTGGAATCAAATTCCTAGTTTGAGCCCATTTTCCATTGTTGATCCCTACAGTCACTTTAGGGAAAGATGCTTTGAAGATTCAAGAGTTGTGTAAAAGTTTGGATTTGAGTTGAATTTTTTTGGAAGGATTCCTTGAGTGGTATATAATATTGGGAAAGGTAAAGTTACCTTGAGTGTTTTATTTGGGGTTCTACCAAGCTTTTGGTGTGAGCACTCTACTCAGTTTTTGTGGAGATGGTTGCCTTAGTGATCAAGTTGGTGGTAACAATTTTAAAGGGATGATCCTTACTTTGGCTTTTTTATGGATAGAGTATGAAATTCAAGGGGATTCTATTAATTTATTTCTTCAATTTGGTTCTTTGTCTTTTCATTGATCTTCTTTTGCTCTAGTTTCTATGGTGGTGAAGCCTATCCCTTTAGAGAGGGGGTGTTAAATGGAGGTTTTCTTATGGGATTGGAGTATTTTTATTCTTCCATTCTTTATCCTAATCCTTATTAAGATGGGGATCTTCCAGGGATAAGAAGATTATGGTTGTTTGAAATGATATTCTCTTCATTTTAGCTATTGAAAAATTAGCTTCAATCCTTCTTGGTTTTCACCTTTTGTTGTCTTCTTCTCTATAATATTGGGATCCCCTCTTACCAAGGTGGAGTGCAATCTTGTTGATGATGAGGTGGGTGGTTTGTGTGTGTTTTGTGTCACATGTAAAAGAAAGATCAATAGGAATTATATGCACATTCATATAGTTTTGGGCACCTTGAAAATTCTCTAGTTCATTGTAAATGGTTATTTGAGAGGTGACAAGTTTCTATACTTTCATGGAATTTTTTAGATCCTTTTGAGAAACCTTGAAGTTTCTAGGCCTTATTAAAACTCTTGAAGCTTTTTGGTTTTTTTGTATAAAAATGTTTCTTCATTGATTTGGTGACTTTATCTAATTAGCTTTGCTAGTGTTTTTATTTGTTTCTAATATTTTGTAATAGGTTGAAGGGCCCTACTATTTCCATTGCCAACTTAACATAAAATATTGAAAAACATAGATAAATAGAAAATCGAAAAGTAATCTTTAAGAAGTTAATTATAGTCATTAGTTATTAGGAATGGTGAATTATAAAATATTATTGGCCGACTAATATTTTAAATTAAAATAAATACAAAACTATTTAAAATTTGTAAATAAGAAAATGATTTAACAAGATTTCCTAAACAAACCATTGAAAATCAAGCATGTCTTGATTTTAGTTTGGCACTTTTGGCATTTTCCACAAGGTCTTAAAGGCCTGGATACCATTGGATCATGTCTTTATTTATTTCCATACATGATAGTTGTGGTGTATTGAACATGAGGCTATATGGACTTTAGTACAATTGGACAGGATATCTTGAAATGCATTGGGTAGACATTTTAATGTAGTTAATGATATTGCACAACATGATATCACTTGGACTAGGGGAAGATTTAACCTCATTATCTTTTGTCTAACACAACAATCTCTCTCCATTAAAGTTGTGTCCCTATATTTTATTTATGCTAAATTATAAAATAATAATAATAATAATAATTGAATAATGCAATTTTAAAACATATTAAATTACCACTATTTTAAAAAAATAATAGTAAATGTGATCTAATAAATTACATAAATTTTTAAAAAAATTAAAAATAAAGAAAGAAATAAAATAAGATAATGGTTTTTGAAATGATTTCATTTCTAAAAAGAATGACACATTTGATTTTCAAGCTAAATTATTTTAAATTATTTTTTAAATAAAAATTAGTAATATATTTTTTATGTAATTTAATATTTGGTATAGAGAGATTACAAGGCACATTCAAATTATCTAATAAAAGCCTCCCAAAAATTTTGGTTTCTCTATTCTTTCCTAACAAGAGGAGATGACCCAATAGCTACCCAAGAAAACTTTGGGCACCTAGAACTCCTAATCCCTATATCAAAATTTGCCGACTTTTTGGTGAACCTTCATAGGTGAGTGAAGATTTTAAAGCTAACCTTTCATTTTTTCTGCATTTAAGAGTTCTATGTAGAATTTGTAGGTTGTGAGGTGGTCTAGAAGTGCCATTTTAAAACATTCACCTAGATCTCATTATGTTCACCCCTCATAGTTGCTAACAAAAGGGTACATTTTGCACAAATTGACCAATCAGTAATAAAGAAAGCTAAAAGATGATCAGCTATTGTTACATGTGTGTGATTTTCAATTGATACAAGGGCTATAGTTTTTTGGGACTTTTAATGAGCGGTTATTGTGGGGATCTGTAATGGTAGATGTAAAGTCATTAAAATGTGGTCAACTATTGGGTCATCTCTCATAAATAACCTTTGTTTATATTTTTCAAAACTTATGAGTGCGGCTAGACTTGAGTGACCATCATACCTATAATGAGGTTGAGTTCTTGTGTTAACAATTCAGGAGATAAACTTAATCTTCTAGGGAGGGCAATGATGTAAATTGACTCACCATTGATAAGACTGTAGGCACGTGTTTCTTTTCCAATACAAGAGACGGTCAACTGTGAGGCCAATGATAAAATGATTGATATAAGGTATTTTTTCTTTCTGTTTCGCTTGGAAAAAATATATAAAATCCTCTTTGTTTGAAAAAATAGGGTTATGTTGACTATAATGATTTTGAGATGTATGATATTGTTTATATAAATGTAATATAGCTATTACAAGTATATTATTTACTCTAAAATTCATATATGAGTTTTAATATTAATATGAATAAAATGATTATGGTATAGAATTATGATAAAATGTACCAATAAAAATAGTATAAATCATCAAGATTATCTTCAAGCTCTTTATGATAAGTTTTCCCTTACATTAATTATTTTAATAGGTAAATTATAAATTTATTGAAAGGAGTTTCAAATGTAGTTTCTGTTTTAGTTGCCCAAAGATAACCACAATTTCAAGATTTTCAAAATGAATCTTTACTAACATATATTTTTTTATAAATGTATTTAAAACAAGGTTATTAGTACATTGAAATAAATCTATAGAAAGTATTCATTGACAAATGAGTACATATGTATATATGAACTTCAATTTTTCAATGGATTGTTTTAAGTTTTTTATTACACAAATCTATAAAATGTTCTTGTTCTTGGAATGAGTATGCAATCTGATCTCCATGTTGATTGCACTAGCATAATCACAAACTCAAGATGTTATTGATGATAAACTATTTCTTTTAGCCTATCTTATTTATTTTTTAATATTTTTTTTTATCGGTAAGAGGTCAAAGTCAAGATTAATTATTATGCATTTTGATTAATTATTATTTATTAAGTTTGAGTAGATTCAAACCCAAGACCTTTTTGATTAGAGGCTCACAATTTACCGTTATGTTGTAGGCTCTTGCCTAACTTTTAGCCTATCTTATTATGAACTTATTAGGAAAATAAATTTATAAGAATCTATACTCAACCATTGTTCTAATGTTCAGGAGATCTCCTTTAACATTGTTATAATTATACAATGTTGACTATTTAATTTCATGAAGACTATTTCTCTAATTACTATAAATTTTTATGATAAATTTTGTTTAAGAGATCACTACTACAACACTAAATTACCAACATTACCAACAGGGTATTTTCTTTTTAAATCTCATCGAGATAGTTTCCACGATACTACCACCAAAAACACAGAGTAACTCTTAACTTTAAATTTAGTCTTTAATTTCTGAACCTCTCATATTAAGCTTTGACAGTACTAATTTCGCTAATCATATGGAAGGAAGTAAAACTCATCCCCACAGATAACAACAATCTGCAGCTCTGGTGTATAAATCCTACAATCATCTTGTTCTTCAAGTTTTCTGTTTTGTTCGTGAAAAGCCAGGAAGAACACAATTTACAGCTATTCCAGTTGTGGTCGAAACTAAGCAAAACACGGCCGGGTTCTTGATATATTGTTGCACAACAATATATAACTTGTGCGCCACAATATTGGGTGAGGGAAAAAAACAGTGCGTCGGATGTAATAAACCTGAAGAAATTGTGGTTTATGCGGTGTTATTAGACCTCGTGGGTTCATCAACAGCCAGCTCCAAAGTCGGCGCTTCATATTTGACAGATGCAGGCTCACAAACTTGTCTGTGCTCGTTATTAGACATGCCCACTTTCTTGTATTCCCCATAAAAATAAGATGTAAATCCCCACAAAGACATAGCAAGAGACATGCCTTTCTCCCCTGTGAACTTCTCCTTGAATATAACAACCGCGAGCACCTCCACCACAGGAGTTAAACAACTCATCAACACGGCACTCCACAGAGAAGATGTCAAAAAGATCACACAATACACACCGTCGAAAAACAGCTGCCAGCAGATCGCACTCCAAACCACAGCCATGTAGTAGTTGAATTTCCCCACATCGGATTCCATGGCTTCCCTCACAACAGCGGTGAAATCCTTGTTGACAACCATGCCTACTGTACACACAACGCTCGCCGACAAAGACACGACAAGCTGCATCTCCATAACAAGAGTGTACGTAATCCTCCGTGTGGTCTTCTTGTAGAGAAGCTCAATCAAGGGAAGAATGACTCCATAGAGAGCAGCTGCGGCTCCTGCAGCGAGAAACCCACGCCAATATTGTCGAGATGTGACTCCCTTTGGCCTGTCACCGTTGGTGTTGAAGAGCAACATAACTGATCCCATGGTGAGCAAAATTATGGCGTTGATTGAATAGGCAGTAAACTTCTGCTTGACAAGGAAGAATGCAAAGAGGGCATTGAAGGCAAGCTGAGGGGCAATTACGAGAGAGGAGGTGGAGAGGGGGAGGTAAGAGAGACCCCATGAATACAAGAAATTATCAAGCCCGGTGAGGAGGCCGATTACAACGGATGCAAGGCAGAGCTTGGGAGTTACATGGGTGCTCTCAGTTTCAGAAGGCTGTTTTGTGCGGGAAGAAAGCCAAATGGGGAGACTGAGAAGAGGACAGGCTGCAGTCTGAAGCCATGCAGCGAACCATATGCGATTGCCACCGTGCAAGAAATAGAAGCGGATTAACCAGTTACCAGCGGCTCCTCCAATGAACAGAGCCACACAGTTGAGGATGAGGAGGAGCCATTGCCCTAAGCTTTTCTTGTTTGACTCCATTCGTCACACTTTGTAACTTACTATGTCATTTTATTTTATCTTCGCCTTCGAGCTTATAAACAAAAATGGTGCATCGAGTTTTTGGTTTTGGCGATCAAGGGCAATTTTTCCGGGATAAAATATAAGATCTGATCCCACGTCGCAGATTTGATTGCTATAATGGTTAATTTGCATACGGGTGCCAGCTTCCATTTCATTTTGGGCCCGCCTTAATCGAACGACTCGACTCGACTTAGACGATTTAGGATCCTTTTTTATTTTGATTTTCCATTTGTTTATCTCTTCACATTGTTTATCACTTCACAATTTGTTTATTACTTTTGTCTAATGTTTGGGACTTAGTTTTTAACGGTAAAATTGACCTGGTTTATTGTTGTTTCCAATTTAGTTTAATTTTATCTCATTTGAGGTAGCTTAATATAATAATGTATTAACAAGGCTAATTTAATTTATAATTTATTTTCTTGTCATTTTCCATACATTATTTCTATAATAATTGCACTTTCAATAATATTTACTTTTATTTATCTGCTTTTCACAATGAGATTATCTACTCAATTATTACAATATATATCTCTATTTCTAATGTTGATTTCCTTTTGGGATCCCTTTAATGGGATGACTTGACTTGCCTTAACCCATAAATGAGTCTTCTTTTACTTTTAATTGCTTAATATGATAATAATTTGTTCTATATATATATATATATATATATATATATATATATATATATATATATACAAGTTCATAAGTGACATATTCCTTTGTTTATCTTATTTCATAGCATAGAGCTTCATTATTCCAGTCTAGTAATTCTTCTTTCTATCATTTTTCACACATTGCTAATTCAGTTTTGATATTATCTTATTTGAGGTATCTTAATATAATAATGTATTAACAAGGCTAGTTTATTTCATTTACTAGTACTTGTTTATTCACATGTATTTAAATATATTATTGTCATTTTTCGTATATTTCAATATTTTCTTGTCATTTTCCATACATTTGTAATTATTGCAGCTTCAGTTATACCTACTTTTAATTATCTTTTTTCCTCACAATAAGATCATTTAACCAATTACTGCAAATTGTCTCTATCTTAGTATTATTTTTTATTCTTCCTTCCTTTTGTCTTAAACCATCACAAATAGCAATTTAGATGGTCACTTTGAAGTCACATATGGTAGCAAATATCCATTTCCTATTGGCCCCACTTTAGTTCACTTTAGTGGGATAAATTTGTTATAAATAGGGAATACTAGGGGTGTGTAAATCATTATTCTACAAACTTTAGCTTAAAACAAGATATTATTAATTGCCTTATAACTTGCATATGAAATCAAACTAATATTACTGAACAATAAACATAAGCATGTAATAAGAGAACTCATAACACCATATTTTGTTAACTAGGAAAACCCTGGCCAAGAGAAAACCTCCATGGGGATGTTACCTAGAAAATGATCAATAATGAAATGTATCTGCTTAAACATATTGAATATGTTAGGAGTCTATTACAAGTATGTAGTGTCTGAGTCCTTCTTAGACGACACATGCCTTTTTAGTAGCCACAACCCTGTTAGGAGTTGCTATCTACAAGTACAAAATGTGTACAAGAAAAGCCCACTACTCAAACATGAAATATACAATGCAATTCCTTGATACAAGAACCTCTTTGCTTAATGTTAATATCTTCAATATCTAAACTAACTATTTCTACTCTTTACAAACCTCGCATAACCTCTAATCATACATCATAATTTGCATCATATAAATTTCACATAATCTTCCTAAGAAGTACTCTTTACTTCACAGTTACAAACTTTCCTATGTACATTTGCAATTCTCAAAATATTATCCAGTCAGCCTTCAAGGTTTCACACACTTGCCAAAATATATTATTACAACTTGTTGTCTTAGGGTTAGTATCTATGATGTCATCTCTAGTTAATTAAGTTATTATTTTGTAAACCAAATAATTCCTTAGTCTGTAATTATCCATTTCCTATCATACTCTATTATGTCTATATACTGCCACAACTAGTAAAACTACTATATCTTTTTCCATTTTGACTCGTGCACTTGAACACGTCATTTTGACACTCTATTATGCTTGTACCTTAGCCAAATTTCTAAAATTCTCCCCCTTTGGCATTGATGACAACCTATGGAAAAATTGGCTAAGTCCAAAAAAATTTTAGTCATCAAAACATTACAAAATTGGCCTTATAATTTTTTTCAAAATTCAAAACTTGTGGATCATTGTATTTAACCATCCTTCCTTATATCTACTAATGATATTACATAACTCTCCCTTTACATATTTTAAAATATTACTTTACTCCCCCTATCATATACCTTAATTCAAAATAGTACCTATACACAATTTTTCTTATCTCTCACCCTTTGACAGCAATGACAAAGGTGTCAAAAACATATATACAGTTCAAAATTTGGATCTATACATTTGTGTTACGTAGATAGCCATGTCATAGATTCATTAAAACATGTCTTTAGACTATTGAAGTTCTTCTTCCATGAATCTCTAACTCCTTCAAATATGCTAAGAAGGGCCCATAGTCCATAGGATGTAATTTCAACTGCATTTAGGTCTACATAGACAAACTTCTCAAAAGATATATTTTCCTGAAGACATTCTTCAACCTTTTGTTCTATGGTTTCTATCCTCAAAGATATATTTTCTTTGAGAAGTAAAAACCTCCCAACAATTCTCTCTTTATTCATCTCAATAGAATTTATTTCATCATAATTCTTTCAAATCTTAGCATCAATGTCTTCCATCTTTTGATCAAGCTATTGAAGCTAATTTACTAGTACTTGGAGTTCTTTGTGCTTCTTTTTTAGCTCTCCATCATTATCTTTGGTGAAATTAAATGATAATGTACAATTTGTTAAATACAGTGTATTTCCTTCCTATTCACATCTTCTTAACTCCTTGATACATGCATCAAGAGCTCCCAAGTCATTTATGATATTTTGATAAATAATGTCAAACATTTAGATGGATAATTTTTGGCCCATACTTGAATGGTTGTAATATCATATAAACTTATGAATTCTGCATCAAAAGCTTGCATTACAAATTTTTCTTCATATTGCGGATATGACTCTATCATCTTTATAGCTAAATTTTTTTGAAGTCTCTTTTTCAGTTCCATTAGAGAACTTTGTAGACTTTTTACCTTTCCATTCTTCCCAATAATCTTGCTGAGTGATGAGATTAGTTCAGTCTGATCATCATCATTTGACCATGTTAGTGCTACTAATGTAAGGGATTTCCTAGAAGAACAAGTTACACTATCGTTTTTCTCATCTTCCTCCTTTTTTCTCTTCTCCTTTTTCTCATCCTCCTCCTTTTTTGTTCTTTTCTTCTTCTTCCTTCTTCTTTATTTCTTCTGCTTTTTTTTTCTTCCCCTCTTCCAATTTCTTCCTTTCCTCCTAAATTTTCTTCTTTTCTTCCTCCATTTTCTTTCCATCCTCCTCAATCTTTTTCTTATTCTCATCATCTTCAAGTTTCTTTTATGCTTCTAATCTTTCTTGCTCTTTCTTACCCTTCTTATCTTTTGGTTCTTTCTTCTTTTTTCTTTTTTTCTTCCTCCTTTTTCTTATTTTCTTCTTCCATTTTCTTTTTATTTTCTTCTTCTTCATTCTCAAAGCTAGTGTGTCTCACCAAATTTCCAACATTAGTGCCATAGACTTTTAATGGAGCTTCTACAGTATCTAGAGTGATCCTTATATTGTCCACTTGCATGGTATTAGTAATAATAGAGACTTCCAAAGTAGATTCTAACATTGTTGTTGTTTGTGTTGTTGTTATTGTTGATGCTTCTCCCTATTCTCAAGGGTTATTATGGAAGTCATAAAAGGGTGAGCCCATAATAGTGGGTGCCACTTTTGTGGCATGAACAAAATTGACAATGCTAGAAAAATTCAAATTCTAGGGGTTCATGTTAACCCTAGGTTTCATGCAAACCCACACCCTATTTCAATATATGTTCTTACAAACATGATTCATGGGATTGTGCAAACCCTAGGGTTCACACGAACATCCAAAATCATTGTTTCACCTTGTAATTTATATCTTTTTTGATAGACATGTTTGCACAAATTTTTGTTCACTCCAACATAGAGTATATGTTCCCATGAACATAGTGTTCACATGAACATGTTTTTAAAAACAAACTTTGTTCTTTTTCAGAAAAGAAGAAAAAAATGACCTTTTGACCCTCAATAATGGTATCAAATGACCTCATACTATAAATCTAAAAATGTCAAATTGTGTTGCTCAGAGTAGGCTATCCAATGACTATAATTTTAATACGTATTATATTCATTATGAATTTCAAATATGAGTTTAACTCATTATAGTTTGATTAATGATCGAACATCGACTAACTTCAACACTTTAGGAAAAATTGTAAACTACGTAAATTCTTTTTTGAAAAAATCTAGGAAATGGGTTACTAAGTTAGATTTCTATTGAAATAATAATAATAATTTATGATATATTGAATTCAAGTTATGCTTGTCAAAATGAATGTATGTATTAATTATGATTGATGTCAGTTTAAAACTTCATAATCTATACAATATGCAACCAAATTGAATCAAACCAAATGTATCTACTAAATATAGGTGTTTCAAATCCAACATAAAAAGAATTTTGTCATTATCATTTGTAGAAAAAAGTTATTGCTTGTTAAAATGACTATCACTCTTTAAAAATGTTGATTTTACATGTATACTAATTTTTGGGGGAGAAGATTTTTTTACCTAAATAATCTTTTATTTTTTATTTTTTAAATATGGTTAGAAAATAGGAACAAAGTACTAAAAATTACTATTTTATGTCATTTTTAAATTATTAATACTTTTAGAGATATAGTCACCTGAATGTGAGGTTTGTTTCAAAAATATTGATTGCAGTGTCAAAATTGGTCAAAAAGTGGGCTCACCCAAAATCTACAATGAATTTCTCTCTTTCTTTGTTCAACTCATCATATTTACTAGCCATTAACAAAATTGCTCTTCTTTTATTTCTTAGCAAGGGTTTAATGCACTTCATTATTCTTTCCATATCATCATCACTTGTCAACTCGTACATTTTTTTGATTTGGTTATCTTTTATTCTTCTATCCTCATCCACTACTCTTCTTCGTTTGTTAATCAATTTGTTATATAGATCTTTTGGTGGGTAAAAGTACAAAGTCATATCACTTTTCAGGGTGACTTATCAGATGACTGAATTTGAGTATTTGTATCAAAAAACCAATTGTGTTCAAACATATTCAATCTAGATGATTTCAGTCTAGCTAAGTCATATATGTTTTCTTACTTTTCCAATTGGAAATGTCCATTAGAGGCATGTTTTATACAAGTTTGTATCCAATTACTAAAGAAATAAAATTATTGTAGAAAACTGTCATTTCAATAACTCTTAATCTTTTTAATGATAATTTTTAAATAACATATAAACACCATTTTGTAGAGCTTAAAGTCAAGAATATTGCCATATAGATTTTACAATGTTCTAATTTGATATAGTATATGGGTATGTGCAGGATCATGGTGTGCCAAAAAATGGTGATTGAAAAAATATGTAGTTTTGAAATTCCTAAAAGCATTTCAAAATCTATTCCAACTTTTTTTTCCACCCATCCTAATACTAAATGGAAACAATTAATACCTTTATAAAGCCTACTATATCTTTCAATACCAATCCTATATGGTCAACTTTAAAAACGTGCCAAAAATATGTTTTTTGCTTATTTTTGTGTGCTTTTTAGTTTAAACATGTCACCAATGATTTTTTTCCACCAAAATTTGATGAAAGGAAAAGGGTTTCTTAAGAATGTTCTTATCTGTCCAGAAATGTAAGGTTTGTCAAATTACAAATTTAGTAAGTTGTTATTAATTATTACTTATTTTGATTGACACACTGCATGAAGAACAACTATGACTTTCAAATGGTACAACATTTTTGAAATCTAAAAGATACATGACATTCTATGCTTCTTCTACTATAAAGGGGGAAAAAAAAAAAAAAAGTTTTGCAAAGTTTTGAATTAGTTAAGGTAGTTAGACATGGGGCATTTTTTAATTCCAAAAATACTAAAGTAGAAAATTAATAATTAATTAATTATTTATAATAAAAATACCTAAAAATATGTCGCACATCTAGGCATGAGTCTACTTCTTATATCTAGAATATTATTAAAAAAATATTATTATTTTATTTTGATTAAAGTGGTCAAACATATGTCTACTTCTTATTTTTGTCTTGAAAATTTTGTACTATTGCATTAAAATTCAAAATTTGGACAAATCAATTTTTATTCTTTTTGGATAAGGCAATATGAATACAAGCATAATAGGCATATGTAAATTCTTAAAATTTTGAGTTCTTCATTTGGATGCATAACAAAATTGGAATACGAAATAAAATAGGAATACATATTCCAATTTTGGCCCAAAAATGAGGTTTTGCAATTCCACCCAAATAAGAAGAATTGGAATATGTATTCCTATTCCAGTTTTATTTATTTTAAAAAACATAAATTTTTGGGTCCATGAATGTCCCATCAAATTCTAGCTGAACCAAACAAGAATAGGAATACATACCCGCATTTTTTATTCTAGAATAGCTTTTCTGATTCCCATATTCCTATTCCCAACACCTGTGCAAAATCTTTATCAGCATTAAATGAATTTGCTAATGATGTTGGATTCCATTTAGTCGACCCTTTATCCAAAACAGCCCCTTTATTGGCTAGCCAATCCGCTAATCTGTTAGCCTCCCTAAAGTACTGTAAAATTTTGAATTCTACAAATTTAGAAAGTAATATATTGTTGCACAATAATATTTAACTTGTACGCCACAATATTGGGTGAGGAAACAAAACAGTACGTGGGATGTAATAAACCTGAAGAAATTGTGGATTATGCGGTGTTATTAGACCTCGTGGGTTCATCAACAGCCAGCTCCAAAATCGGCGCTCCATATTTGACAGATGCAGACTCACAAACTTGTCTGTGCTCGTTATTAGAGAGGCTCACTTTCTTGTATTCCCCATAAAAATAAGATGTAAATCCCCACAAAGACATAGCAAGAGACATGCCTTTCTCCCCTGTGAACTTCTCCTTGAATATGACAACCGCGAGCACCTCCACCACAGGTGTTAAACAAGTCATCAACACGGCACTCCACAGAGAAGATGTTAAAAAGATCACACCATACACACCGACGAAAAAGAGCTGCCAGGAGATCGCGCTCCAAACCACAGCCATGTAGTACTTGAATTTCCCCACATCGAATGCCATGGCTTCCCTCCCAACAGCGGGGAAATCCTTGTTGACAACCATGCCTATCATGCAGACAACAGTCGCCGACAAAGACACGATAAGCTGCATCTCCATAACAAGAGTGTATGTAATCCTCCGTGTGGTCTTCTTGTAGAGAAGCTCAATCAAGGGAAGAATGAATCCATAGAGAGCAGCTGCGGCTCCTGCAGCGAGAAACCCAAGCCAATATTGTCGAGATGTGACTCCCTTTGGCCTGTCACCATTGGTATGGAAAGCCAACATAATTGATCCCATGGTGAGCAAAATTATGGCGTTGATTGAATAGGCAGTAAACTTCTGCTTTACAAGGAAGAATCCAAAGAAGGCATTGAAGGCAAGCTGAGGAGCAATTACGAGAGAGGAGGTGGAGAGCGGGAGGTAGGCGAGACCCCATGAAAACAAGAAATTATCAAGCCCGGTGAGGAGGCCAATTACAAGGGATGCAAGGCAGAGCTTGGGAGTTACATGGGTGCTTTCACTTTCAGAGGGCTGTTTTGTGCGGGAAGAAAGCCAAATGGGGAGAATGAGAAGAGGACAGGCTGCAGTCTTAAGGCATGCATTGAACCATATGCGATTACCACCGTGCAAGAAATAGAAGCGGATTAACAAGTTACCAGCGGCTCCGCCAATGAACAGAGCCACACAGTTGAGGATGAGGAGGAGCCATTGCCCTAAGCTTTTCTTGTTTGACTCCATTCACCACACTTTGCTACTCACTATGTCATTTTATTTTATCTTCGGTTTCCAAATTATAAACAAAAATGCTGCATCGGGTTTTTGGTTTTGGCAATATTTTGGCGATCAAGGAAAGTATATTCGGCATAAAATATAAGATCTGATTCCACGTCGCAGATTTGATTGCTGTAATGGTGAATTTGCATACGGGTACCAGTTTCCATTTCATTTTGGGCCCGACTTAATCGTTAGGATCCTTTTTTATTTTTATTTTCCCTTTGTTTATCTATTCACATTGTTTATCACTTCACAGTTTGTTTATTACTTTTGTTTAATGCTTGGGATTCAGTTTTTAACGGTAAAATTGACATGGTTTATTGTTGTTTCCAATTTAGTTTGATTTTATCTCATTCGAGGTATTTGAATATGATCACGTATTAACAAGGCTAATTTTATTTATAGTTTACTTTCTTGTTAGTTTCCATATATTATTTCTGTAATTATTGCACTTTCAATCATATTTACTTTTATTCATCTTTTCTTCACAATGGGATCATCTAGTCAATCACTACAATATATTTCTATTTCTAATGTCAATTTCTCTTTGCGCCCTTAATGGGATTGCTTGACTTGCCTTAACGCATAAATGAGTCTTATTTTACTTTTTATTTCTTGATATGGTAAGAATTTGTAGTATTACTTTTTTAATATTTGAGACTAGATTTCCTATTTTTACATAGAAATTAACAGTCATATTATTTTTAATTTAGTTTTCTTTTAATGTGGATGAATAAATAAATAAATAAACATATATATATATATATATATATATATATATATATATATATATATATATATATATATATATATATATATATATATATATATATAACACGATACAAGTTCATAAGTGATATATTCATTTGTTTGTCTTTTGTCATAGCCTAGAGCTTCGTTATTATAGCCAAGTAATTCTTCTTTCTATCATTTTCACACATTGCTAATTTAGTTTTGATATTATCTTTCTTGAGGTATCTTAATATAATAATGTATTAACAAGGCTAGTTTATCTCATTTACTAGTACTTGTTTATTCACATGTATTTAAATATATTATTGTCATTTTCCATACATTTGTAATTATTGCACCTTCAGTTATACCTACTTTTAGTTATCTTTTTTCCCCACAATAATATCATTTAACCAATTAGTACAAATTTTCTCTATCTTAGTATTATTTTTTATTCTTCCTTCCTTTGGTCTTATATCAACAACCATCAAAAATACCAATTTAGATGGTCACTTTGAATTCACATATGGTTGCAAATATCCATTTCCTATTGGCCCCACTTTAGCCTACTTTAGTGGGATAATTTATTTATAAATAGGGAATACTAGGGGGTGTAAATCATTATTCTACAAACCTTAGTCCAAAATTAGATATTATTAATTGCCTTATAACTTGCATATGAAATAAAACTAATGATACTGAACACTAATCATATGCATGTAATAAGAGAACTCATAACACCATATTATGTTAATTAGGGAAACCTTGGCCGAGGGAAAACCCCGATGGGGATGGTACCCAAAAGTGATCAACAATGAAAAGTATCCGGTTAAAGATATTGACCATGTTAGGAGTCTATTACAAGTATATAGTGTCCAAGTCCATATCAGAGGACACATGTCTTTTTAGCAACCTCAAACCTCTTAGGAGTTGTTATGTACAAATACAAAATGTGTGCAAGAAAATTCCATTGCTTAAACATGAAATATACAATGTAATTCGTTGATACAAAGACCTCTTTGCTTGATGCTAATATCTTCAATATCTAAAATAACTATTTCTGCTCTTCACAAACCTCAAATACCTCTAATCATACATCAGAATTCACATCATATAAAGTTCACATAATTTTCCTAAGAAGCACTCTTTACTTCTCACTTACAAACTTTCCTTTATACCTTTGCAATTCTCAAAATATTATCTAGTCAGCCTTCAATGTTTCACATGCTTGACAAAATATATTATTACAACATGTTGTCTTAGGGTTAGCATCTATGATGTCGTCCCTAATTAATTAAGTTATTATTTTGTAGATCAAATAATTCTTTAATCCATAATTATATATTTCGTATCATACTCTGTTATGTTTGTATACTGCCACAACTAGTAAAACTATTATATCTTTTTTCGTTTTGACTCGTGCACTTCAACATGTCACCCTGACACTCTATTATGTCCATACCTTAGCCAAATTTGTAATATTCTCCCCCCTTTGGCATTGATGACAACATATGGAAAAATTGGCTAAGTCCAAAAAACTTATAGTCATCAAAACATTACAAAATTGGCCTTATAATTATTTTCAAAATTCAGAACTTGTGGATCATTGTATTTAACCATCCTTCCTTATATCTCCTAATGATATTAAATAACTCTTCCTTGGCATAGTTGAGAATATTGCATTACTCCCCCTATCATATATACATTAATTTACAAATATACCTATATACAAATATTCTTATCTCTCGCACTTTGACATCAATGACAAAAGTGTCAAAAACATATATACATTCCAAAATTTGGATCTATACATTTGTATTAGGTAGATAGCCATGTCATACAGTCATCAAAACATGTCTTTAGACTCTTGAAGTTCTTCTCCCATGAGTCTCCAACTCCTTGAGATATGCTAAGAAGAACACATAGTCCATAGGATGCAATTTCAACTACATTCAGGTCTACATAGACAAACATCTCAAAAAAAGTCTTTGCCTTAAGACATTCCTCAACCTTTCATTCTATGGTTTCTAACTTCAAAGATATATTTTCTCTGAGAAGTAAAAACCTCTCAACAATTCTCTCTTTATTCATCTCAATAGAACTTATTTCATCATAATTCTTTCAAATCTTAGCATCAATGTCCTTCATCTTTTGATCATGTTTTTGAAGCTGATTTACTAGTACTTGGAGTTCTTTGTGCTTCTTTTTCAACTCTTCATCATTATCTTTAAAGAACTTAAATGATAATGTGCAATTTTCTTACAATGTATTTCCTTCCTATTCACATCTCCTCAACTCCTTGATACATGCATCAAGAGCTCCCAAGTCATTTATGATATTTTGATAAATAATGTCAAACATTTAGATGGATAATTTTTTGCCGAAAAGCTTGGACTACAAATTTTGCTTCATCTTATGGATATGAATCTATCATCTTTATAGCTAAAGTTTTTTGAAGTCTTTTTTTCACTTTCATTAGAGAACTTTGTAGACTTTTTACCTTTCCAGTCTTCTCAATAATCTTGTTGAGTGATCAGATTAGTTCAATTTGATTATCATCATTTCATCATGTCAATGCTGCTAATGTAACATGTTTACTATAAGAACTAGGTAAACTATCCTTTTTCTCATCTTCCTCATTTTTCTTCTTCTCCTCTTCTTCTTTTCTTTTCTTTTCTTCTTCTTCCTTCTTCTTTATTTCTTCTTCTTTCTTTTTCTTCTCCTCTTCCAATTTCTTCCTTTCCTCCTAAATTTTATTCTTTTCCTCATCCATTTTCTAATGTTCTTCCTCAATTTTATTTCTATCCTCCTCAATCTTTTTCTTATTCTCATCATCTTTGAGTTTCTTTTATGCTTCTAATCTTTCTTCCTCTTTCTTCCCCTTCTTATCTTCTAATTCTTTTGTCTTGTTTCTTTTTCTTCATCCTTTTTCTTATTTTCTTCATCCATTTTCTTTTTATTTTCTTCTTCTTCATTCTTAGAGCTAGTGTAGCTCACCAAATTTCCAACATTAGTTCCATAGACTTTTAATGGATCTTCTAAAGTATCTAGAGTGATCCTTGTATTATCCACTTGCATGGTATTAGTAACAATAGAGACTTGCGGAGTAGATTTTAACATTGTTGTTGTTGTTGTTGTTGCTACTGATGCTACTCGCTATTCTTGGCTTATCATGGAAGTCATAAAAGGGTGAGCCCACAATAGTGGGTGCCACTTTTGTGGCACGAACAAAATTGGTAATGCTAGAAAAAATACAAAATTTAGGGGTTCATGTCAATCCTAGGGTTTACATGAACCCATTAATTATGTTCACGTGAACCCTATTTCAATATATGTTCTTACGAACATGATTTATGGGTTTGCACAAACCCTAGTTCACACAAATATCCAAGATCATTGTTTTTGCCTTGTAATTGATATCTTTTTTGACAGACAATTTTTCTTGAATATTTTCTCACTCAAACATAGAGTATATGTTCGCGTGAACATAGTGTTCACAAGAACATGCTTTTAAAAATAAAAATTTCTTTTTTCTTTTTTAGAAAAGAATAAAAAATGGCCTTTTGACCCTCGATACTAGGATCAAATAACCTCATACTATAAATCTAAAAATTTCAAATTGTGTTTCTTAGAGCATTCTTTCCAATGACTATAATTTTAATTGGTATTATATGTTGGAAATATATTTGGTAGCCTAAGTTACTAAGAGGGGAGGGGTAAATCAACAACCTATAAAACTTAATCCTTTATTAGCAACTAATCCTTCTTGTATATAAAAAAAACTTTACTCTTTTTTGGAATAGAAGAAATAAAATGGCCTTTAGACCATTGATACTGGGATCAAATGACGTCATACTGTAAATCTAAAAATGTCAAATTGTGTTGCTTAGTGTAGGCTTTCCAATGACTATAACTTTAATAGGTATTATATGTTGGAAATATATGTGATAGGCTAAGTTACTTAGAGGGTAAGGGTGCATCATAACCTATAAAAATTAATCCTTTATTAGCAATTAATCCTTCTTTTATATTCTAATCAAATTGCATACATGAAAAAATGAAAGCATCAAAACATTCATAACAATTTTGACACACAATATGGTGACCCAGAAACCTTCCAAATAGAAAGTAAAATTAGGGTTGGGGATGATACCCACAACCTTTAGTACTATAGTATAAAGTTGGTCTATTAAGGCTTACAATGATCACTTTTGATGATCTTCCCTATTAGGAGCAATAAGGACTGCTAGGTCCACCTTGCAAAAGGATTTACAAACATATAATGAAGTATGCACTCGGTAAAGAGATTTAGAAAAGACAGTTAAGTCTACCTTGTGAGAGGATTTAACTAATCCACCTGTTATGACAAAATAGTGGCTGATCTCTAATCTACAACTTGGTTTGCTGAATGAGATTCCTTTGGGTGTAATGGTCACCTTGCTACGATGGATGAATTTTTATTGCTTCTTATATTGTTGTAGCCTTTGTACTTCACAATTTTTGTTCTTATCTACTTGTTACATTACTTCCATACTATATATTGGATGTGATACAATACATTACATATATACCAATCTAAATTACATTAACAAAGTGGGATACAATAGAAGTTTACACAAAATACACAAAGTTAGCCCAACTGCAAGAACTCAGGTTCTGAAGGGTAGCTCAGTGAGGTTCTGATACTTGGCATCTACTGTCAATGCTTGACATCATCATACATTTGGTAGACATAGAAGCTTAGTCCATATTGATCACTTCCAAGTAGTTTGAACTCAGTCTACACTAGTGACTTGGTGAATACTGTGAAACTCAACATATAAACTAAATCACTTGCTTCACACTACATAGCTTAGTCAACACTATCATAGTGAGCTTGGTATAAACTGAATCACTTGGTTAACACTGAGTGGCTCGATCAACGTTGGATTCACATCATTGTAACTATGAACTCAATAAGCACTACACAACTTAGTTTACACTGAGGAACTCGACATACACTGAGATGCTCGATTTACACTACTGATCACCAACTAGGTACAAACTCTTTGCTACAAACTGAATACTGTTCCTTGAACTCGATAGCAACTGTAGAACTTGGTAAAGCCTAAAATGCTTGGTTAACACTATTAACTATATAATAAGCCTAGTAGATACTATCTATCTGAATAAGTGTGTGTCACTAATAACAAACATGATTGTAAAGTCAAAAATCTTCCCCTTTGGCATTAATGACAAAAAAAATTATTAGTCAAAACTAAATTCAAAAATTTCAAGAACACCTTTTATTCATCATCTTGTGTCTCCAACTTGGTAGAGTACTCTGTTTTTGGGATTTTTAAAATTTCTTTTGTAAGATATGTTTCTTTGAGTAACTGTACATATATGATATGATAATGCTCCCCCATACATATATATACAATATACTCTACATTTTTTCACATCTTATATTATATCTTCTCATCTTTATAAAATATGTCTTCTCCCCCTTTTTGACATTAATGCCAAAGATGTACGTTGTATACTATATAGTAATGCCAAAATATGATAAGAAATCTAAATTCACTATAGAATTAGCACCATTGTCTTGTCCCAATTTTCTTGCAACACCTTGCATGTCTGTAGTGCAACTTGAACTTCTCCTAAAAGTTCTATCATGTGATTTGTAATTAAGAATGTGTTATCATGGATGAGAGTTTTAGCATGTATAATATATTTCTACAATGTATCTATATTTTGGATAATCATGCCCTGTATTTTTACTAGTGTAGCTCTTATTTTGGCTTCTTCTCTTAGCAATTCTACCTACATATTAGTTAAAAGTCTAATCTTTGTGTAGTGGGCAGACCTGTAACTAAAGTCAAATTGCAACTTTTGTGCACTTTCCTTTAGATCTTTATCAATCTTTGAAAGTTTATCTTTGATTTCCTTGGTCAAAATTGAAGTATCATAGAGTTTGGAAAATAATGAAGTCACATTGTTGCAAAAGGTCTCCAATGAGCTTACAATAGTAGATATATCTACTTGATGAATTGTAATCTTTTGTGCAATTAGCTCCATAACTTTATTCTCAAATTTCTTCTCCACTCTCTAAAACAATTTCTCCTATGCATTTAAATCTTTATTGAATTTCTAGACTACCTCTATTAACTAATCCAAAATTGGTTGACAAGTGTTAACCTCTATGCTAAGTGCCTCTGCTAGAATATTCTTTACATCTTAAAGCACTCAAAATTATTTATTTATTTTCTCTCTAAGGCTCTACTGCTTAGCTTTCATCTAAATTAGCTCTCCAAATATATGCATTTGATTAGGATTAAAATTGGAGATGTCTCAATTCTGAATAAAAATCTCCTCATCAAGATCAATTTCCTCTTCTTTCTCTTTGCCTTTACTCAAAAAAATTGTACATGGTTGAGGCTTTGTCTTAATTGTCTTTATACTTATGATTTGCATGCTAGGAATGGAAACAATGGTAGAAATAGTAGGAATGACTAAAAACATAGATATTGCTCTTATTGACAAAATACTTTGTATAACTAAAACTAACATAGGAAGAAGTGTTGTTTTCTTGGTAGATGAAGTGCTTGTCACTTCCATCAATAAAGTACTAATCAGATGAGGTTTGAAAATTGATTGAGTGCTTGTACTTAAAATTTTTGACATGATCAATCCTCTAGTAGCTTTCTTTGAGCTTATTGTTTTCAATGCTTCACTCAAAGAATGAGGAAGTGAGGCTATGACTGTTGCTACAATTTTCTCTAGGTAGGTCTCCTCTATGTTTTGAACTTTAGATAAATCTTCTTTAGTAGCTTCTTGTCCCTATTCCTATTCCTCATCATCTATATTATAATTATGTGTTACTTCTTCATCATCAATTTCATCATCTTCCTTGTCACTAACATTAAGAATAAAATCACTATATTTTTGAAGATTGTAAATGTTCTTACATGTGTTGGTGGCATTCCTTACCACATGTTCAATTTCATTGATCAAAATTAGACAAGTGTTAAAACTTCAAGGTAATCTTTTCTTCATTATTCTTTAAGGATTCTTTTACTTTCTTGTCACTTAAGCTCAGCATGATTTGCCTCAGGGACTGCTCATATATGTCTTTAGTAGTTTTCCTTGCATGCTCCCATCTTGGCTTAACTTTCTCCATTAATTCACTTGGAATTTGCTAAATGAGATGGTGTGGAGAATATTTCCATTTTCCCATCTTAGACATAACCATGTCTTCAATTTTCTTGTTCTCCTCTATAGTTTAAGTTTAATACCTTAATGCTTTGAATTTTTTTTTCCTAACTCTTGAATCTATTTCTTTCAATCTTTTCTAAAAGGTGGGTGGAGGCTTCTTGAAAATTATATCCTCTACTTCTTCACTCATCTTTTTTTCTTCCTAGATGTCTGCCTTGTGAACACAATAGTAGATGGTTTGGCAGGTTTGGTTATAATAACCTTACCTTTCTTCTTTATAGGTTCTTCTTCTTTCAACTTTTCTTCATCTTCTACTTTATCATCCTTAACGTTATCTCCTTTTCCTTTAGTCAACAAAAGAGTGGAGTTGGTTTTCAATTTTGCAATTCTCTTGTTTCCTTTGTTGACTGCCTGAGGGAGATTTATTTCAAGTTATATTCTACCTTTGCTTCATTGTACGTGCCAAAATATGCATCTTTTGGGTCAATACGCTCATTTAATATTGCTTCAATAATGTCTTTGGTTTCATCAATGTTAACCTCATAACCTAGAGGCTTGACCCATACATTTCTCGATCTAACTACTTGAATATATACTTTATCACAATCAACCATAAAAAAAATGTCATCTTTATAATCATCAACAAGTTTCTCTAGTATCCTTAATATATTATTCATCTTGTCCTTAAATGCATCAAAGTGGTTATCCATAATACGAGTATAGTTTTCTCCCATTTTAGCTAGATATTCATTGATCTGATAAAGAATAGGTACATCCTTCCTCCATACAACAATACCTTTAGATGGGAAAATAAATTTCTCATAGGAAAATAGACAACCATATTTTTGTTGAACTGATTCAACATCAACTCAACAAGGTCAAGTGACAAGTAATTCTTGACCACTTTGTATGTGAGATCCACTACTTCCGATTGTACATAGTTGAGTCTGCTCGAGCTGTATATTTTTTCTATGATGACATGTTTTATGAACTTCAATTCTATATCAATAACACAGTTGATCTTTGTTCCCCTTCCATCCCACTCAAAAATTCTAGCTTGACCCAACTTAGGGTTTTGGTCATTTAAGCTTTTTCCAACATTGGAAAACCAATGATCATATCGATCATCTTCTAGGTTATCACAATAGGTTTCTCTAACCAAAACTAACCATTATTCATACTATAATCACCTAAAAATGGTCATCTAGACTATTAGCCCCCTTCTCAGCATTTTGGCTAATTTAATTAATCATTTACCTAGACCAAATTGCTAATAATCAATTAATTTGATTATAACCTATAGTTTTACTATGCTATCCTAAGTTCATTATTTTATTAAAATAACATGTCCCCTTTTAATTAAATAAAAGACCCTATTATTTTAACCCACTTAAAGTCCATATATAAAGTTCTTTTTCTATTTTTTAATTAAAAGAAAAGGCTTGTGAGACTTTTGTCTTATATGACAAGTCAACTCATTTTCTATTGGCTAACTTGTGTGCACACATGGATCCCTCCCATTTTCAAATTCAACTATTGATCATCCACTCTCTCAATCTTGATCTATACCATCCATACAAATTTAAAATGAAGAGAGCTTCTCCCCTCAAAGGATCCACACTCTTGAGTATTGTTATGTTGCAGGATTTTCATTTGAGTGCTTGAGAGCTTTTGTGGAGAATACCCTTTTCTTGTCTACATTCCTTGCATACATAGAATTTGGTTTCATGTCATCATAGTTCAGTTTTCACATAGTGTAGTTGTTCTTTTACAAATAGCTTAGAACACATAGTTTAATTAGTATGGTTGTAACTCTTTCATTTGTTTAGCTTAGTTGCATTGTGCATCTCATTTTAGCATAGTTTCATTCTTGCATTGCATGCATAAGGAGTTCTTTGACACTAGCATTCTTACTCTTGCTCAAAGAATCTCCCATTTCATGGTTTACTAGCAAGGGTTGCATCTCCAAGGCTCAACTGAGAGGCATTCTATGATTATTTGTATGCTTTTGCACTCCATGACTAGGGAGCCCTAAGCTAGCATTCAAGCTTTCCAATCCATGGAAAACCTTGGATAGAAGGGTTTAGGGAAGCACACTCTTTTTAGAGTACATTTTTGGCACCCACTGTGGGGCAAAACAATAGGTTTTATCCTTAGTTTTGTTGTTTTCATCACCATTTTCATTTACTATCCCACATTTTTTCTTTTTTTTAATAGTCACGGTTTTGGGTGACATTTTTCTAGTTTCATGGACAGTTCACATTATTGTCATGTGATGCATATTTTGGATATTTAGTGTTACATGGCCATACTAGGTTCTATCACCTCTGCATACAAATTTATGTCATCTGGCTTAAGAAATTATATCGCATAGAGAAGTTCTATCACATGGTTATATTGTGAAGTGTCATACAACAGTCTTCTAGTGAAAACTATCACCTGATAGAGATTGTGTGCTATTTGAGGTGTTTTTGGTCAGTTTTTAATTTTTGCTACTTGGTTGCTAGTTTTTACAGGTCTTTAAATAGTTTTATAGAAATCAACTTAAAGGTCTTTCTTTGTTTTTGGAGCTAACTCGTGGGGCTAACAGTTGTGGTTGCAGGTTACCATTTTAAAAGTTTGAATCATTGCCTAAAAGAATGCATGCCAAAGCTCCAAATGCACAAGGGTTACTAACAGTTGTCTGTAGGACTGCCTGATGCATAAAAACCAAAAACTTGCTTGTTCTTTTGTTTCATGTGCGACATCTGCTAGTTGTTCATTTTTGTTGTAGGCACATTAAAATTGTAATTGGGATTTCTTGGTAATAGAAGAGTATGCTCTTCACTCTTGTGGTGAATCAAAAATCTTGACCCACCTTTGGTTTATTAAAGCAAGCAGATAATTTAATCTTCTTGGTATGTATGGGTGAGATGATTGGAATAGGAGAGTATGCTCTTCACCTTTGAGGTGAATCAGAAATCTTGACCTCCAAAAGTTGATCCGCTCAATGTTTAGTTAGGGTCCTTCAGCGGGCCTGCTCTCGGACAACCTGAGAGGAATGACCAAAGTGGGGACAAGCAAATTACCTAGCTCTTTCGACCCACTATAAACTCAAGGCTATCAAAGACACAAAACCTTGGTAGATGTAGTGCTTATCTTCGCTTAGTGTGATCGCTTATGAGATTTTGACCATAGGGAGATCACTAAGAAAGAATACTTAAGATTTTCTTGTGGCCACAAGGTCTATTAACCACCATAAGGTGGGGTGTCCCTTAATTGGGAGCAAGAGGAAGACTATGAATGGAAGCCCTATCTAGACACCTTAGGTTAGTATCCACCTTTTTTTTGGCTCAACTTCTTGGTGCAAGGATTGATCTGAGTGGACTACCTAGATTACCCCAAGATTTACACTCACCATATGTGTTCCCTTAGTTGTGCTTATGGGACTTCTATGACAATGCCAATATCTCTTGTGGGTAATCACTTGGTGTAAGGAAAAGGAGCATTAGGTGTGGGCCAAGTTGTTGAGTAATGAGCTATGACCTTAAGGTAGATTTCTTCACTACTATTTTAAAATGTGTTGACCAGTGTTAACGTTCTTGCACATCAAACAATTGTGGTAATATTAGTAGAAAGGTTGTTTTCATATCACAAGTGCTTGTTAGCAAGGTTTCTTTAACCCTTGTTCAACTATTTGAAGACATGCTAAAACACTTACTATTTGCAAACCTTGCCAATAACTAACATGAACTAGAAACATATACTATCTAATTCAAAAAATCACTTGATTGTCAAGACTAAAATGCAAATTTTGGAGTAAAAAACTAGTCTTTTTTTTACACTAACTGGCACTTTAACGCCTGGTCTCTAAAGAAATATCACGCGACTGTAATTTTCTAAAATTGTATTGCCTACCTATTGTGAGTTATATTGCCCTAGGTACTAAGTTTTATCGCATTTCTTTGTGCGAACTATTGTCTACCAAAAAAGTGTTGCCCTCCTATTCTAAAAGTATTGTACGATATTTTATGTTATCCTATTGTTTCTTGGTAACTGAGAAAGTATCACTTGGAACTATTTCTTGCCAAAACAATGTCTACATTCTAGTTTTTTTGGTCTAGGGTACATCACTTCCATCTCATGGGTCCTGGTTGTACATTTGTATGTAGGAAGTTGTCCAAGGTTGAAAAGATGGGTCTAGTCCATCAAATGTAAGTCTTGAAACATCACTAATAAATCACTTGTCAAAATTCAATTCTTGTTCTTTTTAGCTACTTGCTATTGAGCTTCTTGCTTTCTTGCTTGGCTCAAGTTACCAATGCTATAAGTTCTTGAGCATTGTTTGACAAGCCATCTATCACACTTTGGCAAGTGACTAATCTTGATTGTGAAAGCTTCAAATCTAACTTACTTTTCTTGTCCTATTAAACAAAGACAAGTCTTTACATGCTAGTTACAACTATATTTCAAGTTGGGAGTGGGAACCATACCCCTTTTAATTTCAAACAAGTAGAAACCTCACCTAGATGTCCTTGTAGATAGCCTTGTCTAGAAGACCCTGAGTCAATTTAAATGCAAACAACTAACATTAGGCATAATCCATTTTATAGTTTTGAAAACCCCTTTAGTACACCTTGTGAGACACCTAAGGGTGAAAACAGTTTGGTCACCATGGTGCATGCCACTAAAGTTCAACATCGTTTAGAGGAACAAGCATGTGAAAATCAAAGGATCTTTGAAGCCATGTATGCTAGGGAGAAAGAACATAAACAAGCTAAAAATAATAACTATACTCACCATGAAGGGAACAAGGGGACTTTCTCTTGAAAGCATTTTGATGGCAATGATGGCAACACCACACCTCCAAAAATTCCTAGATTCACCATGGGCGCATGCCCCTCTCATCATGAAAGTGATGAAGAAGTAACTAGTGAAGATGTTATAAAATTCCAACAAGATGGCTTTTCTCAAAAACTAATGCTTAGAGCTTTAGAGGAAAAAGAAGATCAATACTTCCTATACATGGAAGCAAGAGGATGGGAACTTCCCCAAGATTTTGATATAGAGCATATAATTCCAAAACAAGAACCCACAAAAGCTGAAATATTAAGGGAAAAAATACAAGAACTGAGGAAACAATTTACACAACTGCAAGCTTCAAAAGAACAACTAAAAACTTCATTTGTCGAATCAATATGTGCACTTCCATTTGATAGGAGTCTTTACATGCTACCATTTTCTAAGGATATAGAGGTTCCTAATTGTGAAAAATACGATGGAAATGGTGATCCTCATGATCATGTGAGGCATTTTTATGCTCTTAGCATGCATTTTATGCATGAAGACACCTTTCTTATGAGATTATTCCCTAGGATTCTAAGAGGGCAAGCTATGGAATGGTTCACCAAATTGAGTCCTCCCATTAAGACATTTGATGAGCTTGCACAATGTTTTATACAACAATACTCCTATAATATTCAACATCTTGTAATAGTGTTGGACTAATGCAACATCAAACAAAAATTGAGAGAACCTTTTGCAACATATCTTCAATGATGGAGGTCATTATATTCTCGATATCCCCAGTAAGTTCCTAAGGCTGAAAAAATTGATATCTTTGTCAATTCACTCATACCAAAATTGTACTTTGATCTAAGGAAATCACTATTCACATCTTTTAATGCCATGGTTGAGAGTGTGTATCGTATTGAAAATGTTGTTATCAAAAGAGATGATATTGTCATAAATAAAGAAAAGAGCAACAATGGAAATGGTAAAGACAAAGGTAAACCTTGGAATAAAAACAAGTATGTTGTCAATGATGGTGTGGCAGATACTCCTAAGACCAAGGAACCTACATTTAATCTTTCTACTGATATTCATGACACCAAGCAATATGAAAATGTGAAACCACAAGTGTTTGACAAAAGTTCTAAGTTTACTAGCAAATGACGTGTTTACACACCAATGGTTGAGCCCTATGAAATGGTCTTAAAGACCCTAATTGCAAAAAAATTGATTACTTTTCTAGATAAATCCCAACCCTATGACCCACCTGTTAAACCCTCATGGTGGAGAGAGGATCATATTTGTAGTTATCATCGAAGCAAGGGTCACAACATTGAAAATTGTTTCAAGTTCAAAGATGTAATTCAAGATCTTATTAAGGAAGGAAAAGTTGTCATAGTTGGTCTCACCAAAAATGCTGATCACAAAGCTTTTAAGCAACCCTTACCAGAATATGAGAAGGATGAAACCTCTAAAGCTACTAAAAATAATTAGGATGCCAAGATTAGCTATGCTTATGCTAACACCAACAATGTTATAGGTATGCTTGAGCCCATTGAGTATTTATGCATGGCAAGTTCTAATGATGACAACCGATATGTAGATGAATGACCTAAAATTGTCTTTAAAACATGTGATGTTCCTCAATACCATAATGACTCTAGATCTAAGGTGGTTCTATAAGAGACCAATTATTTTTTATCACAAAGTGAACCACTTAATGTTGTTACTAGGGGGCAATCTAAGTTTGTTCTAAAAGTTGCCCATGATTCCAAGAATGCTTCATCTTCTACACAATCAACCACTTCCATGATCTCAAACTATGAGCTTGTTAGTCAATTACAATGTACCCCAACTCAAATTTACATTTTTGAGTTGTTAGAGTAATGTCCTTTGCACAAGGATATTCTTGAAAAAGCTTCACACTCTACCAATTTTCCCACAGACATCGATGCGGAATGGTTCCAAGCTATGGTGAATAATATTTCTTCACCTCATCACCTCACCTTTTCTGTAGAAGATGACTGGGCTCTCAGCCATCCCCACAACCTTGCTTTCAATGTCAAAGTCTAGATCTTTCATACTCATGTTCCCCTTCTCTTGATAGACAATGGTGTAGGGCTAAACATTATTTCCTTTAATGTCATCCAATAGTTGAGCATGTCAGAATTTGCTATTGATCCTATGCACAAGATCACCATAAAAGGTTATGATAAGGTTGAAAGACCTTCCAAGGGTCTAATTGTGCTACCAATTAGAGTTGGTCTAGTGGAAAAGGATGTTGTTTTCCAAGTCCTAGATATATCCCTTGCATATAATTTGTTGTTGGGATGACCATGGATTCATGACATGCAAGCAGTGCCTTCTATGTACCATTAGTGTATCAAGTTCCCTTTTAGTGGTACTAAAGTAGTTATCCTTGGTGACAACTCAATGTCCATCAACACATTATCCACTACTAAAAAACTAGTCCCACACAATTTCTCTTCTCATGAACCAACACTATCTCTTACAGAGTGTGAATGAAAAATGAAAATGACGAGCCTTGGTATGGGCAAATACACTTTGGACTCTATTGTTGCTCTACCTATTTCCCTTTGGTCTTATGGAAAGCCATCCACCAAAAACAAACCTTCTACACCTACTATGACTCTTTTTGGCACTTTTGTCCTATCCTCAGTTCCCCTAGAAGCAGAGAAAGAAGAATAAGCTATTAAGGATTGGATATATAGGGGAGAGGACGATGAAGAGGATGTTATAGTTACCACTCCCATTTCTTCCAAATGAAAATGATATAAGGTGCTTGTAAACATGGCCTATCAAGGTCATGGGTCTCTAACTGGTACTAAAAAAGCTCTAGCTAGACCTTTAAGTCATACTCAAGGTCGTGATGCTTGAGACACTGCTAGCTTAGGATTTGTGTTAGACGATACTATGCTAGAGTTTACTCAAAATGTGCCCATATCTTGTGAATTAGAGGATGATGATTCTCCTATTGTTGTTGCCACTTCACTAGATGAAGACTTTGTGCCTAAAACTTCTCTTCTTTGGGGGGAAGACACTCCAAATACTATCAATGATGCCAAAGCTTCTAGTTCTTGACACCTAGAATAAGATGAATCTGACCATGAGGAGACATGAATACAGGCCAGATTAGAAAAGATATTTCTCGTCTAGTTTCTAGAGATTAGAGTACATACTCTCAAGAGTATGAATGGGAAAGTTTATCATATGCCACTTATGAATTGGGAGTGGATGTAATTCACACCTATGTAACTCAACCAAATGTAGTCGATGAGTCTAGTGTAGGGTTAGATGAGTTTCGCTCACAATATGCTTTAATGGATCATGTTGGTCCCTCTAGAACTATTCTTAATATGGATACCTTTGCAACATTCAATATAGACTCAACCTTGTGTGTCACTATAGATGACTCTTTTCACATAAATAATCTTGAAGCTTCTACCTCACTCTCATTGATCCATCCTGATCTCATAGATTGGTCCATTCAACATTAGACACCAGAAATGTTATCTTTTCCAAAATGACTATGATATTGCCTATTACCTAAATGCCATTAAACCTACCACTTCTTCCACTAGTGAACTTGTGATTCACATGATAGAATTAGATATCAAGTACCTTAGTCATAAAATCAAAAGAAAAAACAAATAGTCAGATGGCAAAAACCACATTATGGCAGTTTCTGAGCCTAAAAATACTAAAAATAAAGACGTATCTAATGGTGAAAACCTCTTTGTGGCACTTGAAAATGAGGTACTTGGTAGTCTACCAAGATATTTTCAAGATATATCATGCATTCTTATTGAGCCTATGCAGCCAATCAACTTAGGGACAGAGGAATCTCCTATAATTATTCATGTAGCTCAGTCATTGTTAGCTGAAGAAAAGGAGCAATTTGCCCAATTTTTCCAACATAAAAAGATCAATTTCACATGGACATACTCACACATGCCTGGGCCTAATACATATCTTATCATTTATCATTTATCTATTTCTCCTAATATCAAGCCTGTTAAACAAAAATTGAGGAAGATGCATCCACATGTAGCTTTGTTGGTGAAAGAAAATTTGGAAAAACTTTTGAGTGCAAATTTTATTAGAGAAATTGACTATGTGGAAACATTGTACCTATATACAAACATGATAAAACCATTGAAGTTTGTATTGATTTTAGAGATGTTAACAAAGCATCCCCCAAGGATGATTTCCCACTACCAAACATTGATATGATAGTGGACATGACTATGGGGTATGAAATGTACTCCCTTATGGATGGGTTTTTTGGGTATAATCAAATTAAGATAGCTCCAACTGATCAAGAGAAGACAACCTTGACATGTGCATGGGGTACTTTCTATTGGAACATCATGCCTTTTGGGCTCAAGAATGCTGGTGCTACCTACCAAAGAGCAATGACCAACATATTCCATGATATGATGCAAAAAAATATGGAAGACTATGTTGATGACACATTGGCAAAATCTAGAACAAGAGATACACACCTTCAAGACCTTAGTTTGATATTGGACTATATGGAACAATTCCAACTTAGGTTAAATCCATTTATAGTGTGCATTTGGTGTCACTTCAAAAAAATTGCTAGGTTACATTATCTCAACAAAAGGTATTGAGGTTGAAACTAAAAAAGTCCAATCTATCACAGATATGTCTCCTCCAAAAAATATCAGTCAACTTAGAAGTCTACAAGGATGTCTACAATCCACAAGAAGGTTTATTTCCCAATTGGTTAATAAAGCTCAACCTTTCAACAAGAATTTGCACAAAGGTTCTACTCATATCTGGAATGATGAGTGTCAATGAAGTCTAGATCAAATCAAAGGGTACTTGGTAAAACCTCTGATTCTAATGTCACCTATTCCAAGAAAAACTTTGATCTTGTATATCTTAGCTATAGCTTCTTCTCTAGGAGCACTATTGGCCCAAAGTAATGAGACTAGTAAAGAATGAGCTATATATTATATTAGTCAAACTTTGGTTTCTTATGAGATAAACTATACTAGCATCGAGAAGGCGTGTCTTATAGTGGTCTTTGCTTCTTAAAATCTTCGACATTACATGTTGGCACATTTAGTCCACCCAGTTGCTAAAACTGATCCTTTGAAATATCTATTGAGAAAAGTTGCATTTACTTGTCATTTAGCTAAATGGATGTTGATTCTTTTAGAATTTGACATTCAGTATGTCGAACGTAAAGCCATCAATGGAAAAGCTATAGCCAATCAACTAGTTGATTTTCCTCTCGAGGATACAACACCTATACAAGTTGAATTTCCAAATGCCTCAATTATGTACATCATTGAGAGAACTTAGAAAATGTTCTTTGATGGTTCTCACATACAAAATGGAGCTGGAGTTGGTATATTATTTATTTCCCCTCATGGGTATATGATTCCCAAATCTTACAAACTCTTGTTCCCTTGTACAAACAACATGGCAGAATATGAAGCTTTAACAAATGGGAGGGTATTTCTAGGATCATGGTGTGCCAAAAAGTGGCAATCTAAAAAATCTGTAGTTCTTAAATATCTCAAACCATTTCAAAATCTATTCCAACTTTTTTCCCACCCACCCTGATACTAAATGAAAACAATTAACATCTTTATAAGTTCTATTATATCTTTTGATACCAAACCTATGTGGTCAACTTTAAAAACATACTAAAAATGTGCTCTTGGCTTGTTTTTATATATTTTTTAATTTCAAACATGTAGCCGATGACTTTTTTTGGCCAAAATTTGGTGAAATGAAAAGGGTTTTTTAAGAATGTTCTTATATTTCCATAAATGTAAGGTTTGTCAAATTATGAGTTTAGTAAGTAATTATTACTTATTTTCTAATGGAGTTACATATAAAGTTCTGACTGACACACTACTTGAGAAACAACTATAACTTTCAAATGGTACAACATTTTTTAAATCCAAAAGATGCATCACATTCTATATTTCTTCTACTATAAGGGAAAAAAATGAAAAATTGAATTTTGCAAAGTTTTGAATTAGTTAAGGTGGTCAGACAGAAGAGGTTTTTAATTCCAAAAATACTAAAGTCAAAAATTAATTAATTACTATTTATTTAGAATTAACATACTTAAAAATATGTGTCACATCCAGACATGAATCTACTACTTATATCTAGAATACTATTAAAAAATATTTTCATTTGATTTTGGTTAAAGTGGTCAAACATATGTCTACTTCTTATTTTTGTTATGAAATTTTTGTAATATTGCATTAAAATTCAAAATTTTAACCAATCAATTTTTATTTTTTGAAGATAAGTCCTAGTACTTTAGAAACTAGATTTAATTTGCTAGAGATTCTTTTCTCTCAACTTTTTGATATAAAGTTAATAACAAGTAGAAAATTGCACCTCATGTTGACATAACCCTGATTTTCTAATTTTTTATTGCCACTTAAGAGCATAGTTTGGTTGACCATGATCCTGCACATACCTAGGATCAAGATGGCTCTTGAATGGAGAATAACTGAATTGCATATCTATGGAGATTCTCAACTTGTTATTAACCAAGTAGATAATGACTATCAAATGAAAGATGACAAGTCGATACCTACAAAAAGTTGATAGATGCTCTATGGAACTACTTCACTTTTGTGACATTTTAGAAAATTCCTAGAGTAGAAAACAAAGCTGCTAATGCTATGGACACTCTAGCATCTATTCTCCATCTACAAGAACATGAATCTCAATTTGAGCTCCTGGTGGAAGAACTGATTCATCCTGCCTATGATTCTCCTAATAACCAGGTGATCTGCACCATTGTAGGTCATGATTCCTCTTGCTATGCTGACATCTTCTCTTACCTACATGATCAAATTGTTCTTGAGAACATCAAACACAACAAAAAATACCAATTCCTTTGTAATGCCTCACATTATGTTTTGGTCTCTAGTGACTTGTATAGAAGGGGTCTAGATAGAACATTTCTTAGGTGTTTAGAGCTAGAAGAGTCCAAAAAGGCACTTTCCAAAGTCCATGAAGACATTTGTGGGGCACATTCTAATGACCTTGCACTTTCTTGGAAGCTTCTTATAGCATGGTATTACTAGCCAACTATGCAAACTGATGTTGTTCGTTATGCCAAGTCTTGTCAAAAAAGTCAACTCCATGGTAACTTAATTGATGCTCCTACACACAAGTTGATTCCTTCTATGACATATTGGTCATTTCAACAATGGGCCTTTGACTTGGTCAGCAAGATTCACCCAAGTTCATCTAGTGGCCACAAGTTCATCATTACAACAACCGAGTATTTCATTGAATGGGTCGAAGCTATGCCATTATCTACTACTACAAGAAAACATGTTTCCTTTTTCATACTAAATCACATGATTTTTTGATATGGTATTCCTTTCTCTATTATCACTGATAATGGAGGACAATTAAAAAATAAGGACCTAAGATAGCTATGCAAGAAGTTTTAGATCTAACAATATTGGTCTTCTATTTATTACCCTCAAGGGAATGGTCAAGCAGAGACCTCCAATAAAACATTACTGGAAATCTTGCATCATATAGTTCATAAGTATGGGAGAGATTGGAACCTATAGATAAATCTAGCACTTTGGGCCTATAGAACTACCATTTTTACTCCTATAGGAGCCATGCCATTTTCTTTAGTCTATGGTTCTGAGGCCATTCTTCCACTAGAAGTAGAGATCCCCTCCTTGTGCATCTCTTTACATGGTTTGATAACTGATGAAGATCATAGAGCTATGCGAATACAAGAATTAGAGACCCTTGATGAGCATCATAAGGCAGCCTTTGATCACATGAGGGCTTATCAGAAGCACATGTTTACTCAGTATAATGAAAAAGGTTCATCCATGTGAGTTTCATAGCAGTATTTGGGTCTAGTGCTTATCAATTGTCTACTCCTAAAGGTGAGGAACTTGTAGAGCCTATTAACGTCCTACACTTAAAAAATTTCTATGCTTAAAGGCCTATTGCTTAGCAATCTTGTATATATTTATGATCCTAAAAAAATCCTAAAAATTAGAAAATGTCCCGAAAAATTATCATATTAGTGAAATTATAGCAATAAGAACTTTGATGTATCACCCAAAAAACCAAAAAATTCAAAAATACAAAAAAATTGAAAAAAATCATAAAAAAGAAAAATCTGTTAAGTGGTGAAAACTTGGAAATAGGTGATACTTAAGACCCTTGCACCTATGTCTATTAGTCTCAATCACTCATTTTGCTACACATTTCCTAGCTTGGGATTGTTTTGTGCCCTTGTCTCGGGGGCACTACTATCTAGCCTACTTGAGGGTTCCTTGTACATTAGGGTTTTCTTTGACACCTTAGGAAACAATGTTTCTTAACACTACCCCCAACTTGACATCAAGTGTTTCTTAATAGTTTTGAGATAGTTTACCAATGTTCACTAATGTCATAGTATTTCTCACTATTAGAGTCAAGTCTTGAAGAAATGACCAAGTAACTTACACACATGCACTCAAATACTTAACCAATTGAGATATGCTGATCTTTATTTACTTTGTGTGCTATCTTAGACAATTTCTTTACTATGTGTTCTCTCCCTAATAGTCTCTTGAGGATGTCATTGACTAGAAGACTAGGGGCATGGGGCATGTTTTCTTGATTACTACCTATGGGTATACTTTATTTTTCTATAGTGTCTTAAGCATTCATGCTTTTCCTATTTGACACTTTGACTTATAAACATATCATCCTTGAATATTTTTTGCAAACCTACACTCAAGGATATCCTAGTGCTTATGCCTTGATACAGGTGTAATCTTTCTATATTAAACTTAGTGAATCTAATAGTGTAGTCATGTTGACTTCTATGTCTTTGATTCTTAGATTAGATTCCCACATACCTATCTAATATCAATCATATTCATATCGTCATAGTTATACTAGTGATGGTTATATGATGTCATGATATCCCTAATAAATACTCAATAATGAAATAAGAGTCTAAACATTATGTGTCCCTTTCTGGTAAACCACTTTGCATATTAGCTTGCATTTTGGGTTCATTTTTCTACTCTAGTCTTACATTCCTACATATGGGGAAAGTTCTCTTTTTATCCTTTTTGTGAACTTATTAGCTAACTACTTTCATGTCCTTCTTTTCTTTCTTTATCATGTCTTTCACCTACTCGATCTTTCATTTCATATCTATCTTGCTATCCTGTCATCATAAGGGGTTAATCTAAACATCACATTCAATCTATCTAAGTGTCACATATTTTCAAAAACATAAAATTCTATATCATACACATGAGAGCTAAAAATATCATACATATGAGAGACACATGAGCATAAGTATCAAACCAAACACATACATGAGCAAGAAATAGAAATTGAAGCATCAAATGGAAATTAAAATTTTGAATGTACATTTGAAACAAATACACAAGACTGCCAATTGAATCCAGTATCTCATATATATGTCAATGTGTCATGGTACATATAAGAAAATGAGATCCAAAATCTAGATATTTTCTTAAAAAATAGATGATGTACAATAAAGATGTCAAAACATAGGTATCATCCTATGACTGACTAACACCCTCTATAGTAGGAGGAGCTAGTGGCCTTAATGGTGGAGCCTTTATCCTATCTAGTGGTTGTACCACACCCTCTGATCTACTTGCCTACTCTGAGTAATCAAGAATCCCCTACCTTGCGGGTACCACACCCCTATAGGTGGCATAATAGTAGGTAGCATGATCTCCATGATGATCCACATCTCACCTTGCAACATCTCGCACTCCCTATAGAGCTCATCTTCTTGTGCTCACTCATTTATGAGCTATTGATCCTATACTACAATGTTAACTTGAGCAACCTATAATTCTACCTCTAAAGTGCAGACCCTAGCATCATGCTCTTCGTCACTTCCCTTGGCCGATTGCTCTAGCTCTAGCTCTACTCTCCTCACTCACTCTCACCTTAGTGGCACCTTCTCCTCCTCCTCCCCCTAATCCTCCCTAATCGGGATCCCTCACCAACCTCCATCCATCTCACCTCCCTTCCTCCACCACTACCCCTACTTTTGTATCCACCACCTCCATCTCCCCCTCTTGTGGGTAGCACATCAAGCTCTATAAATTTTGGGAATAGGTGCCTCTATCTCTCATATAAATATGTAGGATCTGCCCTTGCATTTGCTACATCTAGGTGATAATCCAAATGAGTCGAGACTAGAGCCGCTATATCCCATACTGTTGTGGGGTAATCCAGCATCGACAATCATCTGCATGCCTCATCTAACCACATCCAAGCATAGTTGGTAGTCTTCATAGATGTCAACTGCCACTCTACAAACTGCTGCCATATTCAGATTATCACAAACTGCTCCATTATATCTACCATCATCCCCACTAGTGCCTTGCTATACCTTGTATAGTCCAACTCCCATGCATTAGACCATCTTTGGCACTCTCAGTAAAGCTACCATGTGAATGATGTTAGCTCATAAAAAATGCACTGATAATAGGTCACATCCCCACTATGTGTCTGGGGGATAAATCCTCTATAACCAAAATGTGCGGTTGACTTTGTTCTCATGGTTGCACTCATAGTTGGATCACTATAATGTGCTCCCAAGCCCAAATCTATTCCACCACTTCATCGCATGCCCATGAGTGCCCCTTATGATACACTATCTCATGTAGCTCATTGTACATCTTTGCTAGTACCATAGGTCCCCATGCCATCCTATGTGGCTGTGTAATCAGATCAAATACCCATCAATCCAATCCTAGTGGGAAGCCCTTTTGGCTCTTGTTTGTCACTAAAGGCTGAGCCACCAATGAACATAGTAAGCTAGGAAGAGGGAAATCTACTCCATACTCTGCAATCAATCACACCCAACCTAGATGATGGGTCTAAGATGGTGACATCATGAAATAATTTCTACATCATGACTCCCCACTCTATCAAGGTCTGATCATAGTACACCTATGACATAACCAAGGTTAACATCATTTTCCCTCGCATTAACATTTGCAAAACATGAAAAGAACAATTAATTAAACAACTTATCATCTCGTCATGGCATGGCACTTGAAGAATGTGATATACCTCCTCCAATGTAATCAAGGCCTCTCTAGTCGATAGATGAAAGGTGTAATGCTCATTGTGCCACCACTCAGGTAGTGCAGTCAGCAATCTATGGCTTGCCCTTATATGGGGCATTTGTATGATCCATCACAAACCCATAGTAGATATGGTTGCATTCTCATCATCACTCAAATACTGTACAACATGCAACCCCACCACTTTGGGGGCTTTGATCAATAGTGCTGGAAATACCTCCTGTCAACACACAAACATGTACACATTAGTAATGCATCACAAACATGATCATAATGCAAAAAATCCACAAAAACATGCTAAAATAAAGTTGTGCAATATTTTTTTACACTACAGATGACATAATTTTCTAACATAGTATCATGCAATACTTTTTCTAAAGCTGTGTTACACAATTTTGTTGTGAAACATTTCGCATGGGTTCATGTGACATATGGGTGTGTCCTAGATGATAAACTACATAGCATGAGTGTGCTACATTTTGGGGAAAAATATATTGTGTGATACTTACCAAAGTATATGTATGATACTTTTTAAGTATCGCACAATATTCTATGTAAAACCCTAAAAATGTGCAAAAAATGTCACATAAAGCTTGAAAAAGTGACAAAAAGTTGTTACTTATTGGTGCCCCGTATTGCTCTGGCTAGTTGTGCAATCGACTATGCTCAAAATAGTGTCAGTGAAGCAGAATGTTCACCAAAGCCATCATCAACTCTTAACCACTCACAAGCTCTCAACAAATCACAAAAGAGAATGAATTTGAAAATGACACTTGGGCCCCTTTTATAGCTTCCAACTTCATTTTGACCTAATTTTAAAACTCCTTGGAATTGTGTGAAAATTGTACCCCTAGCTAATTTTGACATCCTAGATCCATTTTTGGGATTGAAATCAAAATCATATTTGAAAATCTTACCATCTTCTAAGTAGTTAGTTGACCTTTTGAGGTCTAATCTCTAAATCATCACTAGGGCATCTTTATTTCTTCATGTCTTCACCATTTCTATGCTTCATATCTCCTTCTATTCAACTTTTCATGATTAAAATCACTTTTCTACTTGGTTCGGCCTAATTTTTATATTTTATCCTTTATGGTCAACTCTAGTTAAACTGGGGCAATCTATCACTTATTAATAGTCACTGTTTGGTTTTAATCATTCATCTATCATCTTGGACATTTCTATATTTCAATTTATTTGTATCTAGCTCATTTCTACATCCCCCTTTACCTCATTTCTATTTCAATCCTGAGGGGTTAGAAATAATCTATCATTGCTTGCTATAGCTATCTATTTCTTAGGAGCATATGATTGATATTTTCACTTGCCATTTATCTATCTACTTTGGTAAGTGTTAGCATTCTTCTTGGATTTTAACATTGTCTTTCTTTTCCTAGTGTTAAGTACTACCACTATTAGGTTGTACATTCAAGATTTGCTATCTCTTTCTGCATTTCATTCTTCAAAATTAGATATCTATATCTATTGCTGCCTACTTGGCTTCTATTTTCTTTGACAGAATGTGTTCTCATATTGATCACACATTAGTCTAAGAGGGGCAAATTTAATCACCCAAAAATGGTCTTCTAGACTATTAGCCCCCTTCTTAGCATTTTGGCTAATCTAATTAATCATTTACCTAGACCAAATTGCTAATAATCAATTAATTTGATTATAACCTATATTTTGAATATGCTATCCTAAGATTATTATTTTATTCAAAGAACATGCCCCCTTTTAATTAAATAAAAGACCTCATTCTTCTAACCCACTTAAAGTGCACACATAAAGTTATTTTTCTATTTTGCAATTAAAATAAAAGGCTTGTGAGACTTTTGTCTTATATGACAAATCAACTCATTTTCTATTGGATGACTTGTGTGTGCACATGGATCCCTCTCATTTTCAAATTTAACCATTGATCATCCACCCTCTCAATCTTGATCTCTACCTGTTGTATGGCTTTAAAAGGAAGAGAGCTTCTCCCCACAAAGGATCCATACTCTTGAGTATTGTTATGCTATAGGATTTTCATTTGAGTGCTTGAAAGATTTTGTGGAGAATACCCTCTTCTTGTCTACATTCCTTACATACATAGCATTTGGTTTCATGGCATCATAGTTTAGTTTGCATATAGTGTAGTTCTTCTTTTGCAAATAGCTTCGAATACATAGTTTAATTAGTATGGATGTTACACTTTCATTTTTTGTAAACTTAGTTGCATTGTGCATCTCATTTTAGCATAGTTGCATTCTTGCATTGCATGCATCAAGAGTTCTTTGAAACTAGCATTCTTACTCTTGCTCAAAGAATCTCCCATTTCATGGTTTACTAGAAAGGGCTACATCTCTAAGTCTCAACTGAGAGCCATTCTATGCTTATTTGTATGTTTTTGCACTCCATGACTAGGGAACCCTAAGCTAACATTCAAGCTTTCCAATCCATGGAAAACCTTGGATAGAAGGGTTTAGGGAAGTGCACTCTTTTTAGTGCACACATGGTTAAGAATAAATCTTATCCATTTGATTTAAAAATCTCATGGCATGTGTGGAATGCAAGTCAAACCCTTCACTTCAAGGTGTTGATGCTTTGGTTTTAAAACACCATTCACACACAATTCTCTTAAGGATTCATCCATTTCTAGAGTTCTAAAATCTTGAATAGCACACCCAAAATGTGAATGAATATCATTTATCAATATTACCTTTGATGAAATTTTTGATTGAGCTCTAGTTGGATCTAGGGTTTTCGTGATAGCTAGACGGAGCTTGAAGTCTAGTGCCTTCTGTTCTACTCCTCAAACTAATATTTCTGACCCTTTCTTAGATTTTCTGCTAGTGGATGCCATTTTTCTTGGTAGGGTTTGAGAGAACAAAAACATATTTAATAGTAATTCATTCAAATTACTCAAATGCCCAAAAATTTATTTGCACAAATAGCTCTGAAAAATTTGCAATAACAAATGACTTTGATTTCGCCCTCGTTATCAAATTTTTCCTTTCAATTGCCATAAATGCTTGCTATGATTGTTCTCTCAAATGAGAGACTATCTTGCATTTTTCTTACATTAAGTGCTCGATAGGGTCATCCATGACTTCGTGACCACATAATAATTTGAGCAACTCCCAACCTTGCTCAATAGGGTCTGCAACCTGACTTCACTTGGTAATGACTAGCACCTCCTTGAATGATAAGTGATCCCTTTGCATCTTGAATGTTGATATGGATCTTTCATTATGCTATCTTGAACTAATGTGAGATGTCTTCTTCAGAATCCTAGTTCTAGTTCTCCTTGTGAGACATCAAGTGGAAATTCTTGAGTCATCCAATCCTTGAGTGATATTTTCATTATTGCTTGGACTTGCATTCTCAAAAGATTTTCGAATCCATTGTTGTCTCATCTGCTTTTTGATGTTATTAGGCTTGGCTTTCTTTTCATCTTTAATTCTTCTAGTATTCATAAAGTTCTTGGCAAGATGACCAAGTTCTATACAAATGAAACATCTTCTAGTAGTGTCTCTTGTCCTCATGTGATGTTTTACACAATTCATTTCAATGTCTCCAAATTCTCCACAGTAATAACATTTTCACCAAGTGTTATATTCCCAACCAAATATATCTTTTACAATATATTCTACTAGGTTCAATATCTTAGTTTTTCATTTTGAAGATTTATGCCCTTGCTTCTTACATTTTTGACATTTTAGTTCAAATTTAGGTTTCTCTTTGCATTCATTAGCTCTATGACCATGTTGATTGCAATTGTAACATTTTTCATTAAATTTAGCCTTCCCATTTCTCCAACATTTGTTTGATGGATGGCCTATCTTTCCATAGTGACTAGAAGTAGGTCTTTAATTATTTTGAGCTCCTTGCTTGGATGATTCACCTTCTTCTATATATCCAATTCCTACTTTTCTTTTTTGTCTGTAATGGCTTTGCTTATTCAATTGATCCATGTCTACTTGAGATTTTATCATCCTCTCATTGGTTTTCATTTTAGTGTCTAGGTCATTCAACAATCTTTCATTTCTGATCTTAGATTCATGATTTCTTCATTTGCATTGGTGAGTTGATTAATGAAGTCTTCCTACTAAAGGGATAGGTGTTGAATCTCATTATTCATTCCTTCTATCCCTTCTTTTGTTTTTTTTTCTCTTCCATAACTTCACACAATCTTACTGACTAAATTTCTTTCTCTCTTCTTAATTTTCTTGCTTCTTCTTGAAGGTTACCATTTTTTTCTAATAGTTATTTTATTGCTTCATTGGCTTCAATTGAATTTTTTTAATGGATGTCTTCAATTCTTTCTTTAATGTAGAGTTTTTCATTCATCTGGATTGCAATATATTTTCTCCTTTTTAGGGATTGAGAGAGTTGTTCCTTTTCTTTCTTGAATTATCCAATAGACAATTCCAAATCTAGCTTCTCATTTTTAGTAGCCTTATCAATTTGAAATACCTCCATAGCCAATGATTTTTGCTCAAGTTGTTAAACTTCTTTCTTGAGAACTAAAATGCTTTGATACCAATTGTTGAAAATACATGTGATAGGCTAAGTTACTGAGAGAGGAGGGGTGAATCAGTAACCTATTAAACTTAATCCTTTATTAGCAATTAATCCTTCTCATGTATTATGATCTAATTGCATGGATGAAAAACTGAAAGCATCAAAATATTCATAACACTTTTGACACACAATATGGTAACCCAAAAACTTTCCAAATAGAAAGTAAAACTAGGGTGGGAATGATACTCACAAGCTTTAGTACTCTAGTATAAGGTTGGCTTGTTAAGGCTTATAATGATCACTTTTGATTATCTACCCAATTAGAAGCAATAAGGATTGCTAGGTCCAACTTGCAAAAGGATTTACAAACACACAATGTAGTATGCACTCAATGCAGAGATTTACAAAAGCTTGTTAAGTCAACCTTGTGAAAGGATTTAATTGATGCACCTATTAGGATGAAATAGTGGTTGATTTCTAATCTACAAGTTGGTTTACTAAATGAGATTCCTTTGAGTGTAATGATCACCTTGCTATTATAGATAAATCTTTGCTACACCTTATACTATTGTAGCTTTTTTACTTTGCACTTTTTGTTCTTTGCTTGTTACATTACTTCCATATTCTATGTTGGATATGATACAATACATTACATATATACCAATCTAGATTCCAATTCAACAAGTCAACTACAATACAAATTTAGATAAATATACAAAGTTGGGCCAACTATGAGAACTCACATTTTGAAGACTATCTTGGTGATGTTTTGATACTCGACATCTACTATCAATGCTCGACATCGTCATGCATTTGGTAGATGGAAGTTCAGTCTATACTAATCACTTCCATGTAGTCTGAACTTAGTCTACACTGGTGACTTGGTGAATACTATGAAACTCAACATATAAACTGAATCACTTGATTCCACTGAATTGTTTAGTCAATGCTATCACAATGAGCTTGGTATAAACTGAATCACTTGGTTAACACTGAGTGGCTTGGTTGACACTAGATTTACATCACTTGAACTACAAACTTGATAAGCACTACATAATTCAATTTTTACTAAGGAACTCAACATACAGTAAGATGCTTGGTTTACACTACTGATCACCAACTTGGTAGAAACTGCTCAGTACAAATCAAATATTGTTCCTTGAACTCAGTAGCAACTGTAGAACATGGTAAAGCCTAAAATGATTGGCTAACATTGTTAGCTATACAATAAGCTCAGTAGATACTATTTGTCTAAATAAGTGTGTGTCACTAATAAAAAACATGACTATAAATTCAACAATTATATTCATTATTACTTTCAAGTATGATTTTAACTCATTATATGTTGATTAATGATTGAGATTGACTTCAACACTTTGGGAAAAATTGTAAACTAGGTAAAAAAATTGAAAAATATCTAGGAAATGGGTTACTGAGTTAGATTTCTATTGAAAGAAAAAAAATTATTTATGATATATTTAGTTCAAGTTATGCTTGTCAAAATGAATGTATATCTAAATTACAATTGATGTCACTTTAAAACTTCATAATCTATAAAATATGTTACCAAATTGAATCAAACCAAATATATCATCTAAATATTGATGTTTCAAATCCAACATAAAAAGAATTTCCTCGTTATCATTTATAGAAAAAAAAATTATGTGTATCAAAATAACTATCACTCTTTAAAATATTGATTTTTCATATGCACCAATTTTTGGGGGAGAAGATTTTCTCTACCTAAATAAATTTTTTTTTTAAATTTTTAAATATGGTTAGAAAATAGGAACAAAGTACAAAAAATCACTATTTTATGCCATCTTTAAATTCTTAATACTTTTAGAGATATAGTCACTCGAATGTGAGGTTTGTTTCAAAAATATTGATTTCAGTGTCATGATTGGTCAAAAAGTGGAACCCATTATTGTGGGCTCACCCAAAACCTATAATGGATTTCTCTCTTTCTTTGTTCACCTCATCATATTCACTGGCCATTAACAAAATTTCTCTTCTTTTATTTCTTAGTAACGGTTCAATGTGCTTCATTATTCTTTCCATATCATCATCACTTTTCAACTTGCATAACTTTCTGATTTGATTCTCTATTATTCTTCGATCCTCATCTACTACTCTTCTTCATTTGTTAATCAATTTTTTATATAGATATTTTGGTGGGTAAAAATACAAAATCATATCACCTTTTAGGGTGACTTATCAGATGACTAAATTTGAGTATTTCTATCAAAAAATCATTTGTTTTCAAACATATGATCTACATAATTTCATTCTCGCTAAGTTATATATGTTCTTACACTTTTCCAATTGTAAATGTCTATTAGAGGTATATTTTGTACATGTTTGTATCCAATTACTAAAGAAATAAAATTATTGCAAAAAATTGATGTTTCAATAACTCTTACACTTTCTAATGATAATTTATAAATAGAATATAAACACCATTTTATAGAGGTCAAATTCAAAAATATTGCCATATTGATTTTACAATGTTGTAATTGGATATAGTATATTGTAATTAAAAAATATTGAATAACATATTTTAACACTCGAGAAGAAGTTGATTTTGAGAAAGAAAAAAAAATAGTAAATCATATAAGAAAACCACATGATGTTCTAGAGGAGAGAGCCCTACTCTAGAATGTATTATTTTTATTTTGGTTATGATATATTTGTTTAGAAAAATGTGGCGAGACATGAAAACTATTGATTTCAAGTAAGTGAAAATTTGAATTTTTATAAAAGTGAAAGTATAGGTCAAAAGCTAGTTTTTAGTTTTGATTGGTCTAGCTATATATGTCATCCATAAAATAATTTGAGATCAAAATGAAAAAAGTTTATTTCCAAATAGTTTTGAGGTGGGAACTAGACCCCTAATTTTTAGTGTTTTTCAGCAACTAAAAAATCATCCTTGAAAATTATGAAAATATATCAATTCTAATTATAAATAATCATTAAAAATAACAATCCTCAAATTGATCCATTTCTACATATTTTATTGTTTTACTTCATTTTTAAATTCTAAATAATAATACTAGTTTTATGTCATTAAAGTTAACCAGTTATACTTTTGCTAGCCTTTTACTTTATAAAAGGGTCCCAAAGGTTTGTGGTTTTATCCTGGTATGTCATTCTTAATATCTTCAAATTTCTTATTTGTTAGAATCATATGCCTAACTATGACATTCTCTAATTTTAGCTTGTCCATGTTATTATTGCCTTTGATCATAATTTTTTTTTCAATTATACAAAATTATTTTTGTTGATAGTTTGAACAATTTTTCAACATTTGGCATCCATATTTTTCTTCTAAAAGGTTTATTTACCATTGTCTCTACTCTTTCAACTAGTTTGTCCTCCATTTTTTCTTCATCATTTGATTCAATCATCTATAAAGCTTTTCTTATGTTTCCCAGTTCACATGCCATCTAATTTGTTCTCTTCTTGGGTTGTGACTTAGTTTGTTCTTGATATGCCTCTATTATCCTTTTTTATCTCCTTTTGCGAGTAGGGGTTGTTGACTATAATTTTATTATAGTTACTTCCTCATCACCTTTATCCTTTTCCATTACTAGTACAATTGAGGGTTGTATATGTGAAACTGTAGCATATGGTATGGTGTTGTTCTCCAACTATATTCCCTCATATGTTAAGGTCTCATTGCTATCGGTTGTACACATATTATTCCTCCTTAACCAATATGCCTCATTCTAGTAACAACTATTCTTACTATTGCTACTTCTTCTATTGTCATATATGCTTCTTGCATGATATTATTTGTTGTGGCCTCAACCTTTTTCTTTGAATATTTCTCAAGCTGACCTTGAGAGGTTAACCACATTATCTCTACATAGGTTCCAAATCTATTAAATTCTTCACCTCTGGTCGATTTTAGGATTTCTTCCATATACCCTTCTACTTGGTCCTTAGTAACTTCATAGCCAAGTGGTTGAACATAGGTCATTCTTTGTTCAACTAGTTCTATGTAGGAAAAATCTATGTCAAACATAAAATGTATATCATCCTTGAATTTCCTGATAAGTGAAGGTGAGATTCTGTATCTTTGTCTCATCTCTACTTGGAATGATTTTATAAAAAGATCTACACTATTGACAATTTCATCTATTGGATGTCATAAATATATATTGGTTATCTTCTCAATTGTGCACTTATCATTTTGAATTAGTTTAGTCACACATAAGAATGGAAATCTCTTAATCATATTTGAATATATATATATATATATATATATATATATATATATATATATATATAAGTAGTGATCTAAATCTAAATTGATAGTCTTTTACACTCTTTACCCTTTCCAAGTTGTGTACTAACAATGCTCTGAATATTTCACATATGTTGAACTTTAATCTTTCTATAGATGTATTGTAGATGACATCATGAATGAATCCTATTGCCATGTCATCCTCTCTAGAGATGGCACATATCTATGATGTCATAATTCTGCATATGAATCTTACATCATGTTATTTTATCCTTCTTATTACAATCCATCTCCCATTATACTCAGACTTGGTGTTTTCTAGCACTAGTTTCTTAACATTCTTTTCATTTACTAGGATTGATCCTTCATTACATAAACTAGTCAGCTCATGAATTAGGTTCACTTATATTTCTACCACATTATCTCCTAACTTGAATCTTCCATCATGAATTGTGTTTAGTATGATCTTTGCCCAATCCTCATTGTCAAAGTCTTGTAAGCCTAAGATATTAATCATTGTATTATGTTCTAGTTATTTGTAACCACTCTTAAAGCTCATGTCCTAATATAGATGTGATCAAATTCCTTTGATATATTATCTTAACCTAATATTTCAAATTTTCTCCTAAGATATTTTCCTATGTTCTCCAAGTATAATACTCCATCTAAAATAACAAAAAATGCTATTGTAGGGTCTTCCTCTAAAGGTTGAATGGGTTTTATCTTGATTTTTGGTTCAACCCCATCCTCAACATTATGAATCAAATTCATATCCATCATGGAATGTGGAGTTTCTAATAATTTCACTTAAATTATGCTTAGATTTCCTTGCATTAACACTCAATTATCTTCTTAACTTGTCACATGCTCAAATGCTACAAAATATCTTGTTCCCATCCTTTAAATCTCACCAAATGATCTATGCATTAATTATGCAAGTACACAACTTGTGAAAAGTTGTTTCTGATTACAAGTACACTTGTTTTCTTTCAAGCACACACATATGACCTCCAAATAATATGCATTAACCATAGCTTCAAATAATCATGAAATACCTCATAATAACTACACAAGTAATAATTTTCCAACTAATACCTTTTATGTCTTTCTGGTGCATATTTTAGTTATAAAAGATGCTTAATTCAAATAGGATGAATCACATATAATTTTTGATGTCAGTCTTCCTTTAGGTTTATCAATTGACTTCTCTTCTGATACTACATGTGAACTAGATGGATCTTTATCTTTGACAAATATTTGTTTGAATTCTTCTATATGTTCTCTAAAATCATCTTTCTAATTGTTATTGTTCCCTAATTATAACAGATTACTAGAATCCATGATATTCTTTTTATGCTCCTAGGTAAGATTTTGCGTGAATGTTATTGTTTCTATCTCGGTTCCTATTGATGTTCCTCATATCCATCCTACACAATCTTTCTATGTGACCAAATTTATTACACAACTGACATACTAGTGTGTTGTTTCTATAATTAGGTCCAAGGTGGTTAATAGGTGTTCTACAATTTCTAACAATGCATCCAAGATTGTTATATTTGTAATACACAATATTTCTCCTTTCTCTGTTAGCTCCTTCATTTAATTTTCTTCTTTCTCCTATAGGCTTAGGACCTCTAAACATTCTACTGTCACTGCTATTAATATCAAAATTTGGTTTCTTATAATCAACTACTTTATGATAAAAACTATGATAACTATTTTAATAACAAAAATTAGTAACATGTTTAAATGAATTACCTATTATTTCCCTTTTCATATGACCAATTTCATTACATTAAAGACATCTACATTTAAATTCATAGCTTACCACCTTGGGTAATTCAATTTTTTGATGTTGGTTAGGGTCATTAGTTTGTTTGGGTTGATCAATTTGTTCAATCTCCTTAGGAGAATTATCATATTGATTTCCCTCAAATTTGTTTAATTCTTCTTTCTCTTGCATACACTAATGAATTTATGAACTAATTTTCTTTCTAGCTTTGGATTTCTTAGTAGAATTTTCTCTAATAAAATATCCAAGACCAATCTTATCACTCATCAATTTTCTCACTACTAAACTATTACTTCTCTAATTGTTTCTTAGTTTCGGTTAACTCTATTAGAGTAAAATGTTAATTTAACTTAATTTATTGAATTATCTTTACTCATTATCTTAAGATTTCTCTTTATGCACTTTGAATTTCTATTTAATAATTAGAATTAGCAATTATTAAATTTCATTTACCTCTTAGGGTTTCTATTTTAGGGTTTTTGATGTCCTTTTATAAAGATTGATATTTTGTAAATATCTCTCATTCTTTTAGTCTAATAATATAGTTTGCATATTTTTAGACCAAAACCCTTGCCTTTTTTTTTTTTGGTGATAGGTTCTTACATGCACATTTTCTTTACACTTTGTAGATTTGTATTGCTCAAACCTTTCATGGTATTAGAATCGGATATGATGTAGCTTGATTAATATTTGGAGAAAAAGAAGAATGAGGATTTGATAGAACAAATCTAGAAATTTTTAGGTGTTTTATGTGAAAATATAGGAGTCTTTAATTTTTGAAGAACTTTGACACCAAAAAAACCTTATAGTTAGATTCAGAAGCTATCAAAATCCCCATTTTCATTTATAGTTAGTTGATTTGGGACAAAATTTACCTAGGAGGCAAAACAATTTGCACTCTAGGGTCATACAACCTTTGGCATGCATTTTGAGACAAAAATAACCAAAGAGGTTACCAAAACTACTATAGGTTACCAAAATTGCTAGTGGTCCTAGTAATCACCGTGGTGACCATCGATGGTCATCTTGATCACTATAGCCCTCTCACCATCAGTTGCTCTAGCTTTTTCATTGTTCTATTGTTCAACCACCACCATTCAGTTTCTAGGCCACCATTGCCTCTCCTTAGCTTGAGTGCAACCACTAGACTGCCTCTACTCCTCCTAGCCCAATTCGTAGTCACATGGGGACCGAGGGTGCTAAAATTAAGCCCCTTCATTTTTTTTTGAAGATTTCCAATTTTTTTTTCCACACAAGGGCCCTATAAGATTTTTGGATATAACTTGACCATAAAGAGGTCTTTTTTTTTATCTAAAAGAAGCACTGGAAAGATGATTTAGAGACTAAGATGATGGAATGAGTATTTTGTGGAACTTTTTTCAATTTTGGTATCATTTTTCCTAGTTGAATTCTGATGATGTCTTCCATCTTCTAAGGGACATAACTTGTTCATTATAGTGCTATCTTTTTATCTGGAAAAAGAGCTAGGTATCTCTTCTTGAACACTTTATAGATTCTCTATCACTTAACAATATTTTTTGATACATATAATCATAATTTTTTTCTCTTTTCTTGTATACTCTTTCCTTCTGTAAGCTGGGGTTTGGTTTTTTGTATTCTAGGAGTGTTTTTATATTACTTTTGGTTGGAATATCAACATATCAAAAAACTTCAAAAACCCTTCTTAGAACAATGATCAAGAGCTCTTCTTGTCTAGTACATCAACCCACATAACTATCATACATGGAAATTCCATATGTAGGTATTTCTCCATTCAAAGGGTTTATGGTGTTGTCTAGATATAGTGCAACCAACATTTTAAGTCAATACAAGACTTTGCAGTATAGGACTAAGATAGATGAAGTCATGGGTTTGATTTATTTGAGTGTTTTAGATAGCTTATGACTTCTTCTTGATAAGTGTTCCACTCCTTAAGAAATGTGGGCCATGTTTAATGACTTGTTTGGCCCCATCAATGAGTTTAGAGAACTTTTGATTAAGGCATAGCTTACTTCTCTTATACTTGATGCTTTCCCCTCTATTGCGAACTTTCTTATGAGGCTTAAACTACAAAGAAATTTGTTATTGGGATGTGGGAAAGAGAAGAAAGATAAGAAGTGCATCTATCTATTTCTCTCAAACCTTTGAGGAAATTTTTTAATTTTCTCTTCTACCTTCCATTCCACAATGGATGCATCAGGTCCTCAATTTTTTATGCCTACTTTTGAGATGTTTTATGATCGCTTGACTAGAGAGGAATCTGAGCTTAAGTAGTTGGATGCTATCACCAGCTCAAAGAAATAGACATTGGTTTCTAAAACATCTATAGGGAAGTCAAAGTATAAACCAAGGCAAAAGAAAAATTTAGAAGTAAGTGAGAGTTCCTCCAAGTCTACTCCTAAATAAGATGCTTGAAAACTATCTCAAAAGGGAAAAACTTCTAAGTCTTGTGAGTCTTCCTCCAAGACTAAGAAGTACATAGGTGATCCATGTAGTTTTTGTGCCAAGAAAGGAAATCTAGTTTCTAGGTGTTGGAAATGTCTTGAGGCATTAGAGGAGGCCATGTAGTAGCACAATATTTCTTCTTTGAAGCCACCACCTCCTCCCTTAGGGAAGGGGCATGCTCTTTCTACATGAGCATTGTATTCTACAACTAATCATATTCTTGATTCATGGGGCCTTTACACCAATGACACACTCACTTGATATCATTACCTTACTTGCTCAAAGTGTTGCTAAATATATTGTAGCTAGTGATTTAACATAGATTTCAATAATAGGTTCAAGAACTATCTCTTTAGAAGGTGGTTTATTATAAGATTTTCTCTTAGTTCGTGTGATTTCTATGAACCTCCTATCTATCTTTCAAATTTGTCATGATATCTCAAGAAAGATAGTTTAGTTCTTCCAACATGATGTTTTTATTTGAGACCTCCATGATCTTGACTTGGCTATTTCTATTGTAAGTGTTAATCTTCACTCACTTATATTGTTTTGATTTCTTTAGATCTCTTATGCTAATGGTGTTTGTTGAGGTTGTGTAATTGGCAAACATCACCTAGATCCATTTCTGATAGGTAAATCCACACATGCTAAGTGTTAGAGTAATATTTTATTCTCTTACTACTTAAATTATTTTGATTTAATTAGTTAAGTTATTACTATTTAGTGCTTAAGATTTCTCTTAGGTGCATTAATAATTAATCCTTTTATTAATTATTAATGTACAACCTAGCTTTCTTAAGCTTTAGGGTTTCATTAACCTTTAAGGTTGAATTCTTGTATTTTGTTTTTTCATTATCTTGGAATATATTTTATTCTCACTTTGCTAAGATTCCCAAGCTACACATTCTCCCTCTTTGGTTTTCTTTCAGCAATAGGTTATCTGCATGCAACTATTCTTGGAAAATTCTGAAGTTGGTTTTCTCAACTTTTACATGGTATCAGAGCTTCCCTGCTAATGCCTAGACTAGTGATCTTGAAGCCATGATTTGAAGATGAAAAACCTAACTTTTTGTGATTTTTTCTCTTCAATATAGAGGAGGCACTTCTTTCTGGTTCACTTTGGACAAAAACAAACATCACCATTGTGCTTAGAAGGCCTGGTATAGTTGAAATTCATATAAAATTTGTTGATTTCAACAACAATAGCCTCTAAAAAAATTTATGGCTTCTTGGGGCTGTATGGATTGCAAAAACAAAAAAAATCAAAAAATCAAACAAAGGCTTTTCTTAGGTGCTCCACTCGATAGCCACCTATGTGCCACTCACACACCATCTGCATGCCACTGGTGCATTACCCGCACTCGGCCAGAGCCTTGCCTCTGCTAGCATGCCACCATGGCCCAACCCCAACCCTATTGTTGCTAGTGCACCACCTACCTCCCATCACTGCTAGTGTAGCTCTACCTAGTCACCATTTCCACTACCTTCGTGCCACCCGGTCGCCACCATCGCTAGTGGTGATGTCACTTTCTTGAGTGCCAATGTCAAAAAGTTGAAAAGTGACATCATCATTTAGTCACCAAAAAAAATTTGGCTGGTGGTTTTTTCAAGCACTAAGATTACTTTCTTGGTCATTGACATCATCTTTCCGGCCACTAAATTCTTTTTTAGATGATTGGATTTTTTTGGCAAGCTTAAATTTTTTCTAGTATTTGTAATTTTCTAAGAGCTCATTCTTTGGAGGAGCAATTAGTTTTTTTTCCATAACTTGAGCATATAGAGGTCTTTTTTTGATTCAAAAGAAGTTCTTGAATGATTATTCTAAGATAGAGATGATGATGATGATCTCATTTTATTATGTGGCCTTTTAAGCTCCTATTTTAGGTGTTGAAGTAGAGGCTTTAGTTTCCTCCTTCTCTGCATCTAGCATCTAGGTTTTCTTCTTAGTTTTTGTTTTTTTCATAGTTGTTTCTTTGGTTTACAAGGGATAAATTTATACATTATGGGGGATTTTTTCCTTTCTATAATTTAATTTAGAAACGACCCTTCTACTTTCATCTACTTTCTCTCAATGGTGGACTCTTCTATCATCTATGTTACACTCACAACTATCATACTTGGAAAGGACATATGACTAGATTGCTTATGGAAAATGGGTTATGATGATGCCTCTATGTGGCTCTGCCAGTTCTATAGAGGCCTTATGAGGTTCCTATGTAGTGAAATAAGATGGATGAGAAAATGGGCCTCATCATAGTAAATATTTTAGATGGGTTGTTGTTTCACCTAGATGGTTTGACTACACCCAAGACTATGTGAGATAATTTTTCCACCTTGTTTGGCACAATAAATCAGTTCAGGGTTCTACAAATAGATGCAGAGTTCACCTCCTTGGTACCTGAATCATTCACCAACATTGAGGACTTCTTGATTAAGTTTAGGTCTCTTCGATCTATTTAAAAAAATGCTAGAAACACAAAGTTTAATGATAAGTGTATCTTTCTAATTCTTTCCAAGCTTCGAAGTCCTTATTATATTTTCACTTCTACCTTCTACTCCACTATGGATGTACTAGGTTCTTGACATGTTATGCCCTCTTTTGAGACATTCTATGAAAAATTAACACATGAGAAGTCCAAGCTTACTTAGATGGATTCAATTCTAGGTTCACAATCATAGGCATCACTTTCCAAGCCCCCTCAGGGTACACATAAGTAGAAGATGAAGCAGATAGTAGATTCTTCTTCTTAACAATCTACTAGTCCATCATCTTCTTCTAAGATGGAGAAACAAAAGAATGAGATTCCTACATGTTCCTACTAATGGAAGGGACTTTATGATGAGCCACATTATTTTCAAAAGAGATTTGCTAGCTATGAGAAACAAATTGTAGATTTGCAAGCTCTTCTTCAAAAGAGAATTATTTCCTCTCTATCCTTTTCTACTTCACAAGGGTCTTATTTTTAGTCTTCTTCTTTGACATCTACACTAGGTTTTGGATAGGGTCATACATTCCAAGCATCTATTGCATCCCCTTCCCAAGTCCCTTGGATACTAGAGTCAGGTTCTTCTCACCATATGGCATCTTCTCAAGGGGTCTTCTCTACTATTGAGGCTTGGCTTCTCCCATTCCTCATATTCTCATGGGAAATAACACTTCCCTAATAGTGCATGGGAAAGTTTTAGTTGGAATTCAGGATGGCACATTCAATGAAGTATTGTATGTTCCATCTCTATCTACAAACCTTCTCTTAATTTATCAGATTACACACAGTGGATTAGGGAAGATAGTTGAGTTCTATAGATTCAGTCTTCATTCAAGATAGTGCAACAGGAGGCCTTATTACTATAGGTATAGTTGATCATACCACCCATCTCTACACCTTCTCACACTTTGTTCCACCATATCCATTTTCAGAGCACAACTCTTCTCTTTCATGAGAGCATCATGTGGTGCAGTCAGGACACTTGAACTTTTTCGTATTGTTCCCAAGATCACTATTTTTACTATCACACCATATCCTGTTGAGATCTTTTCTCTTCAACCAAATTCTTCTTTAGCTCTGCCTAACCCTCTAGCTCCATTCCTCAAGCCTCTAGATGCACTTGTTGAGTATTCTATAGAGGACATTCATTTCCTCTTTGATGACACTATCAACCCACCTACATTGGGATTTCCCTTTTAGGATCCTCATGTGTTCTCCTTTGAGCATCAGTTAGGCCTTCTAGTTTCACCTCTCATTTAGGGGGTTCCTTATTCTTTCACCTTGTTTCTTCCACATTTGAGTTCTATTGGTTCAATCATTTCAACAAGGGCTCCATCATTATGGGGGGGCTTTGGTGTCTTTTCTCAATCTCATGGGGGGTTGGTTGTACTTATGTTTATGAGAGAGTCTCTTGAGACATTTTTTTTTTTTTTTTCCTAATCTCTTTTTGGAGAGGAGTTTTTTCCATTGGGTTTTCTCCTTTGTCTATAATGTATAGAGATTTCCTTGTTTTGGGTACTTGATCAAGCCTTATTGTCAAGACCCATTTCCTACTTTCATAGTTCTACTAGGTTAGATTTTGACTTGTGCTTAGCTTAATGGGGGGAGTTAGAGTAATATTTTATTTCTTATTAATTAAATCATTATGATTTAATTAGTTAAATTATTACTCTTTAGTGCTTAAGCTTTCCCTTAGGTGCATTAATAATTATTCCTTTTATTAATTATTAATGTACAACCTAGCTTTCTTAGGCTTTAGCATTTCATTCACCTTTAAGTTTGAACTCTTATATTTTTATTTTTATTATCTTGGAATACATTTTTCTCTCACTCCATTGAGATTTCCAAGATGTTTTTTTTCCCTCTTTGGTTTTCTTTCACCAACAATTTATTTGCATGCAGGTGTTCTTGGTGAACTGTGAAGTTGGTTTTCACAACTTCTACACTAAGGCACCATTGGAGTGGATACATAGTGATATTATGTCATTCCCCACTCCATCCTTTTTAGGTGCTCAATATGTGCTTACCATCATGGATGACTTCTCTAGACATACATGGGTGTAGTTCTTGAAGTACAATTATGATGTCTTTGATTCATTTCAAATCTTTATGAAATTTGTGGAGAAGTAGTTTGGTATTTTTGCCAGGTGTATACACACTAACGATGGGGGAATATGTGAATCAATCTTCTAGATATTTTACACTTAGCATGGTTTGCAACATCAATTCACTGCAGGAAATATTATAAAATTATAAGTTACTGAGAGGGGAGGGGTGAATTAGTCACTAATAAAAACTTGAAATTCAATTACCAATCAATCCTTTATATATATTTTGATCTAATTACATGCATGAGAAACTAAAAACCTGAAAGCATACACAACACTATAACACACAAGATTTGGTGACCTAGAAACCTTCCAAATAGAAAGTAAAATTGGGTTGGGGATAATACCCAAAAGCTTTAGTACTATAGTATAAAGTTGGCCAATTAAGGCTTACAATGATCACTTCTGATGATATTCCTTTTTAGAAGAAATAAGGACTATGAGGTCTACCTTGTTAAAGGATTTATAAACATACAATGAAGTATACACTCAGTATAGAGATTTACACAAGACTATAAGTTCTACCTTGTTAAAGGATTTGATCTATCTACCTATTAGGATGAAGTAGTAGTTGATGTCTAATTTGCAACTAGATTTTCTAAATGAGATTCCTATTTAGTGTACAAATCACCTTACTATGATAGATGAATCTTTTCTCCTCCTTCTAATGACATAGCCTTTGTAATTTTGTCTTCTTCTTTTCTCTAATTATATTCCTTCCATTTGATTACAATTCCACATTTACACACTTTGAATGTGATACAATAAATTGCATATATACCAATCCAATTACAAGATTACAAAGTTAGCCACAACACAAGTTTACACAAATATTACAAAGTCAGCTAAAATGTAGAAACTCAAGTTTTGAAGACTGACTTGGTGAGTTTATGATACTGGGCATCCACTATTAATGCTTGGCATCATTATGCACTTGGTAGATGTAGAAGCTCAGTCCATGTTGATCACTTCTAAGTATTCTTGAACTTGGTCTGCACTAGTGACTCAATGAATATTGTGAAACTCAGCATATAACCTGAATCACTTGATTCACACTACATGAATCAGTCAATTCTCTCACTATGAGCTCAGTATAAACTGAATCACTTGGTTAACACTGAGTAGCTCAGTTAACACTGGACTCACATCTCATCAACTATGAACTCAGTAAGCGCTACACAACTTGGTTTGCAATATTAAACTCAGCAGACAATAAGATGCTTGGTTTACACTACTGATCTTTATCATAGTAGTAATTTCTCGGTACAAATTAAAATCTATTCAAAGGACTCAATCACAATTGTAGAACTTGATAACAACTAAAATGCTTGATTAACATTGTTAATTGTATAATAATCTTGGTAGATACTTACAATCTAAATAAGTATATGTCACTAATAAAAAACTTGACTGTAATGTCAACAATCTCCCCCTTTAGCATTAGTGACAAAAATAATATTGATCTTAGATTTGGTTTGACAAGTGAGTGTCAACACAATTTAATCATTTACTTAGTTCATGTGGAACTAGTAATACATTCTAAGCACAACATGTAAATATTAGACCATGTTGAATTGCAATGAGTGCCAATTCACTCATATGCCAAGTTGCTTAGGTACCGAGCAAATAGACCATGCCAAGTGATTCAAGTTCCGAGTAAATAGTCAATGCTGAGAAGTTCAGGTGCCAAGTCAAAAGTAGAAATACAATGCATGCCAAATATTAGTGACTTTATGTGTTGAGTGACACAGTTTAGACTTTTTTTTTGTAATGGCACAAAATACTATGTAAACCATTTCTAAACCGACTTAAGGATAGATTTTGATCTTTTGGAGATAAGGAAAAATCTATATTTGAATTCCCTATGTAATTACATGCAACCAATCAAAAAATAGGAAGGTTTAAGCAAAAAATGTGGATGAATCTTAGCCATAGATTCATACCTAACCCTAAGCCACAAAAGTATTTTTAAGAAGGAAAAATTATTAAATCAAGGGGAGAGAGGAATGACAAAGAAAGTATTGAAGGAGTGAACAAGATAGTTTGTAGAGCATTCAAGGTGACTTAGTAAGTAAGAGTGTATTACAAAATTAGTTTGTAAAGAAAAGAGAATAGAAAATGATACACCATTAATATATCAAACCATGAAGGATTAAATCAAAGATTGTGTAGAGTTGATCATGTTATCATGAAAGCAAGTGCCAATCACAAGATCTATCCTGAGACATTCTCATAGGTGATTTTAGTCAAACCTTCTAGGCAGAGTGGTCCTAATGGGCTATACTAAATCACTTAATAGAGTGGCATTCCAAATGAATGACCTAAATTCCTTTAACCAGGCAAACTTCTAACAGGGCATTGAAATCCTCTAACAAGGTGGGACTTAACAGTCTCTATTAGCCTTTAACAGTGCAGGCCTTTCCAGGGTAGATCATGATTAATGGTCAAACCATAGTAACCTTAATTGGGTACACTTTATTACTACATGAGTAAAGATTTGTGGATGTCATCACCACCCCAGTTTTACCTTCTCATTTGGAGGGTTTACAGGTAATCATATCTAGTGTTATGTGTGTGTTTGATTACATGTCTACATGATTGATGCATATGTTATTTCAATTTACATATTGAATGCATGAGATGTATAAATGATGAAAATTTTATGGTTTGAATTTTAAACTCTTGATTCACCCCCACTAGAATTTTACCTTTCATACTTGTAATTCCAACAATTTGTATTAGAGATAGCTCTCAAAAGGAGAAGCTCTGTAGCTTAGAGGAAAGATCTTGAAATGGAAGTCTACAAATTGGGAAAGATTATTGAGAATCAATGAATTGAGATGCAATTCATTCTACATTCACTGGATGAGGCTAGAGAAGAATTAAATAAATCCTTAAAAAGAAGGAAAGAAATTACTATTGCAGAGAATGACACACAATACAAAGAAATTAACACCACCAAGTTATTTGCTAATGATGAGTCCAATGAATTTGATGTAGAAATTGCAAATCTGATGGAAAAGAATAGAGTACAAGGTAAGGAAATTATAAATTTGAAGCTAGAGAAAGAACTCAAGCCATGATGCTATGTGAGGTAACTAAAAAAAAGAAGAAAGCCATGGAAGACAAATCCATGATTGAAGAAGACAAATTTTTTTTTGGCAAATAGACTAGAAGAGAAGTCAATAGAGCTAACTAGGATCTCCAACATCTAATTGGATACCCTTAGCCAAATCATGAATGCCCATCATGAATTGAATGTCAAAGACATTGAGATAACCACATTAAAGTTGCAGAATGAACAACTACAAAATGACCTAAAAAGAGAAAAATAAATTATTGAAAGCTTCAACAAGACAAATGAAGCCATCAAGTATTTTGAGCAATTACTAAAATCCCCTAGATCCAACAATGATACAATAAGATTAGGCTACATAAGCACTAAAGAAGGAGAATCATCCAAAGTTGCTAAAGAAAGAAATATCAAAGGTAAGAACTCCAAACCTACTTGTCATTTTCCTGGTAAGAAAGGAAATACTACTAATATGTGTAGGAGAAGAATGCAAATCAAAATGTCAAGCCTAAGAACATGGCTCACTATCATAAGTGCAACAAACAAGATCATCAAGTACATGAATGTAGAACAAGGACCATGCATACAAAAAAATTTGAAGGATATTGCTACAATTATTAGAAATATGGACATAGAGCCTTTGAATGTAGATCCAAGTCTATGTGTTCATCAAAAAAGTAGAATAAGGTAGGAAGCATTGGACACTTCTATAATTGGGATTACAACACTAGAAAAAGTTGTCATTACTTGTCAAGAATATGGTTATATCCCTAAGAACTACATTAGGACAAACTTCAAAGACAACTACAAAATATAGTTAAGTCAAACTATATGTTTCAGTTGCTTCAAGACTAGTCGCATCAGTAAACATTGTTTAACTAGGTCAAAGGCACTCACTTGTGAATTCAACAAAGGAAAATGCAAGGAATATGTTGAACACATCAGAAGTGAGATGAACAAGACATGGAAAAAGAGAGATGGATGCAATACATCAAATGGAGAAGGGATCACTTTACCTAATAGGTCAAGTGGTTACACCTCATTAAACTAGGAAATCAAGAGATATATGGGTCTAATATTCAAGTGTTATATCATACATCTGTTCCAAAAGATGATAATATAGAAAAGAATACATTAGCATGATTAAAAATGCAAGATGTGGTGGAAAAATCAAGATAAATCTTTAAATATTAATTTTACTTCCAATCATGACATGTTTCCTATGTATGCCAAGTGGAGTACTAGCTGATGTTGAGCTACCAGACTAAGTCATTTGATGTCGATTCTATAGTAGCTATTGAGTGATGGTAATATCTATAGATGTTGGGTGATTCTAAAATTATGTTGATGCTAGGTTTATAGATCTACAAGAACTAAGCATTAAATGTAAGTTTGTTGAAGGGTATTTGATCGGTGTCTACTCATTTTTTATCATTTCAAATTCAAGAAAGAGAAAGTGGAGCAAAACATGATTCAAAAATTTGTTTAAGGCATTTTCCAAGATCTCAACAATGATTTCACACTAGTTCTTTGAATTTTTAAGGTATTTATCACAAGCCAAGTTATGTAGTTTACATTTACAAAAACCCTAGTTTGTCAAAATGGTGTCTAGCTCAAAGAATATAAAAGGGAAAGAGGTTTTGAACATTCAACTAGTTAGTAACAAAGTAAAACATCCAAATTTCAAAGTCATCCCTGACATTACATATAAGCAAGATCCCTCTAGCATGCTTTCAATGATCCTCCCAAAAGTCATTATGGTTTCATATGTAAGAAAATGTTACAATTATAAAATTGGTAGCATTGTTGACTTAGAAATCAGAGAATCCTATGATAGATTATGTGATAATGGTGTTTTGAAAGAAGAATATAAAATAGTTGAGAGAAAGGGTTTGATCTGTGCCCTAGATTTTCTTAGTGTTTTCAAGACTTAATGGATTAGAATTGTGTTAAACATAATACATGATGGATCCTTATGGCTAAAAGGTGGACCAATAAAGATTACTAAACAAATAATCCACAAGGTTACTAGTTTCCCAACCCTAGATTGGCCCAAAACTCTACGAAGTGATTCCAAGGAAGTAATAGAGAAAAACAAATGGAATAAAAGAGGCATGAAAATTGATACTATCACTAATCCTCTACTAGACTTTTCTATTATAGTAATATCACAAAAATTCTATCAATGTAGTAGATTTAATAGTGTACCTTGTATTGTAGTAGATGTTGGTTATAAAATTGTGAAGAAAGATCATATATATGACCTGGCATCACTTTAGCTACAACAAATGATGGAGAACCTTGAAGCTGTAAGGAAAACCAAAAGTGCACAATGCAAGCTTGGTGCAGTACTTGTCTATATATTCTTCTATGTACAAAATACATTCCCATCCTTTAGCACAATAAGTTGGAAAACAAACACAAGGACCTCTTGCATTGACCCAAGGGATGGGAGATGACAAGAAAGAAGAAGAAATATAAGGTGTTGAGGAAGAAGAAGTCGAGGATGAACCCACACAAGCCAAGGCAAAGAGAAGAAAGGCTAAGGCACAACCTATAACTAAGGCAAAGAAAATTGCAAAACCTAGCACAACCAAAAAAAGTGTAGTTATCACCAGAGCCATCAAACGTGCCACAACACAAAAGGAAAAGGAGAAATCCAAACAAATAGAACAAGGCAACCAATTGCATAAGAAGAAAAGAAGAAGATATGTTGCACAGCCAGGTTCAGATGAAGAATGAATTGAATTAGATAGCATAAGCCAATTTAAAGTGGCTAGTCACAAAACAGTTTTTGATATTGAAAACATATGCAAAAATGTCAAGAATAATGCAGATTTATCTGGCTTAAAGAATATTGATTTTGAGAAACTCGAAAGAGAGAAAAAGAATCTAGTAGAAAAAGCATTAAATGCTATGATATCAAAATTCAAAAATACTCCACTAGAGTTTGATAACACAATACCAAAGAGCTTATATGACATTGTGGAATAGAAGTGGCATTATTGTTTAAATTTTGAAAAATAGATTAGAGAATCAACTTTAACCCAAGTAATGCCAGAACTAACCAAAGGGTAGATTAAAAAAGTAAATAAAAATATGGGGGAAGGTTTGCACCAAATTATAGAGCCTTCAACATTCTTCAAAATAACATTAAATATGTTGTGAAGAAGTCAACTCAAATGTGGAAATTGATCTATGGATTGACAACTATGAAACAATGAGAAGAGGACCCTTTTGAGGGTAAGAATGATGATAAAGAAGAAGATGAAAAAGAATATGATAAGGAAGAAGAAGAAAATAAAGATGAGGATGTGACTGAAAATAAATATGAAGACATGGCAATAGTTGAACATCAACAAGAGGAACAGAGTGTACAAGACACACAAATGTTGAGTGCCAGTCCCCCTCATGATACAAGTGCAACTACAAAAATCATAAATGTCAAGGATGTTTTTGATGCATCAATAAAAAACATCAATCCATTAACTACAGATGATTTGAAGAAAATTCTAGACCAACCTACACTTTGAGCTCAATTATGTGGAAATCCAATTTTGGTTAGTCTAGAAGAACTTCAAAAGGAAGTAACTGAGGTCAGAAGGGATCAGGTGAATACACAAGAACCACCTTTTTCCATTCCTTGAGTTAATCTAGTACAACCTTTAATCCAAGAAACAATAGATACATCTACTAAGGTTGATATATTTGTTAAAGTGAACACAATTGAGTAGGGGCATAGTGCAAAAGGAAAAAAAGGGAGAACAACAAATAAAATAAGACAAATAGATTCATCTATACCTAAAACACAAGCACAAGGTACAGGTAAAGTTATTGTCATAGAACAAGATAATCCTAAAGAACATGAGAAATCACTAAAGGTAAAGGAGTAGGAAGCCATCCAAGCATTGGTAACTCTACCAACATCCGATACTTCTCCTATAAAAGTTCTTCATAAGACAACCACAAAAGCTATACCACTATAAATGTCAATGCTATGCTCAATCTCTTCAAAATTTAAAAAGGAAATTCACTATGGAGATATTTCTCTAGATGAAGAGATAGTGATTCCTAAATATGACTATGACACCATGACTTTGGAGAAAATAGGAATATTGCAACAAGTCTTAGACAAAAAGAAGCATCAAGAAATGCTCAGGAGAGAAAATAGGTAGAAGCAAGCTCTTCAAGATGTCAAAGACATCCTTTTAGTTGTATTCATCCTACCAACTCTTGAAGAAGTAAAGCCACTACTAGAACAACTATCATATATTATATAAAAAGGTTAATAATGAATACCTTGACACTAATGCTAAAATTTTAGAATGGTCTAAGAGAAAGTTTCAAGGAAAAGTGAATGGAAAGATATGTGGTGATATAACACTCACTTAAGTTGCATTGGCAAAAAAGGTTAAGGATGTGAAGAAGGTACTTGAGAATATATTCTCACTATACACCAAATTGTGTGACCCCACACTCTTCACCTAAGAGACCAGACATTATATTTTGATCCTAGAGAGGAACCTAAATATAGTAGGTACTCAACTACCTCAGAACCCAGCTTAGAGTGAGAAGCATTTTCATACATTTCTTCAATCACAAAGTCAATTAGATGTGTTAATAGAAAAAGAGGCTAACATAAGAGCCAAATTGACAAAAATTTAGGCATCCCTCACCCCAAACATGGAAATACTCCACAAAGAAGTAGGTTATGTAGAAACTCTATTGAAGAAAGACCCCAATCTTTCTACTCTAGATGACTTGGTACACCTTGCAGCCAAGGTAGCTATCCAACTCAAGTCATTGGATGTTGCATGTGACAACTAGGTAAACACACTATACGTGTATAGTCCATTTGATATAAGTATCAAAAAGGGGGAGTAAGTAAAATGGGGGAGCATAATGCAAGGGGGGGTAAGGATACAAAATGGGGAGAATATGGGGAGCAAGAAAAGAGAATAAAAAAGGGGGAGAATATCTACATGGAGAGAGTATGAACAAAGGGGGAGCCAAAAGAAAAAAAATGTAAGAGATTTTGAAAGATTCATTTTTGGAAAAGCAAAGGTAGTAAATAGATCAGATATCAGCCATGATAGAGAAAATTAGTAGATTAGATAAAAGAGTATTAGATGTAGTGCATTAAAGTTAGAAAGGAGAAAACATGTTTGATACAAAATAAACACATTAGCTCAATGGAGTTATCAATTTTGAGGTATATAGGTTATTGCAAAATTTTGTATGTAAGATGAGTTATGGATATGTTATGCTTAAAGAAATTAAGATTAATTATGTATATTTAAGTGTTTTTGATACTCATGTCAAAGGGGGAGATTATTGATCTAAGATTGGTTCTGACAAGTGAGTCTCAACACACTTAAATCATTTACTTAGTTCATGTCAAACTAGTAATACATGTTGAGCACAACATGTAAATATTAGACTATGCTGAGTTGTAATGAGTGTTAAGTCACTCATATGCTAAGTTGCTTAGGTGTTGAGTAGATAGACCATGCCAAGTGATTCAAGTTCCAAGTAAATAGTTGATGTCGAGGATTTTAAGTGTTGAGTCAAATGTAGAAATACAATACATGTCGAACGTCAGCGACTTCATATGCTGAGTAACACATTTTTGACATATTTGTTTGTAATGGAACAAACAACTATGTAAGCCATTTCTAAACCAACCTAAGGATAGATTTTGATCTTTTAGAGATAAGGATGAATCTATATTTAAATTCCCTATATAATTACATGCATCCAATCAGAAAATAGGAGCAGAAAATGTGGATGAATCTTAGCTATAGATTCATACCTAACCCTAAGCCACCAAAGTCTTTTTAAGTAGAAAAATTCCTAAATCAAGCAAAGAGATGAAAGGATAGAGAAAGTATTGAAGGAGTAAACAAGATAGTTTTTAGAGCATCCAAGGTGACTTAGCAAGTAAGAGTGTATTGCATAATCAGTTTGTGAAGAACAAAGGATAGAGAAGGATACAATAGTAATATATTAGATTGTAAAGGATCAAATCAAAAATTGTGTAGAGTTGATATGTTATTAGGCAAGCAAGTTTCAATCACAAGATATATGTTGGGAAATTCTAATAGGTGATTTTAGTTAAATCTCCTAGGTGGAGTAGTCCTAATAGGCTATACTAAATCCTTTGACAAGGTGGCATTCCAACTGAATGACCTAAAGTTCTTTAACTAGGTACACTTGTAACAGGGTGTTTAAATCCTCTAACAAGGTGAAACTTAATAGTCTTTGTAAGCCTTTAACAAGGCAAGGCTTTTATAGGGTAGACCATGATAAATTTTCAAACCATTGTAACCATAATTGGCTACACTTTATACCTTTATCCATCACCTTGTGATTCCAACTTAGTAGAGTATACTATTTCTGATATTTTTCAAAATTGGTGTTGTGAGAGATATATTTCTATACACGGTAATGCTCCTCCATAGTATAATATACAATATACTATACATTTGATATGTACCTTTAAATACATCTTCTCTCCTTATATAATATATATTTTTCAATTTTCTTTATATTCTTCTAATATTGTCCCTTTTCTCCTTATTCACTCTTCTCCCCTATCCTCTTACATTTTTCTCCCTCTTTTTCTTACAAATTTTTACACCTTCTCCCATTTTTGACATTAATGCCAAAGATTTATACTATATATTTACATAGTAATGCCAAAATGTGAAAAATAAATTTGAATGTACCTTTAGGATAAGTGCCAAAGTCTTGTCCCAATTCTCTTGCAAGACCTTGCATGTGTCCAATGCAATCTGCACTTCTACTAACAATTCAATCATGTGGTCTACAATGCAGAAGTTATTATCATGGATGAGTATTTTAGAATGTACAATGTGCTTCTGTAGTGCATCCTTGTTTGGGAGAATCATGTTCTAAATATCTATCAATGTAGATCTTATTCTTGCCTCTCCTCTAAGAAATTCTACTTGCATATCTACCATAAATCTAATCTTATTAAAATGGGTAGAGCTTGAACTTAGGTCAAGCTGCAATTGCTATGCACTCTCCTTAAGATCCTAATCAATTTTAGACAATTTGTCTTTTATTTCCTTTGTAAAAATTGAAATATCACATAATTTACCAAAACGTAAATATACAGTTATGCATGAAGTTTTTAGAGAGCCCAAAATAGTAGAAAGTTCTACTTGATGAGCATAATTTTTTTGTGCAATAAGTTCTAAAAAGGTTTTCTCAAAAAATTTCTCCACTTTCTACAATAACTTGTCTTGTCCATCTAAATCCTCATTATATTTATGGACTACCTCTTCCAACTGATACAAAATTGGTTGAGAACTATCAACCTTTATGCCTAGAGCCTTTGCTAGGATATTCTTAACATCCTTAATAATCTTAAATTCCTTATTTGTTTCCTCTCTAAGACTTTGCTTCTTGGATTTCTTCTGGAGTAGTTCTCCAAAGGTTTGCATCGAATCAGGGGTTAGATTTGAGATGTCCCATTTAGGAATGACAATCTCCTCATCAAGATCTATATCCTCCTCCTTTTCTTTGCCTTTACCCAAAAAATTTGTGCTTGGTTGAGGCTTGGTCTAAATTGTCCTTGCACTTATTGCTTGTATACTAGGAATGGAAACAATTGTAGAAATTGTAGGACTTGTTGCAAAAATGGACACTGGACTCATTGAAATACTAGTAATGCAAATACTTGATATATTCAAAACTGATGTAGAGGGAAGATTATATAGCTCAGTAGATGAAGTGTTTGATACTTTAGTCAATATAGTGTTGAGCTAGACTGGTGCAAAGATTGATTGAGTGCTTGCACATGAAGTGTTGGCCATAATCAATCCCACTCAGGTTGTCTCTAAGCTTGATGTTATCAATATTTTTCTTGGAGGATGAGGAAGTGAGGCTATGACCACTATAGAAATATTTATTGGGTCAGTCTCCTCTCTATCTTATGCATCTTCCTCAATAGCTTCTTGCCCTTGTTCCTATTCATCCTCTTCATTATCAAAATGAGTTACCTCTTCATCATATATTCTTCCATGTGTTTGTAGTGTTCTTCACTACATGCTCAATGTCATTTAACAATACAAGAGACGTGTTTAATCTCAAGGCTAGTTTTTCCTCATTTTTCTTCAAAGATTCCTTCACTTCCTTATTAGTTAAGCTCAACATAAGTTTTATCAGGGTTTTCTCATATATATCTTTTGTAGTTTGTTTAGAAAATTCTCATCTTGGCTTAATATTATCCATCAAAACACTAGGAATCTAACATGCAAGTTGATCAAGTGAGTATTTCCACTTACACATCTTGAATATGACTAAGTATTCAATCTTCTTTTTCTATTTTTTAGTCCTAATTTCATATTTTAGTGCCTTGAAGTTTGTAAATAAAAAAAATTGATTCCAAATACTTCAATCTATCTTGGAAGGTGAGTGGAGGTTTTCTAAAAGTTATGTCTCCTACTTTCTTGTCTAATTTCGTCATTGATTCCCTTCTTCTAAACACAATAATGGATGGATTGGTAGGTTTGATAATGATTACCTTACTCTTCTTATTCAAAGGCTCTTCTTCCTCTAAATTTTCTTTATCATCTACTTCTTCATCTTCACCTTTTCCCTTGGTCAACAGGAGAGTGGAACTAGTTTTCAACTTGGCAATCCTCTTCTTGCCTTTATTAACCTCCTAAGGGAGCTTAATCTCTTGTTCTATCCTAACCTTAGCCTCATCATCTATACCAAAATAGGCTTCTTTAGGATCAAATAGCTCATTTATCAATGCCTCAAGTATATCTTTAATTTCATCAATATTGACCTCATATCCTAGAGGTTTTACCCATGCAATTCTTGGCCTAACTACCTGAATGTACACCTTGTCACTATCAATCATGAAACAAATATCATATTTATAATCCTCAATTTTTTTCCTTGGAATTCTATATCTATTATTCATTTTCTCCTAAAATGCATCAAAACAGTCATCCATAATACTCGTGTAATTCTCTCCCTTTTCATCAATGTACTCATTAATCTAATAGAGGATTGGTACATCTTTTTTCCAAACAACAATACCTTTTGGTGGGAAGAATTTCTTAACATAGAAAAATAGACATGTTAGGAGGGAACCAAACTTACATGGATTATTTTATGGGGTCTTGATGCTCTCCATGTTCTTGTTGAATTGGTTCAATAGTAACTTGGTATGGTCAAGAGAAAGGTTATTCTTGACCACCATGTAAGCCAAATCAATAGCTTCACACAAGATACTATTCAACTTGCTAGAGCTATATATTTTGTGTGCTATAATGTGAATACCAAAATTTAGCTCCATCTTAGTCACACTACTTATTTTCATTCCCCTTCCATCCCTCTCAAAATGGGCTTCCTTCTCCAGTTCAACTCAACTTAGGGTTTTAGTCATTTTGGCTTTAGCTAGCATGGGGAGACCGGTGATCCTATGGATCATCTTCTTCATTATCAAAAACTGTTGCTCCAACCATAGTTGACCATTATGCACATGAATAAGGATGTATCTTATCCATTTGATTTGGAAATCTTGTGGCATACGAGGAATATGTGTTAAACCTTTGCTTTCAAATGTTGGTGTTCAATTTCAACATGCTATTAACACATAGCTTTTCTAGGGTTTTTTCCATTTCTAGAGTAACAATATCTTGAATTTTAAATTTAAAATGGGAATGAATGTCATTGATCAAAAGTACCTTAGGTGGGATCTAAGATTGTGCTTTACTCAGATCTAGGGTTTTTGCAATGGTAGGAGTTAGCTTGAAATTCACACCTTGAATCAATATATTTGAACCTTTCTTCACTTTACTACTAGTAGCTACCATCTTTGTTGGGTAGGCTTTGAAAAATTTTCAACTATTCATAGAAATTGCTTGAATGCTTGACAATCACTCTGCATAATTAGCTCCTGAAAACTCATAGTGAGAAATGACTTTGATTTCACCTTTTTTTTAAATCAAAATTTTCCATCAATGTTTGGTACAAATGTTTGATCAAGTTGATAGAGTGCAATCCACTTCCTTTATATTTTATAGTTGATGAAATCTTCATGACTTGGCAACCACACATACTTTAGTTACTCCCAACCTTGCTTGTTAGAGTCTGCAATCGACATTGCTTGGTGAGATAGTAACCTAACCTTACTTGGTGATAACTTCCATCTTTTACTTGGTGATCCCTTTTACATCTTGAATGCTAACTTTGATATTTTTTCTTTCTAACTAGAATTGATAAATGATGTCTCCTTTAGTATCATAATTCCAATTCACATTTTTTTAGGAATAAGGTGTCTCAACCTTGGATAGTTCCTATTCTTATTATTTGTTTTGTAAAATGTATTTTCTTGCAAATAATGTTGATGTGTCAGCATCTTGAATTGTGTATAAGGATATCATCACTAAAATAGTTATGGCAGATTCCTATGTCATGTAAGAGCTATGTCAAGAAGATTCAATGACAGGTGAAGACATGTGGCAACTGATAAATTTGAGTAGCCCTAAAGTGAATCGCATGTTAGAAGCATTTTTAGGGTTGTGAAGAGAAGCGATGTGAAAAAGTGTATTATTGGTACTGAGAGCTACTACTGGAGTCTTCTGTTGTTGCTCTTGAACTTGTATTGCAAGTGTATTGTAACCTTGTGTTGAAGATAATACATTGTATAGGTTCTAGAGGGGTGGGGTTCTTTTATCGAAAGGTTTTTCCCATCGAAAAATCTTTGTGTTATGTGTTTTTTTCTCTATCTATTTTATTTATGCTTGGTTGGCGGAAATATTGTTGTTTACATGATATTGAATCTACAAGTGTAAAATATTTTAATAGGATTTGCACCATACTTCTCTTAAAAGATTAGTGTAGGAAGCTATTTTTGCACCTGAATTTCCTTACAAGTGGTATTAGAGCCTAATCAACTTTTGATCCTAGTTGTTGGGTAGGGTTTTTTGAGTTAATCTCAAGTTGAGTAGGAGTCTTGTGTAGAGAATCTTGAATCTTATTGACAAATTGAGATGGCGAGTTCATCATATGGAAGAATGGAGGTGGAGAAATATAATAGCACTAATTTTGTGTTGTGGAAACTCAAGATGGAAGACATGTTGGAAGATCATGACCTATGGGAAGTGACTTCAAGTACTACAAGACCAGAAACTATAGCTCAAGTAGATTGGGATATCAAAGACCATAAAGCTAAGGGTCTCATAAGACTTTGTTTAATCGATGCAGTTCTTCTAAATGTTCTAGATGAGAAAACCACATAAAGTTTGTGAGAAAGACTTGGGGCCATGTATCAAGACAAATCTTTGGTGTAAAATTTGTTCCTAAGGAAGAAGTTGTACTCTCTATGAATGGAGGAAGGTGGATCCTTAAAAGATCATTTAAATGCATTTAATCTACTGGCTACATAGTTGACATCAGCTGGTGTCAAGTTAGAGGAGGAGGATCATTGCTACACACATTTGTGTTCTTTATCGGATTCATGGGACCATCTTGTGATCGCTCTCAAAAGCACGTTAGTCACTTTCAAAATGGATGATGTGGTGTCTTCGCTGCTATCAGAGGAGATGTGGAGAAAGGCTTCCATTTTGGAAAAAGAAGCCCTTGCTATTCGTGGGAGATCCATAGAAAGAGGGAAGAAAAATGACAAAAAGTATGATAATAAGGGTAGATCCAAATCCCGTGGGAAGTCAAAGACTACCAATAAGTCTAAGGAAAAATGTTGGAACTGTGATAAACCTAGGCACTTCCGTAAAGATTGTGAAGAGCTGAAGAAGAAGAAGAAAGATTCAGATTTAGCTTCAGAAAGATCTCAAGAAGATGGTGATGCATTCTTCATAGCTTTGGCAGCCCATGCATCTGATGATGTGTGGTTGGTTGAATCGGGTGCATCTTTTCACATGACCTCTCATCGAAACTGGTTCTCAAAATATGAAGAGTTCGATGGTGGAAAGGTGTACTTGGGTGATGATTCTCACCTAAATATAGTTGGACATGGAAGGGTCACTTTCAAATGTCTTGATGAATGAGTAAAGGGAATCAATGGAGTTATGCACATTCTAGGTTTGGCATGAAACCTATTATCTGTAAGTATGCTGAATGATGTAGGTGTACAAGTTGTTTTTTCAAAAGAAGGATGCAAGATGATTAGAGGATCGATAGTGCTTACAAGGGGTACTAGGAGAGGTACCTTATTTTAGCTAGATGCATGTATTCCTCTATGTAATAGTTCTTCATCGTCACCATCTGAATGAGTAGTGAAGAATTCTATGGTTATTGGTTCTGATGGCAATGAAAACACTTTGGAAGGTAAGCTTCCCACAGAAAAGACAATGTTGTGGCATATGAGATTTGGTCACATTGGTGAAAAGGTTCTCAGAACCCTGAAAAATAAAAATCTTGTTGAGGAGTTAAATGATTGCAATCTCAAGTTTGACTTCTATGAACACCGTGTCTATGGTAAACAAAATCATGTTTAGTTTTACTCTAGTTCTCACAAATCTTATGATGTTTTCGATCTTATTCATTTTGATGTCTTTGGTCCTGTAAAAGTTCCTTCAATCTCCAAGTCTATATTTTTTGTATCTTTCATAGATGATTATAGTAGAAGCATGGATTTATTTTCTTAAAATTAAGACACAAGTCTATAGTCAATTCAAGGAATTTAAAGCCCTTGTAGAGAATTAGACTAGTAAGAAGATTAAGTGTGTGAGAACTAACAATGGTGGTGTGTTTTGCTCATCTGAGTTTGAACAATTCTGTAAAGAACAAGGTATCTAGAGGCATAAGACAACTCCTTATATGCCATAGCAAAATGGAGTTGCAGAGAGAATGAATAGGACACTGATGGAGAAGGCTAGGAGTATGCTTATTGGAGCTCATTTAGAACAAAGGTTCTGGGCAGAAGCTGTGGCCACTACTTGCTATCTGGTTAATAGATCTCCTACATTAGCCCTTATTGGTAAGACACCCATGGAGGTGTGGTCTGGTAAGAAGCCTTCAATTAGACATCTTCGTGTTTTTGGTTGTGAAGCTTATGCACATGTCCTAAAGGAGAAAAGATCTAAGTTGGAAAACAAAGCTATTAAATGTATTTTCATTGGATATAGTACAAGCTTTGGGATCTTGTGACTAGTAAGGTGTTGTATAGTAGAATTTTTATTTTTAGAGAGCTAACATCTTCTCCTATTGTGCTATAACCAGATGAAAAAGAAAAGGAAAAAGATGTTTTTCGGTGTCCTCCTACCCTTGAGAAGACTAAATAGAGAGACCATGTTGGGTCTAATGATGAGGAGAGCTCTAGCAACTTTGATAGTTCAAAAGAAGATGAAGAACAACCTCAACTGCAGCCCTTGACAAGATCCACGAGAGAAAGAAAGCAACCAAAAAGGTTTGGTTATTCTATGTTAGATTCCAATTGTGCTTTTTCTTTGATTACTAATACTGATGAGCCTAGATCTATGAAAGAGGCTTTGGGCATGGAAGATGCAGGTTCCTAGATTGAGGCTATAGATGATGAGATGACTTCATTAGAGAGAAAAAAAACTTGGGACCTTGTACCTTTGCCTAAAGGGAGAAAATTTGTTGGCTGTAAATGGGTGTTCAAGAAGAAATTTTGTGCAAATGACAGTGTTGAAAGGTATAAAGCTAGATTGGTCGCAAAGGGGTATTCACAACTAGAGGGAATAGATTATGGTGAAATATTCTCTCCTGTTGCAAACTTGACATCCATTAGATTTATGTTATCTCTTGCTACATCATATGATTTAGAGATAGAATAGATGGATGTGAAGATAGCTTTCCTTCATGGTGATTTGGAGGAAGAGATTTATATGTCATAGCCTGAGCACTACATTGTTAAAGGTAAAGAATCCTTAGTCTGCAAATTAGAGAAATCTCTATATGGTTTGAAGCAATCTCCTAGGATGTGGTACCTGAAGTTTGATGCCTTTGTGTTGTCAATTAGATTTGTAAGATCAAAATTAGATCATTGTGTTTATTTCAGAGTTGCAAATTGCCTTCTTATTGTTACATTATATGTTGATGATATGTTGTTGTTTGGGAAGGGTAAGGGTATGATTTCTGATTTTAAATCTCAGTTGTCAGCACAGTTTGAGATGAAAGATCTTGGGGCAGCTAGGTACATCTTGGGTATGGAAATCAATAGAGATAGGTCTAATAGAAAACTTTGGTTGAGTTAGAGTAAGTATGTGAAGTCTGTGTTGGACAAGTTTAGCATGGCACATTGTAGACCACTATGTGTTCCTATTTCTATGGGAACAAAGTTATCTTTAGATGATTGTCCAAAATCTCCTAGTGAGGTTGACAACATGAGTAGAATACCTTATGCTAGTGTAGTTGGTAGTCTTATGTATGCCATGTCTATACTAGACCAGACATTGCCCAAGTAGTGGGAGTCCTGAGTCGATTCATGGCTAATCCTGGATGGGTACATTGGGTTGCAATTAAGTGAGTATTCAGATATTTGAGGGGTACATCAGATTACTCAATATGTTATCATGGTAACTCTTCTAGATTTTCACATTCACTTTGTATTCGTGGGTTTGTGGATTCAGATTGGGTATGTGATATTGACCATAAGAGATCCACCAGTGCTTATGTATTCACTATGTTTGGTGGTGCCATCAGTTTGATGAGAAAGTGACAACCTGTGGTTGTTTTTTCCACTATAGAAGTTGAGTACATGGCTACTACTCATGCTTGTAAGGAAGCCATTTGGCTTAAGAGATTGTGTTTTGATTTTGGTGTTGATGCAGAATAGATTACTATTTGGTGTGACAGTCAGAGTGCTATTTTCCTTGCAAAGAATCCAACTTTCCATGCCAGAACAAAGCACATTGGTGTGCAGTTTCACTTTGTGAGAGATATTGGGGAAGATGGAAAGGTAAATTTGGAGAAGGTAGATACTGTGAAGAATGTTGCAGATGCATTAATGAAACCAGTGGGCACTAAGAAGTTTAGATGGTGTTTGGAGTCTATGGGCCTTTTGGCCTATAGTGGTTAGTTCCTATTATGTTCCTGTTGCTCTTACAATGTGTTTGACAAGGGGGAGAATGTTAGGAATAAGGTGTCTCAACCTTGGGTAATTCCTATTCTTTTTTTTTTTTTGTAAAATGTATTTTCTTGCAAATAATATTGATGTGTCGGCATCTTGAATTGTGTATAAGGAGATCATCGCTAAAATGGTTATGATGAATTCCTATGACACGTAAGAGCTATGTCAGGAAGATTCAATGACAGGTGAAGACATGTGGCAACTGATAAATTTGAGTAACACCCTAATATGGTTACTTTTGGGAGTAGCCCTAAAGTGAAGCACATGTTATAAGAATTTTTAGGGTTGTGAATAGAAGTGATGCAAAAAAGTGTATTGTTTGTACTAAGAGTTACAATTGGAGTCTTCTGTTGTCGCTATTGAACTTGCATTGCAAGTGTATTGTAACCTTGTGTTGATGATAATACATTGTGCAAGTTTTGGAGGGGTGGGATTGTTTTACCAAAAGGTTTTTCCCCATCAGAAAATCCTTGTATTATGTGTTTTTTTTCTCTATCTATTTTCTTTATGCTTGGTTGGCTGAAATATTGTTGTTTACATGATATTGAATCTGTAAGTGTAAAAGATTTTAATAGAATTTGCACCATACTTCTCTTAAGAGATTAATGTAGGAAGTTGTTTCCACACTTGAGTTTCCTTACACATTTGAGGGATCAAGTAAAAATGGTGGAGTCACACAATTCTTGAGTGACTTGTTCATCATAGCTTAGACTTGCATTCTTAGAAGATTTTTGAACCGATTGTTGTCTTGTCTATTTTTTGATGTTATCAACTTTTTCCTTCTTTTCATCTTCAATTCTTCCAACATTTATGTATTTCTTAGCAAGATGACCAAGTTTAGTACAAATAAAACATCTTCTAGTAGTATCTCTTTTCCTCATATGGTACTTTACACAATTCATTCCAATGTGTCCAAATTCTCCACAGTAATGATATCTGCACTAGGTGTTATAGTCCCAACCAAATGTAGTTTTAACAATCTATTCTTCTCAAATTCAATATCTTAGATTTGAATTCTGATGACTTGTGTCCATCTTTGCTACATTTGTGACATTTGCCTTCAAACTTAGGTTTCTCTTTGTGTTCAATAGCCTTATGACCATGTTGATTGCAATTGTAGTACTTTCCATTAAATTTTTCTTTTCCATTGGTCCAACATTTTTTTGATGCATGACCTATCTTGCCACAGTGATTGCAAGTAGGTCTTTGATTCTTTTGAGCTCCTTTTTTGGATGTTTCACCTTCTTCTATATATCCAATTCCTTCTTTTCATTGTTTATCTATAAAGACTTTTCTCATTTAACCGATTCATGTCTACTTGGGGTTTCATCATTCTTTCATTGATTTACCTTTTAGAGTTTAGATCATTCTGCAATCTTTCATTTTCTAATCTTAGATTCATGACTTCTTCATTTGAATTGGTGAGCTGATTAATGATGTTAGCCTATTGAAGGGATAAATGTTGAATCTCATTATCTTTTCTATTTCTTCTTTAATCTTTTTTTTCTCTTCCATAACTTCACATAACCTTACTTATTGAATTTCTTGTTCTCTTCTTAGTTTTCTTACTTCTTCTTGTAATGAACCATTCTTTTCTAAGAGTTCTTTGATTGCTACATTAGCTTCATCTTGGTTTCTTTTTGAATGAATGTCTTCAATTATTTCTTCAGTATAGAGATTATCATTCATTTGAATTACAAGATCTTTTCATTTTTTCAAGGATTGAGAGAGTTTCTCCTTTTCTTTCTTGAGTTGGGCAATAGCCATTTCTAAATCTAGCTTCTCATTGTCAATAGCCTTGTCAAGTTTGAATACCTCCATTGCCTTTGATCTTTGCTCAAGCTATTAAAATTTTCTCTTGAGAACCACAAAAGCTCGGATACCAATTGTTGGAAATATTATGAAAGGTTAACTTACTAAGGGGGGAGGAGTGAATCAATAACTGATAAATATTTGAACTTCAATTACCAATTAATCATTCATATATGTTATGATATAATTACATGCATGAGAAACTAAAAACATGAAAGCATACACAACACTTTAACACAAAATATTTGGTGACATAGAAATATTCCAAATAGTAAGTAAAACTAGGGTGGAGATGATACCCACAAGCTTTAGTATTGTAGTATATAGTTGGCCGATTAAGGCTTACAATGATCACTTCCGATGATCTTTCCTATTAGGAGCAATAAGGACTAAGCTAGGTCCACCTTGTTAAAGGATTACAAATATATAATGAAGTATGCACTCAGTGAAGAGATTTACACAAGACTATTAGTTCTATCTTGTTAAAGGATTTGACTGATCCACCTATTAGGATGAAGTAGTAGTTGATCTTTGATCTTCAACTAGGTTTGCTGATTGAGATTTCATTGAGTGTACAAATCACCTTACTATGATAGATGAATCTTTATAGATCCTTATACTACTATAGCCTTTTTAATTCACTTTTCTACTTTTCTCTAGTTACATTTCTTTCATTTGATTAAAATTCCACATTTACACACTTTTGATGTGATACAATACATTAAATATATACCAATCTAATTAAAAAATTACAAAGTCGGCCACAATACAATTTTACACAAATCTTACAAAGTTAGCTCAAATATAGAAACTCAAGTTCTGAAGATTGATTTGGTGAGATTCTGATACGTGACATCCACTACCAATGCTCAGTATCATCATGAGTTAGTAGACATAGAAGATCTATCCATACTAATCACTTCAAAGTAGTCTTGAACTCAGTTTGCACTGGTGACTTGGTGAATATTGTGAAACTCGACATGTAAATTAAATCACTTGATTCACATTGCATGGCTTAGTCAATGTTCTCACTATGAGCTTGGTATAAACTGAATCACCTAGTTAAAACTGAGTAGGTTGATTAACACTGGATTCACATCTCATTAGCTACAAACTCGGTAAGAACTGCATAACTTGGTTTGTAGTGGTAAACTTAGCATACACTAAGATGCTTGGTTTACATTGCTAATCTTTATCATAATAGTAACTGCTCAACAAAAACTAAAATATTTCCAAAGGACTCAGTAGAAACTATAAAACTTAGTAACTATAAAACTTAGTAACAACTAAAATGTGTGATTAACATTGTTAACTATACAAAAAACTTTGTAGATACTTACAATCTAAATAAGTGCATGTCACTAATTAAAAACTTGACTGTAATGTCAATAGTTCACAGGTCCCCATAATCCCTTAATAGAATGGGTTTTCAAAGAGAAAGAACAAGACATTATAGGATATTGCCAATTGTATGATATAGTCTTGAGCTATGACTTCTTCATTTTGGGTTAAGGCTATTAATTTTCCCAAGTATATTCAAAATCAATTTCCTTACAAGGAATTGTGACACATAACTCTTGAGGAGGCTTAGACTCATGTCAAGCCAGATATTTCTACTTAAACCACATTTTTGGCAGTGAATATTGGGCATTTATTCCGGATACTTAGTGGAAATCCATAGAGAAGAAGAGCTGACCAGTCATCTTTGTTGGCTAATTTGAGGTATGAAGGTGTATGTGTTGTTTGATCCTAGTTCTAGAGATGTCTTATTTTGGCAAGATGTTTAGTTTGATGAGTATTATCCTTAGATGGAGCTACCATCACTAGCTTCTTTCTCAATATCCAGTACCTCTTCTACTCCTCCACAAGATTGTGCATCCTCCTAGGATGATCATGATGTCAATCCCCCTTGACCAACTCCACCTATTGTTCCACAAGTGCACAAGTGAGCTCATGATAAGTTTGATGTAGTAACACCTTTGGCAAGTGATCCTATAGATTCTAATCACACATATGCTCAAACTTCTAGTACCGACCTCCTAAGTCATGCCATTTTAAATGATCCATAGAGTTTTTCATAGTTGACATGATGCTTAGAGTGTGATAAGGCTATGGATGAGGAGTACTTTTCTTTAATGAAGAACCATATGGGATCTTGGTCCTCTTTTGAAAGGAAGGAAGTTGGTTTGGTTCTAGTGTGTGTAGCTTACCAAGTATGTTATAGATGGTTCTATTGATAGGTATAAGGAAGGTCTTGTTACAAAGGGCTTTTTAGAGGTTGATGGTATCTATTACTTTGAGACCTTTGCTCCTATTTCGAAGATGAATTCTATTCTCCTTGTACTCTCTCTTGCAGCTTTACAGTAATGGACAAGTTTGTAGATGAACATGAAGAGTGTGTATTTGCATCAAGACCTTCATGAGGAGATCAATATGGAGTAGCTTGATAGTTTTTTGCAAGAATCTTCATTGGTATGTAGGCTTTAGAGGTCTTTATATGCTGTCAAATAGACCCCTCAAGCTTGGTATGAGAGGATGTATTCCTTGTATGTTGGTTCATAGTTCACTCAATGTCATTCCGATCCTATAATTTAAATTCAATGTCATGGGGCTGATTTATTGATATTTTTTCTTGATGTCGATGATCTCATCATTATAGATACCTCATCCTCCATGATATAGAGTGTTTAGTAAGCCTTGAGAGAGCATTTTGAGATGACAGACCTTGGACTTCTATACTATTTTTTCATCCTATAGGTTGTTTAATCTTTAGATGCGATAGCCATACTCCAATAGAAGTACGCTCTCGATATACTTCAGAGATTCACCATGCATTATTGCAAGCCTGCTCATAAACCTTTCTAGTTAGGTATTGTTTTATCTACCACTAATGCTACTTATATAATGGATTCCACTTTATACAAATAAATTGTGGGTAGTTTGTTGTACCTGACATACACACATCCTAATATTTCATTTTCCATTATACATGTATATCAATTCTCACATGATCCACATGAGAGAAATTCAAAAGCGTCCAAATGTATCATGAGGTACATTCATGGTTTTGCATGTTATGATATTCACTATGCATCAGGGGATCCTTATATTGTTGGTTACACAGACTTAGATTGGGCTGGTGATATTGATGATCACAATTCTACTTATGGATTTCTTTTCTTCTTTATTTTAGTCCTATCACATGGTCTTGCAAGAAGAATTATCCTAACACATTATCATCTATAGATGTCGAGAATAGGGAAACTATGCTAGCTGGCTTTACTAGTTGATCATTGAGTTTGGATTTCCTCTTGATAGTCCCACATTTCTGTGGTGTGACATACACTTCATTAGGCATTTGATTTAGATGACACTCTGAGCTTGGAATACATTCCCACTATTGAGAAAGTTGTAGACATCTTCATTAAACATTTTGCATAACTGTAGTATCTATAGCTACGTTCTATGGTGAGGGTGAAGGAAGTTGTCCTTGGGGGCTCTAAGTAATGAGTCCTTCCTTCCTTCTTTTCTTATTATCTCTTTTTGGAGTATGGTTTCTCCCACTAGGTTTTCTCTATTTCTCTATTTCATAGAGATTTGGTTGTGATTAGGTACCTCATCAAACTTTGTTCTTGGAACCCAAGTTTTCTTTTAGCATTGCATTCTAGTTTCCTTTCTCTTTCTAAACTATTTATAGCTGCATTTTTTCTTATCTTATGGTGGGTGTTAGATAAAGTGTTAATTCAATTTTATTTATTAAATTACCTTTACTCCCTCCTTAAGATTTCTCTTTATGCACTTTACTTTTACATTTAATAATTAATTAGTAATTATTAAATGTCATTTACTTCTTAGTGTTTTTCTTTTAAGTTTTTCAATCTACTCCTATAAGGATTGATTTTAAAAAAAAATATCTCTCATTCTTTTAGTCTAATAATACAATTTTCATATTTTTAGAGAAAAACCCTTCCCTCTTCTTTTCTTTTTCTTCTCTATGACAAGTTCTTGCACATAGGTATTCTTATAGCTCTATTAATTTGTATTTCTCATATCCTTCAAACTCTCCTTTCAAAATAGTATTGTAATTCTCAAGTTTTAAAAATTCTAACTTGGTAGATTCAAGTTTAGATGTACTTTTTATTAGATGGGATCTTAGATCTACATTCTTAGATTTCACATCTGATTCCATTTTTCCATCATCTTTCTTTAAGCTTAAATCTAGTTTAGTGATATTCAATTCATTTTCCAAGATATCATTTTCTTTCATCAATCTTGAAACTTCATCACTATCCTTAATTTGGTCTTTAGGTTCCTTTATATATTTGAGAAGACCAATCTTGTATTTTATATTACCAATGAAGCCTTTTGCATTTTCATATCTTTCTTTTAGGTTATATCTTTCTTTAGTGAGGATGTTTATTTTCTTAAGAGATTCTTTTAAGTTGTACTTTTGTAAGATAAGCCTCTTCTGAGTAACTATTCTTTGATACAAATTGTAAGAAATAGGGAATACTAAGAGGAGAGGGGTGGGATGGGGTGAATCAGTATTCTATGTAAACTTTAGCCAAAAAATGGATATTATTAATCACCTTATACCTTGTATATGAAATAAAACTAGTTATATTGAACACTAAACATCACCATGCAATAAGAGAACTCATAACACCATATTTTGTTAACTAGGAATATCCTAGCCAAGGGAAAATCTTGGTGGGGATGGTACCCACAAAATAATCTAGTAATTAGAGGTGTCTAGTTAAAGATATTGACCTTGTTAGGAGTCAATCACATGCATATAGTGTCTTGGTCCTTTTTAGAGGACATAGGCCTTGATATAATCTTCAATCCTATTAGAATTTTCTATTTACAATTAAAAAATGTATGCAAGAAGAGCTCACTTCGCAAACATGCAATATAAAATGTTATTCCTTGATACAAAAGATAGGTATAAAACCCTCTTTGCTTTTTGTTGATATCTTCAATATCTAATATATATCTTGTTGCTCTGCCAAAGCCTTGCATAACTCTAATCATACATTAGAATTCACATCATATCAGGTTCACATAGTTTTCCTAAGAAGCACTATTTACTTCACACTTACAAACTATCATTTGCACTTTTGAAATTCTCCAAAGAATATCCAATTGGCCTTGAATCCTTCACAAACTTGACAAAATATATTACTACAAATTTTTATTACATAACAAAATAATTCCTTAATCCATAATTATCCATTTCCTGTTATACTTTGTTTTGTCTATATATTGTAGTAACTAGTAAAAATTTTATATCTTCTTTTGTACTGACCCTACTAGCTCGCCCCCTTGAACACATAATCCAGATACTCTATTCTATCCATACCTAATAGTGCACATGCTAATAATTCCTCTATCAACTATGCATATCAAAATTGTAAATGCTTTTCCAGAAAAACTAACTGATACTTTGATAATTTTCTATGTATTAAAACCATAACTTGATCTATAATGTCTAACTTCTTCACATTAAGGATATGTTTCCATAATTGACAAAATTCATTATCTGCCTTCTCCAAATTTCCAAAAGACATAACTTACCCAATAGATAAATCTTGATTTACATTTCTTTTTGTGAAATTTTTTCATTTTTTGTTTAGTATTTAGTGGTTTCCTTCTTATTTAAATTCTAAAATTGACACAGTCATATTATTTCTAACTTATTTTATTCCATGTGGATCATAGTATCTATATGTAACAATGTAGTAATAAGTGACATATATTTTTCTATTTATATTATGTCATAGTCCAATGCTTGGTTATTCCATCTAGTGCTTGCTTAGTCCATCCATATTTTTTTCTACATGTATTTTGATGTATTTTCCTAAATCATAAGCACCTCATTAGTGTATAATTTATCGACTATTCAACACTCACCTTATTTTATTTTCTATGAGAGGATCTCAAATGACATTTAATGGATACATAGATTCAAATATGGGTGCTCTATCCTTTCAATATTTTTTAAAAATTAAGGTTATACTGGTTCCAATAGGTGCTGAGAGGGGGCTGCATTAGCACCACTCATGAAATTGGTTATACTTCTTACCATATTAACTAGCCTTGTTACAACACACTTTGTAGTAATACTAAAATAACTGCAAAACTATAAAAGAAAAGAAAATAACACGTGGAAAAATTTGTCCAGGTGACACATATATTTAATATGTGGAAACCCTCGATATGAGGATGAAAACCATGATGGGGATAATATACCCACTAGCCCTTATAATGCACATGAAGAGGTTCCCTCTTAGGAGCTATAAGTGCTTCTTCTATAAGTGCATCCTGTTAGGAATGCCTACAATTTGTTAGAATTATAAAAGCCTATGGAAGGTACCTGGTTAGAGGATTTACATGCCATCTTCTAAGAGACCCCTTGTTAAATGATTTGTACTATAATCTTACTAATGAAGTTATCCCTATTAACAACTTACCAATAGATGTAATAATCATAAAAAATTCTAAATATTTTGACCTTTAATTGTAGCATTGTCTTTCCATATAGATACATGTTCTATTTCCTTTAAGATGCACTGATCTTTTCACTTTCTTCGTGAGTGCTCTATTCTCACCTCTCCCTTGGTTACCTCCAACAACCTATAGCTATTTTATTCCCACTCTATTGCACTTTATTTTCTTCTCTCTTAATTTTTTTCTCTCTATTCTCTCATTTATCTATAGTAGTGACTCTCTCTTTTGAACTATATCTTTCTTCTAGTTTTTGTTTTATATATACTTTATCATTGTCATGGAATAGTTACCCATGACCAAATTGTCTCACTCATTATTTGAATTCAAAATTTGAATTCCATGCTTGCATCATTCAAAGAAAACCCATGAACCTTATACCTAGAGTTTAGAATTGTAGCATTGTCAATCATTTTTGTGTATCATGCTTGACTGCTTGCATTATTTTTCTTTTGCCTTCTATCACTTCAATGGTGACTCATTGTTTTGATGACTTGGATCAATTGTTATCCATATCTCCCTTCCATCCAAATATGGGTGTTCCAAAGTGTATATCAATATATCTCATGACAAGATATGCAACATTTTTCTCTTATTTTTATTTTCTAAATTATAAATTATATATTTTATAATATATCTTAGTTAGATTTATGTTTATTGTAACTTTTTTAATATATATATTTTTATACTCGAGTTAATTTTACATTAAATTAGTATTGATTTGTATTCTATAAGATATTCTTACATATCAATTGTTAGAAAATTTTAGAAGAATGTATTTAGTAATTTTTAGAAAAAATTTAGTTAGAAAAATCCAAGTATAAAGCCATAGTTAGAAAAAACACTTACAAAACCTAAGTTGGAAAAAAAAAACTATAAAACCCTAGTTAGAAAGTCTTTAAAATTACATTTTTCAATATCTAAAAATCTGAGATAGAAAATTCTATAAAATCTTATTTGCAAAACCTTGGTTAGAAATCTTTTGGTACAATAATAACTTTAGCTAGTAACAAGTGGTATCAAAGCTTGTCATAGGTTCTAATCTCCTTAGGTAATGTTGAGGGTGGAATTGTTGGAATAACTGATAGCATTATCCTTAGGATATGTAACATGGCTTAATTGCATCATGTATTTTATAAGCCTAGTGGTTGTACCGGGCATTGATAAGTCAATCTTATAGTGCAATGACAACTCTAGCTTGTAATAGTTTTATATGTGGTTGAATTGTTCATTATAGGTTTAGTAGGTCTCATAAAGGATTGTAAGACGTAACTTTTAGAAGAGTTTGAGATGAAGAATTTGGCACTTACACACTATTTTCTAGGAATGGAGGTGTGGTCGATAGATGGAGATATTTTACTTTGTTAATGGAAATATTGTATCAAATTTTTGAAGAGGTTCAAGATGGAGGATCACAAAGCCATGCCTACACATATGATCATGAATTGGAGGAAGGTAGTAACATCCAAGGAAAATGATGCAATCCTAGCTTATAGAAGAATTTGAATGGTTCTCTCATGTATTTGGTCAACACTAGGCCATATATGGCATTTACAATAAAATATCATAGTTAGTTCGTGGTAGAGCCAGAAAGAGTACATTATATATTAGCTAAGCATGTGCTATGCTATTTGCATGTTACAATAGATTATGGGATCCCTTTAATGTATTGTTTGAGTTTGGGATCAAGAGTTGTCTATTGGTTTAATAGGAAGGAGAAGTATGTTGTTTTGAGTTTAGTACAATAAGAATACATAGTGGCTAGCATAGTGAAATATAAAGATATATGGGTTTGAAAAAATTTCTATTATCCTCGTTTGTTCATAGAGTTAAGACTACAATGATATATTACAATATTCATAATTGTATTAAGTTGTCTGAGAATCTAGTGATTCATGATAGGTCTAAACATATAGACATCATATATCACTTCATCAAAGATTGTGTATGTACCATCCTAAATTGGAAGAACTCCAATTTAATGAAGGTTTAGCACCCTTTTAATGCAATTCTATCATTTATTTTCTTTTATATTCTATTTTTGCTAAATTTAAATAATTAATTTCATCTCATTAGACCTTTTTATTAATTTAAAATAAATATAAATGGGTTGATTCTTTATTTCTATTAAATATTGTATCCTTGTTTATCAATTAATTTAAATTAATATTTAAAATTGGTCCTATCTTAGATAGTATTTTATCTCCCCTATCATCTTGAAGTTAAATCTCTACTTAATAGTTGGCCTAAAGGTAACTCTCAAGTTAACAGTCAACCTTAAGTTGACTTTCTATTTCCTAAGTCAACCTTTAATTATTTTACCACTAGAAATCTAGGATAAAAGAAGGTTTGGGGCTCCATTTCATAATAAAATGATCAAGAAATCAACACATCAAGAATAAGCTCTACATGCATTAACATGTTCAAGCACTCACACTCAAGTGTTCAAGCACTCAAGCATTCAAATCTTCAAAAATCTTTTGAGAAATTCCTCCATTAAAGATCAATGATTCAAACATCAAGCCATTAAAGGAGTTTATCTACCAAGATTTTCTTTGATATCCTTTTTTGCATCCTCCACATCCATCTTCATCATCTTGATCCAAATCAATCAATGAAGTGAACACACTATGTCTCGTTCAAGAAATCCTACTATTGCAAAGTGAATTCACAAATTTTCTTTACATTTCTACAATTTGATTATTTTGATTCAAGTTTAATTCCTAAAATGACGGTTGACCAAAGAAAACCCTTATCTACAAACAAAAACCTTCTTTTTGTAGGTTGTGGATCTCAAATTGGTGAAAAGGCTATAGATCAGATTACCCTTTATGACTTTTAATGAAACCATGAGCTCAAAATAAGAATTTTAAATAGTTCATAAGGGTCAAAGTGCACCTCTAATGGGATAATTAGGGTCATCAAATTTTCAAGTTTTGCATAGGGTATATCAATTCCCCTCTTTTAGTTAAATAGTCTTTATCTTTTCTTTACATATCTTTGTTCTATATTGCACATCCCCTTAGTTTCTATTCATAGATTTTGTTACATTAGGGTTTGAAGGACTTTTCTGTCCTTTCTCCAACACTATAACCATTACATCATTATTTGAATTCTCATTTATCATTAAGTTGGTACTAGTATTCATAGATCTAGTTACATTGGAGTTGAGATTAAAGGATCAATCTTCATGACCCCATCTTTGAGTCATGGTAGTTGGTTATGTGATAAAATTAGGGTTGCATATCCTTTATCAAATTCCCCCCTATAAAGTGTACAATGAGGGATTGTTCAACTAGAATTCATACCTACAAAAGAGTAGGTAGAAGATTTTATGAATAAGTTATCAGGAAATGAATAATTCATCTTTTTTAGAGATAAGTTAGGTGTCATGCAAAACAACTTCCTCGCTAAGGAAGGAAGTGTTAGTTGATGTAGCTTGAAATTTCTTCATCCATTTGTAGTAGTTAGGAAATATTTTTCATTCCTAGAAACTTTAGTTGGTGTGATAGTGAATTATTTGGCTTCTTTAGGGACACCTTGCAACCAATTTTTTACTAGTTGTAAATTTGTTAATTATCTTACTCATTGATGAAGAATAAATCTTGATCATTGGTTTTCCAATGAGAGTACTGTAAATGTCGGTCAAGGGGGATAGTGAAAACACAAGCTTGAGAAGCATTTATAGTGATAGTAAATAGTCTTTTAGTGTTAGCAAGGGCACAATCATAGCAATAGGAATAGAAGTAAGGGATTACTAGCATGAGGAATTGGGAGATTGTTAAAGTTTAGCCAATAAAAGTCAAGGAATTTTGTAACTCTTAATCTTTTGAAGTTTAATATATTTTTCATTTGTAAAACTAGTTTTCCCTTAGGGCTTTTTGCAAGACAATTTATCCAAAAAAATTGTGTCACTGCATTAAAAATTTGTTTTTATATTTTTAAGTGGTGAAGTTCAAGTTGTGTTATTTTTTCAAATAAACTTTTGGTAATTAAATAATCTTTTTAAGATAGGATATTAATAACCAATTCATAGAATGCCATTTTTATCAAATAGTTTGGCTTTTACATTCTAAAATTTAATAATTTGATGTCATTAATCACCAACTATAAGGAAGGCATTAATCACTTAAAATAGACAACTCCAAATAACCTTGGGTTGGCAATGGTAATAACATTGGTATATAATAATCTATAACAATGTGTAAAATTCCCTAAGAAGAATGGAATTCATAAAATTGAGTCCTTGACTTAAAATAACAATTAGTGGGAATAAATATAATGTCTATAATAAATAATTTAACTAGCAAACTATGCCAAATAAATTTGGTTTCTATAAAATTCAAAATGCTAATGAAGACAAAGTTTAATTATTGTTTTTGACCAAAGAAGGTTGTGGGAGATGTTTAGTATAAAAAATATGGAATGCAAGTCCTTGAATTTGGAATTAATCAAGATGTAACTATCAAAAGAATCTATTAAAGGCTTATGATGGTCTGAAATGATTTACTAAGATATGGAATTTGAATAATATTGGACTCTCAAGGATAGAGTCAATATTTGACATGGATTCCACAAGGATAACCTAAATAATTCAAAGTAGTGTAAGCATAAAGAAATATCTCTTTTATTGTTCATTCTACCAGATTATAATACCACAATAAAAATTATGTTACTTAGCTTAAGATTCACAAAAATCATAAAGGTGATTAAATTGTGGAATCAAACCTCCCCACTTACCACCAAAAATCATGCACCACCTCCTAAAATTTTCTTCAATGGTTATGAGTGATACATTTTCCATCCAATATCCTCTAAAACCTTATGCCCCCTACAAGTCCAATTCATTCTTTTGTGTCCTTTCATAACTCCTTATATTTCTTTTTATTCACTCCTTTTGTAAATATAAGGTATTCCTTTATATATATTTCCCAATAATCATCCCCCCCCCGACCTCTCTCTCTCTCTCTCTCTCTCTCTCTGGGTTTATTGATTTATTTTTCCTTATAAATGCTCATTACTAAAATAATTCTACTTTGTAATAGCACTAGTCTTAAACAATTTTTTCTAATAATTTTTTTTTTGTTAAAAGAATACATATATAATTCAAATAAATAAGTGAAAATATTTATCTTTTAAATAATAAGTTTATTAGATTTGGTATATTGTAATATTAATGTAAAATTAAATGATAATTTAATAATTATTCATATTACAACATATCTTGTAAATACTTGTGTTTTTAATAAGATAATGATTTAAATAAAATATTTTTTCAATTTCACAGACATTCATGATGGAAGGATTTTTGAATTCCTCTCTACATGGGAAAGGTGTAGGAGAGAAAGAAGACATGTCTTGAGATGGGATCTCAATAGATTCCCTTTCATTACAACATTGGACCACTAATATTTATTTTAATGATTCTATTTTTAAGCAAGCTCTACTCTAGGTCTGATTGCTAGAACTCCCGATGAATTTTTGGTATGAGGATATCTTTAAAGGCATTGCTAATTAAATTAGGGAACTCCTCTTTATTGACTTGGTTACTACTTCTAGAAGAAGGCTAATGTATTAGAGAATTTTTGTGGAGGTAGAGCAAGGTAAGGACATACCCGAAGTGGTAGAAATATAGTCTAGGCTAGATAAGAGGATTCAACAAGTGGACTTTAAGAGTGACCCATTTTCTTTCTTTCACTACAAAAGGATTGAGCATTTGGATTAGGCCTATGCCTCAATGAAGGATATTAAGAAGAGGGGAAAAAATTAGAAAAAGGAATGGAGTGTGAAGAATAAGGTAGATAGAAATAAGGCTAGGATGGAAAAAGAAAAAAGAAAATCTAATCCAAGAGTAATAGCTAAACCTAAGGGGGGTAGTCAAGATTTGAATTCTAAGGCTCAATCAGAGAAAGAGTGTGAGCCTCCTTCCTCTGATGGAGGGGAGGGTATGGTTGAGTCTCCCAAGACTTTTTGAGAGGCCTCTATCTTGGTGGTTGATAATTCTTCAAGGGAGATTAGGGAACATCTAGAACCTAACAAGAATGGATATGCTCAATCTTTATATCAGGAAGGCCAAGGGTGTAATGAGTTTGGAGAAATAAGTTTGGGGTAGAAAATCTAGACCAAGGAAGGGGATTTCCTTCTGATGAATGAAAAATTACAAATTCCAAAAAAATAGAAAGAAAAGAAACTATGACCCCTCCCCTATCTTACCAGTTGCCATAAGAAGCACAAATAAGGCTGATATGGGAGCTAGGTCCAAGATTCTAGGAAGAAAGAGGGCATCCTTGATCAAAGAAGAGGAAGTGCATAGAAATATTGTGGATGGAATCCAACTCACCACCTAGGAGGCCTACTCTCAGAAAAAAACAATGAAGATGGTTTCCTAGAATATATGTGGTCTGAATGGACCACATAAACAATATGTCTTAAGGAAGCTCGTAAGGTACCATAATCCAAATGCTTGTATGATAGAAGAAACCAATATATAGAAAGACAATTTGGATAAACTAAAATTATGAAAGAAATATTTCTATTTAGAATCAAATTCTGATGGATCCTCAGGGGGCTTGGTTATCATTTGGAACTCTTTTTAGGTTTTTGAAGATGTAATTTTTGAAGGGGGTAATATCATGTTGATAAAATTTATCAACTCCTAGGATATGGAATGCTGGTCCATCTTAAATGTTTATGATCCTAGCTCTATAGAAAGGTAAGCTAGATATTGGGATAGATTAAGAGGCATGTTAGGTATTTGAACAAAGATAGGTGGATCCTAATGGCAAAATTTAATACCCCTCTAAAATTCCAAGAGAAGAATGGGGAGATCATAGTGATTGAGCCAATCGATTAGACTTTATGAGTTTTATTAATGGCCTATCTCTTCTAGATATTGATCTTCAAGAAGTAGATATAACTTGGACCAATAAAATATTAGGGAAAGAGTGTATCAATGTTAGACTTAATAGCCCACTTATGTCTCTATATTGGCTAGGGGTTACCTCCTATACTCTCTCATCTATTACTAGGATTGGTTAAAACCACTCCCTTATCTCCATTTTTATAGAGGCTTTAATAAAAATAAAAATATTCCCTTTGAGATTTGGGAAAATGTGATCAGAGCACCCTTGTATCAATAATGCTATTCTAGAGTGTTGGTCTATTTATATTAGGGGAACTACTATGTTCAAGGTAGCCAAACAATTGTGGAACATAAAGAAAAATATCAAATCCTTGAACAAAATGTATTTTAGAAACATTTTTGAAACTAAGGTTGGTTTATGGACTTTATTAAACAAGATTTAGATGATGGTGCAAAAGTAAGGGGTACGATGATTTCTCTATGACCAAGGAAATGGCTCTACATTAAGATTACCATAATATAATAAGAAAAGAGGAGATGTTTTGGAGAAAAATACCAAAAACTAAGTGGATTAAAGAGGGGGATAGGAACTTGAGATTCTTCCATCTCATCACTCTTAAAGACAAAGTAGCCAACCACTCTCTAAAGACCTTTTTCTCTTAGAGAATGACCAGGATCTTCTCTTAAGGAACATTCCTTCTACTATTGACTATGAGGCTAATAATTATTTGCAAGATATCCCTAAGGAGAAGGAGGCCACTAAGGTAGTCTTCTCCTTTGATGATGGCAAGGTCCTAGGTTCAGATGGACTCCCATTGGTCTTCTTTAAACATTTTTATTACATTTTGAAGGAGGATATGATAAAAGCAATGTAAGAATTCTTTGGGTAAAGGAACCTTCTTAAAGATCTTAATGCTACCTTCCTGGTGCTGATTCCAAAAGTTGTTGGGGATAAATCCATGGACAAGTTCATAGCCATAAGTATTTCTAATAGTTTCTATAAGATTATCTCAAAGGTTCTCACTTCTAGACTCTTGAAAGTTCACCCTTGATCATTTTTTTCTAGTAATTTGATTTTACCCTAGGTAAGTAGATTTAGGACTTGATTTCTCTTATTTATGAAGCCCTTCATTCTATGATATTTATGAACAAGGAAATCTTTTTCTTAAAACTAGACCTTTCTAAGGCCTATGTTAGGGTGGATTGGAGTCTCCTTTTCAGAGTCCTCTCTCTATTTGGGTTTAATGATAGGGTTTGTAAGATGATTCTTTAGTTGGTCTCCTTAGCTTCCATGGGGGTTTTGGTGAATGGTTTATCATCTTCCTTTTTTAAACCAACTTGTGGCTTCAGGTAGGGGAGCCCACTTTCCTAGATCCTCTTTCTCATTATTGTCAAAGTGCTCAAGAGGATGATCTCATATAAGATCAATAGAAACCTGTTGGAAGGCATCAAACTTTATTCAGGTCCAAAAATGTTCTCACATCACTATTTTATTGACAATACTAGATTGAGGCCATGACTTCAATTAAAGAAGATATTATCTTAAAGATGTTCTTAAATGGCAACTATAAGGCTTCAAGCTAGCTTATGAACTAGGACAAGAGTTCTTTGTTCTTTGTCAACACTTCCCATGGTGGACAAAGAAGAATTGTTGACATCCTATCATGTGAAGTTAAATATCTCCTGGAAATTTACTTGGGCCTTCCTCTAGAATCTTTTTGGGAAGTTCTGGTAGATAGGTTCAATAGGAACCTTTTTGGGTGGAAAAGGGTGATGAGTGAAGTGGGAAAGATTCATGATTAAGTCTACTCTTCAAATCTTCCCACTTATCCTCTAAGTCTTTTTTAGATGCCAAATAAATATGTGGATTTCATTGAACAAATTCAAAAGAGGTTCCTTTGGATAAGGGCTGAAGATCAAAACAGAATTCCCCTTATCTCTTGGAATAAAATTTTCCTACCTAAGAGAAGGGGGGGATTGAGACTTATAAAACTAAGGCTCTTCCATGATGCCCTCCTTGCTACACAAATTTCACTAGTAAATTTGTACTCAATTTTTGATGATTTTTTGTTGAAATTTCAACCAAGCAATTTGTGGTAAATTTTTTCTTTGAAATTTTGACCAACTTGCAGGTTGGTCAAAATTTTGACCAATACATTCATTGAAAATTTTTAATTTTTGCTAGCTCTGATTTGTCATTTTTATTGAAATTTCCACCAATGTTTGGTCAATTTTTTTTAGAATTGGTGGAAATTTTGACCAATTCTTGGTAGAAAACTATCAAGAATTGGTCAAAATTTCCACCAATGTTTGGTTGAATTATTTTTATAATTGGTGGAAATATTGACCAAGTCTTGGTAGAAAACTATCAAGAATTGGTTGAATTTTTTTATAATTGGTGGAAACTTTGACTAATTCTTGGTATAAAAATATCAAGAATTGGTCAAAATGTCCACCAATGTTTGGTCAAATATTTTTTCCATGTTGTATCAAGAAATTGTTTCCTATCCAAGCCATTTAATTTGCAACCTTTTAAAAATAGATAATGGAATGGATGTTTTACAGTCAGAGGACACCTTTGAGAAGGAAAATTCTCTTGCTCCAACTTTATCTTTGTGGAGATTTAAAAGATTGCAAATCAAATGGCTTGGCTAATAAAAAATTGCTTGATATAGCATGGAACAAGTGGACATTTATGCATAAAGAGATGAATTAGAAACATATCAAACTTCTTGCCATCTTAAATTTGATTCTATTATTCTAAGAGCATTATTAATATTACTAAAATTGACATAACAGATATAACTATTTATATAAATTTATCTCCATTATCAGATGTAGTCCAAATATAAGGTTGATATAGCTGATATTTATTTGATCTACATAACATCCAACAATGGTAAATAGTTAGCCTCTCATATGGGAGTCTTGGGTTAGAAAAATTGGAAACAAATTCAACTGTGCAAAACATGCTTTCTTTTACTAGATTTTTTGTGTTTTGTACAATCCAAAAATAGTATGATAGGGGATTCTGTCAGGAGCTTAGGCACACCCATATCAACTATTAGTTTAATACTTATAGTATAATTCAAATGGGTTCAATACAATAGTTTAAGTCATGGGTTTTCATATTGGAGACCTAGGTTCAAACCCTTATGTGACACCTACATTGTCTAATTTATTATTTGCTGTTACAATTGAATAAATTGGGTTTATTACCCTGTCCACTTCCAGGATTGGGAAACCCTAGGGTAGGTGCAAGTCTCATGAGGTTTTGATGGAATTGATAACCTTCATTTGTGACATCTAATCCATAAAAAACTCCCTACATCTGACTAATGTCTTTTACTCTAATTCTCATTTCAAGGCATAGAGTTGCTTAATATGAGAATCAGACTAAAAAACAAAGTCTACAAAACACAAATTTTTTTGTTAACTTGTTTGTCTCCTATTATTGAGATAACAATTTATAAATAAAGGAGAAAATGACAAATGATCTAACACTCTCAATTCTTCCAACTACGGAAGCTCATTTTTACTATTAGAGGATCATTTTTGCTATGAGACTTAGACAACATCACTGCTTGATTGTCATAAAACAATACTCCATATTTTAATGTTTAGGTAGAGGTTATTGACTCTCCCATAACCAACACTCATAATTCCTCATCTTAGATATATCCAACCTTAATATTTATAGAAATACTATTGGTAGCTACTAAAATTCCTTGCAATTTTACCAATTTAGGTAACCTTGATAGCAGTGTTCCATAGGGATACATGATCCCTAAATCTTATCATTTCTAAGAGGAGGGGATCCTCATAAGGAAAATATGCCAAGGAAATTCCATCTCCTCTCCTAGTATGTGCTCCTCAAAGAGGGAATATTTCTAAGGTGCCCTACCCTAATGATAATACTTAGAAATAAATCTACAATCAATATGATAATTCAGTTGCCTTTGTAAGTGTGTAATATTGGTGCATGGAGCTAGATATGATGAGGAACAATAGAGAGTAAAGAATACTCAGGAAAAACTAGTGAAATGATCAAAATAAAAACAAATGAATAGTTAGTGCACAAACTTCTTTATAGATAAGGTGCAAAAAAAAGTCCAGATAGCTTGGAGTGTTCCATAAACCCATAGAGCTTTGAGTGCATGCACATCATCTTGTATAGTTTTTTTGGTAGGAAATTTCTATAATAGTAATACATATTTATTATTTTAACTAACTATTATTATATATCTTGAGAAAGAATGTGAATCAAGCAATTATCCTTCTTAATTTGTTTAAGATCATAAATCAGTCCAAAACTGTAGTCACAAAAACATTCCAACCAATTTCTAACTCTGGTATCATTTCTAACATTTGATGGAAAATGTTTTCTCTATGATTATATTTTTGATCCTCTAACACCCACTGCATTCAATCAAAAAATATTGAATACCATAGGACATAGGTGTCTTAAGCTTTCTGAAGGAAATATCAAATAAGTAAGGAACATAGAGTATGCAATCAAACAAACAATAAAGAACTAAGTATCACAAATTTTTGGATGTGGCGAGGTTTTAATTCAGAGCACTAAGAAATTATGATATGATAACATATTAAAAAAAATCTATGCAAAAAGAAAGTTGAATAGTATGTACACTTCCCTACCTATAGTAGCACTATTTGTAAGCTTCCTTGAGATCAAATTTGGAGATTTATTTGCCCTGATCCAATTGATAGAACCTTCACTCACAACATCATACAAATTAAATCAATTTAGTATTTTCTCAAGCCTGGCCCCATATGAATGAGACAAAGATGTCTTTACCAAAGTCACTTCCATTAAGAACACTGTATTCCAAAACTAAAGCTAGAAATATACAATGCTAGAGTAATTGTCTTACTTACAGTCATAACAATAAGTGCACTAAGAGAACCAGACAAGACAATGGACTTTGGATGACACATTGCCATGAGTGCAACAATAATGAAAGTCTCATCTCCAATCTTGTAGGGAGAAAAACATGTAATCAGCATAGTAGAAGTCTTAAAAGTTATACTAAAAGAAGCAATTATGGTGCAATGATCCCAGTGAATTCAATTTAAAAGAAAAATGTTAAAAAATAGAATACTATCTTGTTAACAATGATCATAGACAAACATGCAAAAAAAACCATCAAGAACACCAAGTCTAGGGGATTCCAAAGCACTGCTAATTATATGCAAAATTGCATCGATACAATTCAATGCAAGTATGGCACTCTCTACCTGCATCAACAAAAAATATGATTTAATAGATTTAAGTAATGTCTTACCTAAAGATAATAAAAACATTTAACTTGGTTTATGACAAAAATGACAACTAATATACAAGGCATTCTATGGGAAAACACAACATCCATGACTTAGGTAGACAAAAGTTGAATCAAATCACGCATTTAGTATCTTCCCAAAGCTATATCTTGACATGTATTCAATCTATTTTTTGGATATTAGAAATAATCTCCAATCTATTTCTTAACAACAAACTTGATTTTGAGCACAAATCTATTACCAAAGCATAATTAGCTTGAGAAATAGGAAAATAGGCACCAGTATGGAGATAGGGATGCCAATCAAATTGGAGTCCATGAGAAAATGAATAAGATAAAACTAATATATGTATATATCAAAAATTGAGAATGTTAAGAAGGGGACAGAGGTTCAATCTTTGTTCCTATAATGAATTTTCCTAGTAACTATGATCTAAACTCAAAACTGAAGAACAACATTTCCAAAAACAAAATATAAATAGCACACATGACATTTCCAACTAGAAAATTCAACTCCAAAGTAACTAACCTTAATATAGAGTACTAGTTCTCTATACGGGTGCCATTATAGGTGAAGAATGATCCTTTTGTGTCCCTACAATGCTTGTAGTATTCCTCCCTTTCAAAGTCATATAAAACTGCAAATTGGTAATGGGAATGTGGCATTTATAGATTAAACTTGAGTAGATTGAGGTACAACCTATTAGTGAACAACACAAATTTGAGAACATTAAATGGAAGCCACAAATCTTTAGCAAACTCTTCCCTCAAACCCACATAGGCATTGGATTTATCAATTGTCATAAAAAATTTCTCCAACCATTTTGAGGGAAAATAATTGATTACATTCAAGAACATTTTTGAAATCTCCCTCATGATTACTAGCAATATCATATCATATAAACTAAGTTGTATCCAACACAAAGTCACTCATATACATTGTAAACCTTGGAATTGTCTTAGTTGATCACACATTGCCAAATTGTTTAGAATCTAATATTTCCTTGTTCAAGAGAGAATAGGATGCTTGGTATTTTACTCTACATGTTGGAATAGTCATAAAACATAGACAAATAGTAATCAAATTTTCCTACTAATTACTTGTTAACAGATTGAAAGAGATGCAATTAGAGTATTGAAAATCAACACATGCAATGCCTATATATTCACACACCTCCATGTTACACCCCTCCAATTATGGTTGCACTTTTTTGAGCAAAAAATAATAATGGAAAGCCATGATGTTGGTGCTCTACTATAAGTAGAAGTGGTGCCCATGGTGGTGGTAGATGTGTTTGGATACTGGGCCACAAAGAGAGCCTACTATACTTTGAAGTGTATCTTCATTTAATTCAAGGTTGAGTAGAGCACCTTGAGCAGTAGCTATGGATGCTTCCATGGTTTGCCTTGCCCTCTCACTTTGCAAATTTTTCTCTTCCATAGCTTCAAGTAAGGCCTTTGTTTCTTTGTTTATTTCCTCATTGGTTCCATCATAACCCTTGGCATTGTGATAGTGGATGCATGCAAGGTGGTACTTGAGGTGGCTTATGCCAATATGTTTCACTTTTTCACATTCAAAGCAAAAAATTGACCTGAGTTCTTGTCCTTAATAGGCATCCTTTCAAGAAAGGTCTCTAGGTCTTGGAGAATGAGTGCCTATAGTTGATGGTCAATGTTGACACTAATGGGGTAGAAGCCTAAATTTGATTTGGTTGTAGAACCTTCTCTATTATCCATAAAGTAATCTATGCATATAAAAGAAATCACAAATTGATGATATGTTAATTAAAATATGTAGACAAACTAAATTAGTTTAATTCAATATAGTTTAGTTGAAATTAGTTAATATTTAATCTAATTTGATAATCTAAGAATCTTCTTTAAAAAAATATTCAAATAAAATACAATAGGTAGGATTTGAAAATAATGCAAAAATGAAAAAAAAACTATTTTTTTTTTTTTTCAAAAAATAGCAATGAATCTTGTCCTTTATAATCTAAATCTAGTTAGAGTACTTCGTGATGTAGAGGGTAATGAACTCATTCATAATCATCTCAAAACTCTTCATTTCTCTTCCTTTGTAACAACCTTCACCATTCCAATGTCTACAATAGGGTATGAGTCATCAAGATCCTTGATCTTAAATCACCCACAACCTCTGCCTCAAAATCTTTTACCATCTCAATGACACATAGGGCCTAGCCTTCTTTCACTAGGCCTTAGTACTCCTTGCAATTTCATGCTCTACTCGATCACTTTATTCATATCAACTCCAATCCAAAACACAAATCCATTTTTAATGACTGATCAGGCCCCTCTTACTAAATGATCACACCTTTTCCCTATGATAGCCATTCGACTTTTGTCTCCTCATAATGTCAAACTAGTTTCTATCTTTCTAAATATACTAATGACTCCAATGGTATTCTATATCCCTCAATGCTACAAAAAACCCACTGACAACATCAACTGCAAATGGTGAATTTTGAAAGGACTGTGACTACCCATTTGTTTACACATTCCCACAAACTCTTGTCTGACTACACCTTGAACCTTAGAATCTTGACTTCCCACAAAATTAAAGGATTTCTCTCTCATTGCATTTAGCACACCAAGAAACCCCTTAAACATAAATGGACTCACTTTAATGCTCTGATCCTTATACTCTATCTAATCTGAGACAAACAACGACATCTGCATGGAGATAGACCAGCTTGACCTTAACAATGTGTTCCCTTGTCTACTAATTACTAGAACACTACTAAAATTATCCCTCACATATTACTAAATCAGTTTCTTCCTTACAAACATTCTTGATTGCATAAACTTCTTTACATTTGAAGACACACTATCTTTTTCGGAACTTAGACAATTTTTATTGCTCCTCTCCATCCAATGCATATGTTAACCTGTGTGCAATCTCTTGCAAAGCATAAAGACATAAATTATAGACCCTCCACCATATTCATGCAAAGCCTAAGGGTTTGATGGATATGCAACATCCAAGTTCTACATTTTAGAAACTTACTGATTACCCTAGTAAGGGTTTGATTAGTTTACACAAAAATCTGAATATCTTCGTCAATACAAAGTGGCTTTAAATGAGACAAAAACCAAATTGGAGTATGTTCAATTTTAGACCTTCATTAATCCCAACGAATTATGAATCAATGTGTTAAACCCTCACATGAAAATAATGTATGCAATCATATTGCTATAGTGAAGAAAATGAGAGAAAAGTGCAAAAAACTTGCCTTTTATTTTCGGGCATTACAGTTATATATAAGCTTGATCATGATTGGAAACTGACAGCAACTTCTTAAACTACCCAAATAAATTCCAATTTTTGTTTGATCCCTCAATCATGTATTCAAGTTGACAATATTTAGTTGTTAGGTGGACAACTTATAATTCTTTTTGCTCCAAACCTTATTTATCATTCCTATTACATCAATATTTTTCATTTAAAGACATCAAGAACACAAATCAAAACTAAAATCCTATCTTATCCCTCTAAGCCCTTACATGACACTATTGGCTCATTTGCTCAATATGGTAACATATGCATAATTGGTTACAATCACCCACTACCATGAGCTCATTTGGCCTTATTAGCCTTGATTACATAAATGATGGTTAGACTCATAATAGACCTTGCAAACTCAAGACAACTCATGGATCTTCTTATGGCCTTATGCCAACCATCCTTGCATCAAGTGCCCCTGCACCACTCAGACAATGCACCAATGATTTTTTATAAACTTAGATGGAACAAAATTCAAGTAAAATATTTTTAAAAAGAGAGGAAAAAATAAGAAATATTGTATGGAAATCCGATTTTATTTTGAATACAGTCAAAATACTCTTCAAATCTTCACTCCTTAGTGCAAAGTTGCTGCAAATGGACCTGAAGAAGTTTGGGAGGGCTTTGTTTTGCTAGAGGAGCAACTGAGAGCAAGAAAAATGAAATATAAATGAACTTTTTCTCTGTGGGACTTTAGTTTTACTATGGCCCAGTTTTCCCCTTGGACTTGCTCAAAAGCTTGGTGAGTTTTATTGGCAAGTTTTTAGCTAAAAAACTTTGAGAGAAAAAAAAAAACTTGTCAGAGTACTCTCTAATTTTTACATCTATGATCTAGAATGGTTGACTATTAAACAATTAAGTGTACCCACTCTAAATTACAGGAAAGCACTTTAGAGTAATCAATGGGCTTATGTACATCTTTGATTTTCATTTGTTTTTCTATTTCCAGTATTGATTTGAAGGAATTCAACAATGTGATTCTATATTGTTGGATGGATTAAGGTCCACGGGCAATCAAGTACATCCATTTTAATTATAGCTGGCAACTATACAATCTAAATTCTTACTTTTCTCTTTATATTTATTATTCGTTCCCTAATGTAGATGTCTGATATGTAGAATTTCAGTTGTCCACCCATGATTCATATATTTGGAACATTTTAGTTTTCATTATAGTATGCACTTTAGGTAGCCTGTTATGAGAATTAGAGTACTATGAAAGAACCCACCTACATATTGTGTTAGGTTCTAGAGGGTTTTAATTTTTATCCTAGGTGAAAACTACTTTCTATGCTAGTAAGTGTTCAACCTTTTTATTTTTAAATCATGGGGTTAAAACACTAAACATGAGATACCTAACGATAGGATATACAACACAATAAAAACCACAAAGTAACATACTAAGAAGGTCTAATAAAAGATCAAATTCAAGGGAAATTGCTGGCAAATTTTCTTATTCTTTTCTTCATTTATAATTTTTTGAGAGTTTTTATTAATCGTTAGGTATGTTAAAATTACGTTTATTGAGAAAAACCATTGCTTTAATGGTTTTAGAACCTACTACTTAGAAGAGAAGAATTTTGTAAGATTTCAAGGTCATGCAATCTAACTACATAGGTTGAGATTCAGTATTTCTTTCTAGTTCAATTTAATTTCCTTTACTAAATACTAAGCATGGAAACTATGGGCACTATTCAATAGTTGTTTCTGGTAAATTCCTATATGTAATGGTTGACATTCCTTGCATGTAGACACTTGGAATAGGAGCTTAAATAAAAATGTACAGATTTCATTATATTATTTAACTTCAATTCTGAGTCTACTTTAGAAGATATGACTTATCTTTATAACCATGTAACTAAATGATCTTTAAATCGTAAATGCATTTGAGTCAAGAGTAATAGCTAATCATAGATATGTATGTATGTTAGACAATTAACAAACCTAGCACATTTCAAACTTAATCATGAGAAGTCCAAGGCCATGTGGTATCTCAACCTTGGGTCATGAGAAATACCTATATTCACACTTTGTTGTCTAGCTATAGATCATAAGAGCAAAGGGAATTGTTATATTAAGTACCATGGTAGATTCAAAAAGAAAAATAGCATCAAACATACCCTTATTCTTGTGGCATTTTAGAATGAATGTAGATTGATGGAAAGTTGCACTCCACAAGAAGCTTGTTTAGCTCTACAGCTCTATTAACACTCTTGACAAATATCACAACTTGATTGAAGTCTAGTGCATCAAGCAAATCATTCAGCTTTTGGTTCTTCTCCAAATCACTCAGTTTGATGTAGTGTTGGAAGAATGTCAAACATAATTACCAGAGACAAAAAAAGAGAGAATGGTTTACTATTTTATCAGACATTATTAAACTCAAATAAATTCAATACCTTACCTAAACCATGAAGTTTCAATTTTGTACCATCATCAACATATATCTCCATAGGTTGTAAACGGAAACAAATATGTGTAACATTAGGTGGTGTGATCGCCATCAAGAGCCCATAGTGCCACAACAATCCCCTCATTGATCCAAGGAGCACATGTTGAATGAAAATTGTTGAAAAGGTTGAACTAGCATCTTCTTGGTCCAATATACCATCCCTAAATTCTGAATTTAATACTTTGGTATATGATTAAATTAATTATTTTTATTGTTGTTAAAAAAATATTAATAGAGGCTAGATGTAACCCATGTCTCCACCATGTACAATGAGCAAAAGTTGTCCACCATAGAAAATGCAGCTCTGCACTACCTCTAAGGAAGCTCCATTTTTGCGAATGCAAAGAAAAGGATTTAGATAACATGTAATCTAAACTTTGGAATTACAATAAATCTATGGTAGTCCAATGTTGATGACCAATGATGAGAAAGTAGAGGAAAACAAGGGCTTGGCTAAGAAATACAGAAATTCAAGAAAACATGAGTTACCTTTGCAAATGTGTGCTTCAAACTTATGGCCAAAACACAAATCACCTTTGCAAGGGTTGAATAAATATCTTAAGATCAATACTATATAAATAAGCATAACTAGTATTCCACCTAAATAACGCCAATTTAATGAACTAACTAGTTTCCCCAATCATTAAAGTAATATAATATAGGATTAAACATGTCAACTTATACAGAAAAAAACATTACATCTTGCATGAATCTCTTGCAGACAGGCCAAATCTCCTTACTAAGAGTGGCAGAGAACATCATAACTTGCTTGTCACGAGGGGTCATCTTGAAAATCTCCTAGACATCTCTCCACATGTCTACAACATTAAAAAACTCAAAAACCATACTAAACAAACTATGCGATCATAATCTATTTAAAACGATCTATATTGACATACCAAGTAATTATGACATTCTATCACACTCATCAAGGATAAAATGTCTGATATTTTTGAGACTCAATATTTTTTCCCTTGCTAGAGCAAGTATCCTTCCAGGAGTACCCACCACTATGTGTGGACACTCATTTTTTAGCAATGCTTTATGGACTTTAATGTTAACTCCTCTATAGAATATAACCACCTTCAAGTCTGTTAAATAAGTGATAAATCTCTCAAATTCATGGCATATCTACAATATAAAATAGAACTAGTAAGAAACCATTATTAATGGGGATCCTTATACAAACCTTCAGATGGTGTCGTAACCTTCTAACTTGCCAAACAAATGGGGATCCAATGGATTGTTGGGGGAATGCCAATTAACAAAAATTGTATTAGAATCCCAATGAAACTAGAAGCAACAAGTACATCTCTAACATATAGTAGATCAGGCAACTACTTCTCTAAACAAAAAATACCATCCATTCTTAGAGATTCAATATTAAACTTTTCAATGGCAGAAAATGTCCTCTTGGATGTATGGGGTGTTCCAGCCTCTGATGGCGTGTTGTAAGTATTTTTCCCTTGCAATTTCCTCATCTCCAATTTTATGATCTTTGAAATGTAATAATCAATATTGAAGGAAATCAATGAGATGTAGCATTAAAGAAGCATAGCAAGCAAAAATTGCAAAGGTTGTAGAAAAAAAAGGTATTTTCTTTGGGGCAAACCATTTGAATTACAATGTAACTCTTCCATTCTTCTATCTACACTTTACTTTTTTCAAAGACAACTACTGAGAAAATTAAAGCAACAAAATTCTATTTAATTAATATTAACAATGAAGAATAAAAAACTACCTCTTTATCATTTTGGTATTTGGTTATACTCATAGGGTTCTGCAAGCACTAAAAATCATGGAGAACAACATCCATAAGTAATGTATCTAATCTCAAATATCATGCCTTAGTAAATACTTTTAAAATACAATATAGATTCACCAGTAAACTTACATCCATTATGGTAGCTTGAAATTTTGGATTCTAAAATGCCATGGCAACATCAAGATTTGCCATGATTTTTGAAATCACATCTTCTAGTGTGAGTCTTATTTTCTCTATATAGAATAACCACACAAAATTAAAAAAATCAAGATATCAAAATCAAGGCTTCCATACATGATATTTCAGTGACAAAAGTATATTGCTGAATCAAATAACATGCAAAAGAGGCTATGGAGTGTCTAAGGTAAACAAGACAAAGCTAATAATGATAAAAATATAATTTATGACTAAGCCTTTCAAAGGTTCCCCATAAAAAAATCATCCTACACCTCAAATACAGAGGTTATACTCATGATATTCTAAAACAAATTCAAAATTTTGATCTCGAACAATGTCTAGGTATTCTTCCTATTTCCTCAAAGGTGGTAAACATAGAGTATCAAAAGTTAATATTTTGAACTTCAAAACTAAAAATAATCTCATTTGGAGTATCAAGATCAGAAAATAACCAAAAATAATAATCATCATCAACTTCAAACAAATGCAAAAACATTAAAGAAAAGACAATCCTATTGCTGAAATGTGGACCCACTTGAGGCCAACATGCACAATTAAAGAATGTAATAAAATAATGTATGTGACAACAAGAATATTTCTTAATTGCATGTTTGGCAATTATAAAGATATTGCTGCCACAATAACACTGAGTGATACATGGAAAGAGGGACATATATTATTGATGGAGTATAAACTCTTAAATCACTTTACCTCAAAATTATCAAGCATAACTTTGAGTTCACAGGAAGCCTTACCAATGATGTAGTGACTGGATACATATTTATAATAATCATTGCAAGTGCCAAAGTGGTGCATAGGAAAGATACTCCTTGCAAAGGCCTAAATGTTTCTATGTGAAATCCCAAAAAGGGTTATATCATTCCTCATACTTGGCAATTAAAGGCCCATGAGACCTAAGATGGGAAGTAGTAGATTGCAAACAATACATTGAGGATAGACAATGGAAGAAAGTTCACCTCAATGGTATTCACAAACTTTTTAAATCAATAGGGAATCCATCAGTAGTGTATGCCACCATACACTCCACGATAGAATGGAGTGATCAAACACATAAATAGGAAAATTGTTGAAATGGCTAAGTGTATAATGCATATTCAAAATGTAGCATACTATTACTAGGAAGAAGTGGTACAAACTACTATACACATTCTTAATTGATGTCCTACTGAGTGTTTGCAAAATTCTACTCCTAAAGAGTTTGGATAGGTCTTAAGCCTACCATTGATTATTTTTGTATTTTTGGGTTTGTTTCTTTTGCACTAGTTAAACATAAAACTGAAGATAAACTAGGTGTAAAAATTTATAATTTCAACTTTGTTGTCTATAGTGAAAAATCAAAAGCATATTGCTTAATTGATGTAACTACTGATAAATTAGTTGTTACTAGAGATGTAATTGTTCATTAAAGGAAAGAAATCTTACTTTGTAGATGATGATTCATGAGAGATTTTGTAAGTACAAAAGATGATTCATCAAGTAGCCAACATTTAGAGTCTAGTGATGACAATGAGAAGGATAAACCACAACTCCCCTTGGATACAATAAGTTCTCCTCCAAGTCAATATTTTGACTATCCACGAGAAATGCCCTAAACTCATCTAAAATGGTTTGATAAAATCATCAAGAATGTGAAAGAAGATGGAAAAAAATGCTCAAATAAGACAAGTTGTGGAAGGAAATAGCCAAAGTTTTTGAGCATGCAAATTTTGCCTAAATCCTAAAATTCAAACCAACACAATTTGAATAAGCCTCTGGGTAAACCAAAATGGGAAGCTGCTATGAAAGTAGAACTTGATGCCTTGATAGAGAACAACACAAGAATTTTTGTGAATTACCTTGTGCAAAGAAGCCTACTAGTGGAAAATAAGTGTGCAATGTGAAATATAAATTAGATAGGGCCATTAACAAGTTCAAAGCTCCATTTATTGTGTTGACATAATAATGGAAAAGGATTTCTAATTTATTTTTAGTTCTATTAAAGCAAAGCATGCATATTATTGCTATTTAAGTGTATAAACCTTCAAGAATATTTCAAGCCTGATCTCAAAAGAGCCTATTGAATTAAACATAGAGTATAATGTCACATGAGTAGACATGAGAATCATCTTTATGGACTATCACATGTCCCCTCCCTTCCCCTTAATTTTCTCTTTCTTTAATACCAACACTTTAGCCCTAAATGCATTGATATCAATGTCCACAAAGCATGTCATATCATCTTCAATTTATTTCTCAATCATGTAGACAATCTTAGGCTCTCTATTTAATTTTACCAACTTATCATCAATCTAAAAAGTTTCATATGACAAATCATATTGAAGAATTGCCCCCATTGTTGCACTCAATTTCATAGACAATAACATGCCATACTAGGGTGGGATATCTACAACTAGTACACTCATGGTTTGTTCTTTATTAGGATAAGAAGATAATTTATAAGGCATTTCATTTATTAGTCCTATCATAGTAACCTCTCTTCTATCCATAGCACAACATCTACCCTAAGGAGTGTCCACTTTTAGTCCCAATCATTTCATTATCTCAAAAGGTATTATTGTATTTGATGCTCCAAAATCAATCATATAATTCTTCAATGTTTTTCCATTTACAATAATACTCAAGGAAAATAGGTCAACACTTCCTAGACACTAATTTATTGAATCATCTAAGTACATGCAAGGTGAGATTTGAGATAGAACAACTTTAATTTATATTTCTTTCTCATGACTATTAGGCTTTTGATTGGAATTACAATCATGACTAATCTTATTATTTACATACTTAGCCCATGTTATGGTTTTGTTCTTATGTTTAGGGATTCTTAACAACCTAACAAAGGAACTTTTATTGTGATTTGGCACAACACTAACAACATATCAATTGGAGAAACAATAAGATTATAAATAGACATACTTTTCAACTCCTTCTGCTTGTTAGATGAAATTGCAATGTTCTGGTTCTTCTGCTTATTATTCATAGTAGTGATTACCAATGATCTCTATTCTTTTTTACTATCATTAATTTGGACTTTAGGATCTTTTGCAATATCCCCTTTCTTAGCTGCCCACTTTTTTCTTATAATCTTAACCTTGACATTACACTTATTCTTGTCTTGTTGACTTCCACTTTCTTTGGATTATTTTTCTTGATAAAGACACCATAAACTTCTTTTCCTTTAGCCTTTTGTAACATGCCTTTGTTCTACAGTTGTGCCACCATATTAGCAATAATTTCATTAGTTTCTGAGCCTTGGTAGTTATCCCTAGAATCATCTCATTTTTTATGACACCATATTGTAAGTTGTAACTTCCTCTTCATCCTCATACAAAAAATCTTGCTAGTGCATTGTGTTGTGGAACTCTCTTCTCTTATGAACATCATTATCACTTTCATCACATTCAAAAGCATCATCATAACATGACACAAACATATTACATCCAACATCTTCAACACCACTCTCATGATCAGCTTACTTTTTATTTCCATCTTGATTAGTAGAAATGGATAATACAAAAACACGATATTCTTGTGTGTGAGGAAACTAACAAATTATACAGCATTATGGGTCATTAGCCATGTTAAAAGATGTCTTTTGCAAGGCATCAGGTGTTCTCTTTCCATATTTTTTCTAGTAGAAGGGAAAATAGGCTTTCCATCCTTCCATTAGGTGGTGTAAGGAAAAATTTGCATCCTATTCTATATGCTAAAATTGTTGAATTTCATGTCCCCTTTTCAAATAATTAAAAAATAATAATCTTTGCTAAGGCAGGCCAGGCCCAAGAAAGTGAAGTTTCGGAAAAAGGGAGTTAATCTTTGGAAACCGTTGGACTAATAAATGAAAATTATTATTAAAATATTTTTCATTAACCTCTCTTGGATGTGAGTTACATTTATGCCCTCTTTTAAGGGGGTTTGGAGGAATTTTGGGCACATTCCAGAACTTGATTTTCGCTCATTCTTTGTTATTCTTCAGAGGCTGCCAAACCTGTGGAGAAGGAGACCCAAGAACGGGAGTTTGCAGGTTTCCAGGGAGACCCAAGAATGGGAGTTTGCAAGTTTCCAAGAAGGCTAAGGATGGGAGTTTGAAGCCATTCCATGTGCATGCTCATACAGAGTTTGCCTTTGTGCTGAACAGTGTAGATTTGTGGGTTTTTGGGTGTGTTTTTTGCATGAGTTTGGTGTTTTCAGTTGAGCATTTCATATCAGTTTTGGTTTCTGCTGTATTTCATACTTTAAGATGTTAAAATAGAGCTGAATATATGTATTGGGACGTGATTAAACTTCTGAGATAGTTTATTAGTGTTGTGTGGTGTTTCCGGGCATTTTTGTGTTAATTTCGGGAGCCTGATGAGCATAGTTTTTGTCCTACATTTGAGAACTGTTGTGTAAAGGTTATACGGATCTATAAATGTCATTTTTTAGGCTTTTATGCTGCTGAAATTTCTGTAAAAATTTCCACTTTCAGATTTATTAATAATTGGTGAAGCTGTGAAGCTTTTGGCACAATTTCTGGCATACCCGATTTGGGGCTTCTTGAGAAATTTGGAGGATCTTTGTGATATTAGTTGTTCGATCTTAAAGATCTGATTAAAGGTTGGAAATATCATGTAAAATCAGAAAAGGGACATTTCATTGAACTATGATTTATTAGAAGTATTTTCTTTTTGAGAATTTCTAACTTGAGAATTAATATTATTTAATAGAGTTAGCATATGATCTACCTTGCCTTCCTTAAGCTTCTTTTTTGTAGTAGGAGGCTTATCATCTTCTTTCTTGTTGTTATGAGACTTGAAAAGTTTAGGGTCATCTCTTCTTCCTAGTTTTCCAAAGGCTTTCATGTTTTTATTAGTGTTTACAGCCATTCTAAGAGCATCTCTTAATGTTCTAGGATCCTTATCCCTCAAAATGTATGTCATCTTACTATCAAAAGCATTGAAATACATACTAAGGCAAACATTCCCCTATAACCTCATTACTTGGAATAATTTTTACAACCCCTTTTGAAATTTGGCATTAAAGTTAAATATAGACTCATGTTCTAATTTTTCTTTATATTTTTGAACTCATTCAATATAAAGCTACCATTAGTGTTATCTCCATATTGTTCTTTGAAACACTTCTCAAAATATTCCCAAGAACTAACACTATTATTAGACACTCTTCTATACCAATCTCTAGCATCTTCTATGAGGGAATGAACAAACAACTTCATGAACATCATCGTGCTCAATTTTATAATGATTTAACATATCCTTAAACTTCCTGAGGTATTCTTCACCACTAGAAACATTTTCTTTAGAAAATGTTGAATCCTTATCTCTCAAATCATTTGGAATAGGATTTGGATGACTAGGGATAACTAAGAAGTATATATTATTATATCTTTCCATATACATAAGTCATTTTGTAAAACCTATAGGATCAACAGAACAAGATGTAACAAATTGGGTCCATAGGCTATAAAAGGAAGCATTCCTAATAAGGATTGAGTTTTGTTTTTATTTAAACCAAAATTAGATTTTAGAAATTGGGTTTTATTTCTCATTTCTATTTCTTGGGCTTCATTTTCTACCTTCTCAAGTTCTTTGGCTACCTCCTTTCACTCCTTCTTAGCCTTCTCCAACTCTATATCTATTTTTGACATGGTAGGAATATTTTTATATGTAATAGTGTATTCATTTATTTGGATACTAGTTACCCTATGATTATCTTTATCAGTCATCTTAGAGGTAAGATCAATTACTTGTACCTCACTTTCCTTTCTGATAGGCTCATATGGTTAGATTTTCACAACCATTAGATCTTCTTTCTCTTGCACAATCCACTCATACTCATTTACTTTAGATCTCATATTCTCAACATCTCCAAACATATCTTAATGCAATGTAGCCAACTTATCTTTTAACTTCTTATTTTTTCTTGCAAGGAAACCATTCTCCTAAGAAGGTTATCTCTCACAATGAGAGCATTCACAATGATATGTTCTTTCTCATTTTCCAAATGGATGTGTTTGGCATCTTCTTTAGCAACTCTTTTCCTAAATTCTTCTACCTTTGTTAATATATCATCAGGATCAATAATGGTAGCTTTTGATTTTGTATGGTCACTTAGGTCAATCAAGTTTGTTTCAATATAAGGGATGTGTCTAGGGTGAGATATAATTGATTGAATACTTCTAGATCTAAGATGTTGATTTATTTCTCCTAATCCACTTAGTCTAAAAATAGTATCTCCTATGGATGATACCATTTTATCTTGATATATTTCTTCTTCATGAAAAGTTGTTCTAAAAAGGTTATCTAGAAGCCTAGTACTTTTAGATTCAAAAGTATGGACTAGGACTTCTTTCTCAACTATGGGATGGTATTGTGGATTATCTTTGGGCTTCCATGCGTGATTGGACTTGCCTTTCTTCTTAGGCAAGACTTTGTTACCACCCTCTAGTAACTTTTTAAATAGAGGTATTTCTATACTCTTCCTTAAATATGCTCTCATGTTTTTCCTTCTATTAGCCATCTTTTAATTACAATATTAGCACTAGTTAGAAAAACCTTGTTCGAGTCACCACCCACTATGGGAGAACAACTTTATTATGGCTAGATGATAGGAAACTTCATGGGAAAAAAACTTTTGAAAATAGATCTAACATAAGGGGCTCAACTTAGAAAGACTTTAATAATGGATATTTTGGGAAATTCAAACTCTATTTGGCAACAAGGAACTTTTAAGAACATCACACATCACACAACTCTTGAGGTATTAAAATTTTGCAAATTCTCATGTTTTGTCATTCAAAAGGAACCAATACCAACACAAGTATAAGAAATAAGAAAAATGTGATTGTAGGTGTATGGCTTACATCAGAGATTCCAAAATTTCAAATATGACTTCTTCTCATAGGTTCCTAAGTATAATTACCATTTTGTTTGTGTTTTAAAGCTATAGGTTTCAAAAAAGAACTAGGATATAGAATGATAATGGATGGGGGCTTGCAAATCCCCATACTTAGGAAGAAACCATCTAGATCTAGACCAACTTATACAAATTCAAGGTTTTTCTATACTTTAGGCTCTATAGGGCCAAGGCGGTTATACCTAGGGATTATATTTACTAATTGGTGTTATTCATTTTATATTTATTCCTTATTGTAGAGAAAGGTCAACAATCTTCTTGAAGTTGTAATTAATTTCTTATTTTACAATAGCCAAGTATAGATCAATGGAAACTATTAGAATAAGACAATGACCAATAATATAGTTCTTTGTTACAAAAATTGAATAATTGATTTTAATTTAAAAATGTAACATGAAAACAAATGACTACATCAATTTGCACCACAATTTATGACCAATGTCTTATCCATTACTATACAGAGTCATAGTAGTAAATCTTGACCTATTCAATTGTCTTGTAATTAAATTTATCAATTGTCCACCCTAATTTCCATTCTTATGATATCCTTTATATATGCCCTAAAAGCCTATCGATTCATAGAAGCATTTACTTAATTCCTTGAATTAAAAGAAAAATTGAAATGACATACAACCTATCTCGGTTGCATTAAATTTAAAGAATCTTTTCTCATTCAATCTCAAAATAACATGCATATGAAAATGGAGACACAAATGAGAGACAAAGATACTCATAACTTCCTCTTTGTATTAATTTTATTTGAAAAAAAAAAATTTCTAATATGATACTCATAATATATCTCAAAATTTAACAAATTTTGTCATTCAATATTCATTGTATTCTTATATTTGCAAATTTAAAACAACATACAATTGACACAAAAGAGTAGACCGAATGCAATAGTATTAATAGTAAAATTATACAAAACTTAGACCCTCACTCCACATCTTGGAAATCCTTTTATAGATATGGATTGCAACAAGATTTAGATGGGAGGGAACATGTCAAATTTTGACTTAAAATAAATACAAAGATATTTTAGATACATTTTATTTACAAACATTCTTTGTATTTAGACAAAATTGGGAAGCAATTCTAAAACTGGTAGGTGGCACTTTCTCTAGGTGTCTTCAACATGAATTTGTTTGCACTTTAACAACTTGTTGCTTTCATTGGCTTTTCTTAATTTTGTCTCTTCTACCTTTGGTTGGGACTTTAACTACTCAATCACTTTCCTTAGATGGAAAGGCCTTTATTCCAAATCCAGCCTCCCAAATTCCTATGCCATTTTCAGCATCAGGCCAAGTGGCATCTCTGATCCCATTTAAATCTTCAAGTCTTTTGTTCCATTTAATATCTATAATCACCTTACACTCTATAATTATTTTGTCCATTTCTGACTCTAGTTTATATAACATATCAATCAAATCATAAACTAGAACAATATCTGCTTCACGATTGTAGTATGCCATAAACCTAGAGTGATTCAAAATATCATCAAAAGACGATGACCATTCTTTCCAATCCTTCACTACTCCACCTTCCTCTAATATACTAGGCACAAAATTTGGTGTTCCCATAGCAACTATTTTCATTTTATTTTTAAATAATTATAACTTTACTATATAGAAATCATTCAAATCCTTCACCCTATTGATTAATTTTCTAACAAAAATGAGTACTTTTGTTTAGTCCTTCTTTTGTGTTAATATGGGTATAAGGCTCTCAAAACATTGGGTGTATGGGCCCCATGTGGTTAACAAAGGGGATAATAAGGATATTGCCTGAAAACATTGATACTCTACCCCTTGCAAGACAATATAGTTGTTGTGTACATTTTGAGAAACATATTTTACAGAACTTATTTTATGGATCAACAAACTCTTTATAGTTCTAATGTCTATCTCTTTTCTTTACTTTGATTCCTCTTCATTTGTAGTCTTCATGTGACCTGTCAAATTCTTTGCTTTAGGTGTATAGCCCTCTATTTAGACACCTTTATCTTCCATCTAATTAGTAGATCTAAAAGTATTCTTCAAAATCACTATCTCATTTTCTAATTGGAGATTCTTCTATTCTAGAACATAAGTTTTCTTCATCTCCTCTTCACAATGTCTCTTGGTATTAATAAACCTCTCATAGGCTCCATCCAATTTCTCTTCTAGCACATCAATTCTATTCTTTCCTAATAGTGATGTTGAAGTCAACAACCCATAGATCTAGTTTCTTGAAGTGAAATGGACATTCCAATAGATAACATTTCTATTGGAAATAACAATGGGACTATAAGTTCTGAGAGTGTGGGGAGTGAATTGGATCTTAAAACTTTTGTCTCCTAAAACATATTACCAACATCCATCTCATAACTTAATATGTAAACTAAAATAACATAACATGCATCACATCCATAGCATAAAGTAAATAACACATAACATAATAAATTTTATTACCCATAAATCCTCCAATGAGAAGGTAAAACTAGGTGGGGAGGACATCTGCAAATCTTCAATATTGTAGTTGTAAAGTGTGACCAATTATGGCTACAATGTGTTTGATCATGATTTATGATCTACCTTGTGAAAGGTTTTCCCTATCAAAGGATTAGAAAGACTATTAGGTATCACATTGTTAAAGGATTTAAACTTGCAATAAAGCATGCATTTGGTTAAGAGATTTACAATACCCTATTAAGTCTACTTGTTTAATAGATTTTTTCTCTATCACTTTTTAGGATGATTCACCACTATGATCATCTCATTAGAATCTTTATTCTATATGTAAGATCTCTCCCTCCTATTTAAACCTTGATCCTCTTGATTAGATATGTCTCCTCTATCCTTTCACTTATTTACTCCATTCTACTCAAACAAATTCTGCAATTCATATCTCTATCATCACCATCTAAATCACTATGAATACCCTCTAAACTCTTAGCATTCATCTCCTCACACACAAATAAACCTTTTAGTATTTTACTTCTTTTATAAATATTTTTGGTGATAGATTAGGTCAGAATCAATAGTTATGGTTGATCCTTATTGTCGCATAATGCTTCCCTCAATCTAACTAGTTACATGCATTATATAAAGATTTGTACTATAACTCCATACTTATCTTTCATAATCATAAAATATGATTATGTTAGCCAAAAATTGGTTTACATAGAATTTTGTATCAATATAAACATCTATTTCATAAACTTTTCACTCAACATCCAAAGACTCTAATTCTCAGCCTTCACTATGCTCTTAATATTGTAACTCGACTTTTGAATAGATCGATACACTCTATTTTCTTAGCACCAAAATCACTCAACACATAATATTTACTTGGCTTCCTCTATTAGTGTAGCACATGAATGAGTCAGCATGTACTAACTACTTGATACCTACTAGTGCTCACACTAATGATAAGACTGCTTGACATGTACTATCTAAACAATTAAGCTCGACATACATTGATCTTTGTTGAATAATAACTAAGTGTTTTTTCACTACTTTGTCAAACTAACTTGAGATTAACAATCTCCTTGTTTGAAATGAGTGGAAAAAATAGTTTTTCATGCCATATAAATTCTTATCTAATGCATAATCTAGATAATGTGTCTTTGTTACTTGACTTCAATACAAAACATTAAAATTTTTAAAATTTGCAAAATATGTTTATTATCCTTCATATCTTATTACTTCATTACTCCCCCTAAGTAAATTCTCTTTTATTTTTTTTCTTCATTAATTACTCCTATTGAGTAGATATCCAAAACTTCATATCCCAAAAACTTCATAAATTTCCTCTCTTTATGCTTATGTCATTTTGGTTGTACACTAATAGTGTCTTTGTCTAGGATTGGTTTGTGTAGCTCTGTGATAATCTTCAATGTTGCATCCCAGTTATCACATGTTGCATCTAATGAATGAATATGTATTTTAAGATTACAAGCTAGGTCAACTAAGCTTTCATGAGTAGAAAGTTGAGAATATTTCTTCATCAAAGTATCTACAAAGGCTAGTTCCTTGTGTAGCACATTCATGTGAGGTATTAATATTGACTAGATACTGATTAGAGTAGATCTAATATTAGCATCTTTTTCTTGCAACTTGGAAAGCCTACTCTAAGTTGTCAGTAACCTCTGAAATTGTATCTAACTATTAGGAGATAGTTTTAAAGTACTAACCATGAGTTGCAAATCTCCTTGCAAATAGTCAATAGCTTGCTAATTTTCCTTAGTGAATAGATCAACATTGTGAACCTTTGTGTAGAGAGTGAAAATGTTCTCTAACACCTTCTTCACACTTTCCATTTTGGTTACAATATCAACCTACCTTAGTGGAATAACATTATATCTTACCTACTTTTCATCATTTATATTGTTCATAATGGTGACAAGTTACTTTATTATAGGATTATCTTCATTCATTTCTGGAGACAAAACGCATCAAAAAATATGTCTTTGATCTCATGCACAAAAAAAATTCTTATGCTCCCTCCATAAGGTTTCTTGCCTCTTTTCCCTATGCATAGCATCTTGAAGAGCACTCATCTCTTCAATTGTGATTGTATTCAAATCTTATTTTGGTAATTCAAACACTTCATCAAAATTTACATCCTCAAATGTGTTGGAACTCAACCTTGATATTTGTAATGGCATGACATTTGTACTTGGCCTCTTAAGAGTGTGAATGCTAAGAGGAGATGTAGAAATTGGCATTATAACCAGAGTGTGTATTGTAATTTGTTCCTCAAGCTTAATAGTCAGCTTCAACTTGTCAGTCTTGTTTCCTTTCTTCTAAAGTTCACCAAATGATGGTAGAATAGGTAGACTTTCTTCCTAGCCCTTATGCACTTCACTTCCATCCTTCTTAATAGTCACTAGGTTGTAAACTTGAACTATTTAGGCTTGGCACTAATGTATCTATTTTTTTTTCTTCTACCTCTTTTATTTGAATGAAAGTTGTTGGTATTGTAGATGGTGTCTTAATTGTAACAATTGATTTTTCATGGTTTATACTTTGATCTTTTGAAAGATCTTGTGATTCCTTATCCTTTCTCTCTATAGTTGGTAGGAGAATATTTGATGTATATTTTTATTTCTCCCCTACAGATGCGACTTATGCCTATTGAATCTCATCTACTCTAACCAATATAGGATTACTACATAGAAGTTTTGCATTGGTGGACTCTTGCAGAATATTTTTTCAAGTCATCATCAATCAAAGGATTTACATTTTGTGTTTTTTCATTAGGAAAATTATTGATGCTTATTAAGTCCCATTGATGTAAGAATTTCTTTAGAATAACTGAGAGGGGGGGAGGGGGTGGGGTGAATCAATTATTCAAAGTCTAGATATTCCTTTCAAACTTTTCACTAAGTGTGGTGAATCCATTCAATCATTCATTTCATTCAAACTTTAACTTGTCTAAGAAACAAGTTACTATAAATCTACATGCAAGTATAACACACAAGAAATCAACACATGACATAGTGATTTATGTGGAAATGCAATTTGGGAAAAACCACCAGTAACATGCTACTCAATTCTCACCCTTTTGAAGTGATGCCCTGTGAAAGGCTTGCCCTGTTAAAGGCTTACAACACACACTAATAAATGTAACCTCATTAGAGGATTTAACCACCCTGTTAGAAGTGGGTTTGGTAAAAGGATTTTAGAACATTCACTTGGAATGCCACTTTGTTAAAGGATTTACAAATGGCTATAAGGCCAAGCTAAGTCCATAGGATGTTTAGATCTAATACAATTGTAGAGAGTATTAGAAAATCTTGACCTGACTACAACATACAACTTATCATACAGATCTCTGATCACTTCTCCACTCATACCCTTTCCTAGCCTTCTAGCTTTGCAACCCTTAACCGCTTTCCTTATCTTTCAAGCTTTGTCTCCTTGAGTCTCCATACTCAATTTAGAAATGCAATCATCTCTTCATGAACACTTGTAGAAGTAGAGCCTCTATTCTCGTCCTTCTCCTTCTTGACACTCTTTCAATCACTTCATAGATTTGACACTTCTGCAACAACGATATCAGTAGCTCTATTCTTCTTGGTTTATTACTTCTAAAATAGAAGTCATGAAGTTCCTTTTCTCACTCAATTCATCTTTTCTTCAATTTCAATTTGCATGGATTAGGTAGGATTCATTGCATCTAACCCATATTCTATTTTCTCTAGAAACTTCTTCAATAATCCATTAGAATTCGCCCAAAAATGGTTTATATAGGATTCTATGCCAACAACTCATCATCCTTATCCTCCAACTTGTTTGCAAAATTCAATGTAACCACTAAGTCAACTTGGATTTGGTGAATCTTTTTTATTTTAAATAATGCAATAGCTTGACACTATTAAAATATTGATGCTCGACACATACTATGTTACTCAGCATCAACTATGTTTTTCCTAATGCTCGGCACCTGATCTTTTACTTGGCACTTGAAGATCACTCAACACTAGCTAAAAATCTGTGTTACTCAGCTTCTACTAAGAATTTGCTTGGCTTCAATTGATGAACAAGGTTAAAGCTTTTTTGTCAACTTTGTTACAGTTTCTTTATTCAATTATGTTTAAATGTGACCATCCTCTGTATCTTTGAGTATGTTATCAATACACTACTTAACCATTATCTTAGTTGATCCTTGCACTTCATTACAACATCATAACTCAACCTTTCCCTTAGGTACTCTTGTTACATCTTGTTCATCAAATCCTCTTCATCAATCAACTAAGTGATAGTGCTTGAATCTTATAAGAAAATATCATTCCTACAAATAGCAAGTTTGACATCAATGGAAAAACAATGATTGAAACATTCTTTCACAACAATCTCCATCTTTGATCTTCAACAACAATGAGCTTTTCAATCGGATTTCCAACAATCTCCCTCTTTGGCATTGATGGCAAACCAAGCCGATCAACCATTAGACTAAACTATTCAACCACAAACTAACTAGGTTAAAATAGTAAGTAAAAAGCCAAAAGTAAATTGTAACATTACATCTCCTTCTACTATTCTGATTACTTCATTTTAGCTTCTCCCTCTTTGCTGTTGTAGCCTTGCTCTTTGTCTGTCTCCCTTTGTATTGTTCATCTTCTACTATTCTAATCAACCTCTAAAATCTTGATATGTCTTTATTTGTTTAGTTGTCTATATTCAATCTTTGTCTGAATCTTTTATCTTCAGTAGTTGTTGATCAGTTGTTCAGTTCTCCCTATTTGAAAATAATGCCAAAGACATATTAGCATATTTAATATGTAGATGTCACTCTTGCAGATTTAGTCAATCTCTCCCTTTGTCTCCTTTCTTGTGAGTGATTTTAATTATTCAACACTTCTATTACTTTAGGCATGGATCCCAAAGTAAACATCCTCTGCACCAATGCGTAAAATCTTCAACATTTGGCTTATTTGATGCAGGGTATTCTTGTTTTTGCTTTAAGTAGCCTTAGCTAGGGGTATCACCCCTAACTTACCTTTAAGATACTCAAAAGCATCTTTAGGTAGTGCTTTTGTGAAGATATTAGCAATCTATTCCTTTGAGCTAACATATTCCATCTTCACTTCTTTATCTTCCGCTAGCTCTCTTGCATAGTGATATCTAATTACAATATGCTTGGTTTTAGCATGCATTACTGGATTCTTTGATCTATTGATAGAACTTTTATTATCATAATAAAGTGTCATAGGCTTGATTACCTCTTCCTTCGTACCTTGCAAAAAATGTTTGATCCACACAATATTAGTGTAGTTTATAGTAGCTGCCACATATTCAGCTTCAGTAGTAGACTATGAGGTGTAGCTTTGTTTTTTGTTTGTCCATGTAATCAACCTCTTTCCTAAGAAAAGTGCTCCTCCACTGATACTTTTTCTATCATCAATATTACCTCCCCAATCTGCATTAGTGTAGGCTCTCAGTTCAAATTTCTCATTCCTTTTGTAGTACAAACCAAAGTCATCAGTTCCTTTAAGGTATCTCAATATTCTCTTTACTACCATTAAGTGACTTTCTCTTGGATTGGCAAAGAATCTTGCTACTATTCCAATAGCTAATGCAATGTCTAGTCTACTATGTACAACATATTGCAACTTTCTAGTCATTGACCTATACAATATCTAATTTACTTCAACAGATTCATCATTCTTGGATAGTTTATGGCCTATTGCCATTGGTGTGTTGACTAGTTTTGAGTCTTCTAGCCCAAATGTTTTGAGTACTTCCTTGATGTATTTGGATTGAGTTACAAATATGCCATGCTTCAATTGATGTACTTATAATCCAACAAAGAATTTGATTTCTCTAAACATTGACATCTCAAATTCATGCTTCATTTGATTTGCAAAATCTTTGCATAAAACATCTTTTGCTCCAAATATTATGTCATCAACAAAGATTTCTGAAATCAAAATGTCTTTACCTTCCTCAGCTTTGATGTACAAATTGCTATTGTCCTATGTTCTTTCAAATCCTATTTTTACAAGATATTTGTGCAACCTTTCATACCATGCTCTTGGTGCTTGCTTCAGTCCATAAAGTGCTTTGTGAAGTTTGTAGACCATGTCCTTGTTCTTCTCATCAACAAATCCCTCTAGTTGTTCTATGTAGACTTCCTCTTCTAGTATACCATTCAGAAAATCTGACTTCACGTCCATCTGGTAGACTTTGAAACCTTTATATGCAACATATGCAAGTAATGTTCTTACTCCTTCCATTCTTGCAACAAGAGAAAATGTTTATCCATAATCTAGTCCTTCTTCTTGTGCATAGCATTTGCAAACTAATATGGCTTTGTTTCTTGTTATTTCACCATTCTCATCAAGTTTGTTTCTAAACACCCACTTGGTACCAATCACATTCTTATCAACTAGTCTTGGAACTAAAGATCAATTTTTGTTTTTCTCAATCTAATCTATCTCTTCTTTCATGGCATTATACCAATCATCATCTAGTAGTGCATATTTGACTATTTTGGGTTCAATCTTTCTTAGTAGACATGATTCATTTCTAAGTCTCCTCCTTATCATTGGTATAGCATCCTTATCACCAATGATTTGATCTGCAGGGTGATGTCTTCTTACATACTTGGCTAATCTAGGTTCAGATCTTCTTTCCATGTTTGATCCTTTAGCTTCAGAGTCATTTGGTTCTTCTTCATCAAGTAATTCATCATTCCTTTCATGTATACTATTTTTTAGAACCAGTTTTTTCATTTTCTACATTTTGCAGCTCAGCTTTTGAATGTAACTGGGCATTCACAGGCTAAGACTTGACAGATACTAAAGTTTCTTGCTAATTCCCAACTTGATTTACAACATTGTCTTCAGTTGTCATTCCTTTGTAGAAGTATACAAAGGATCTATAAGCCTCTATTTGTTTTGACTCATCATCCTAAACTTCTACATGCTCATCAAATTTACATTTGCACTCTCCACAACTCCCTTAGTGTTAGTATTCAAACACTCATATTCCTTGATTTTAGTGGAGTACCCAAGAAATATTCCTTAATCACTTTTTGCATCAAACTTGCCATTTCTAGTAGCTTTTAGAATATACCATTTACAACCAAACACTTTGAAATGTTTAACATTAGGTGAATGACCATATGGTAATTCAAAGGTGTTGCATTTGTACCTTTCTTGACTTGAACTCTATTTAGTGTGTAGACTGTAGTACTTACAACTTCTCTCTAGTACTTAAGTGCAACATTTTTCTCCATCATCAAGGTTCTAGCATAGTCAATCACTGACCTATTTCTCCTTTCAGCAATACCATTCTATGGTGGAGTTGTTGGTGTTGAAATTTTCCTTTTGATAGCTCTTTCATTGCAAAATACTTCAAATTCTCTTGATGTGAACTCACCTCCTCTGGCTGACCTTAGGCATTTCAGGTTCTTTCCTATTTCCTAATCAACTTTAGAAAAATACCACTTGAACATTTGAAATGCATTAGATTTTTTTTTTAAAACATAACAATCATCATTCTAGAATAATCATCTACAAATAGCATTATGTATATGTCTCCTAAGTAGTTTTGTACTTCTATTGGGCCACATAAATCTGTATGAACTAACTCTAGAACTTCATTGGAAGTATATGTTTTTCTTTTGAAAGTAGATTTAGTCATCTTCCCTAATTGACATTGTTACACATCGTGTTTTCAGGTTTCTTTAACTTGGGCAATCCTCTGACTTTGTTCTTCCTGCTAATGCTGATCAGATTATCAAAATTAACATGACACAACCTTTTATGCCACAACCACACATCATCAAGTCTAACAATTATACATGTTGCTTCTTTCGTATCTAGGTAAAATATATTACTCCTAGTTTGTTCACCTTTTCCTATCAGATTTCCATCAATATCATAGATCTAGGCAGTTTTGTTTCCAAACTCAACTTTGCAACCTACATTTCCTAGCTAAGATACACTCAACAAGTTGTAGTTCGATCCTTCAACATAGTATGCATTATCACATGAAATTTTCTCTGTGATTTTCATAGAGCCTTTTCCTTTGATTTGACATGGGGCATTGTTACCAAATCTAATGCTATTTCCATCATATTGAGTAAAGGGAATGAACTTACTTTTATCTCTGGTCATGTGATGTGAGCATCCACTATCTATGATCCACTTGTTATTCTTGTTCACATAGGTAACCAATGTTGTTGCTTCATCTTCATCTTTTTCTAATTCATCCTTCATGGCTACATAGACTACTTCATCGTCATTTTCATCAGAATCTTCTTCAACAATGTAGCATCTCTTGCCTTTCTCCTTGTAATCTTTGCTATCATTTTCTCTTTTGTTCTTGAACTTGCTTCCTTCTTTAAATTTTTTCTACTATGGGCATCTTGTAGCTATATGACTTACTTCATTGTAATTGAAACATATGATAGGAAGCTTACCTTTAAACTTTCCTTTACCTCTATGAAATCTTCTAGCCAGTAGTGCTTCTAACTATTCCACATCTTCCTCATCTATGCTACTATCACTGGATGCATGTTTTCCTTTTCTTCCTCTTTTTCTTGATGTGCTCTCCTCAGTATCTTTTATTGTCATTTTGTCTTTGAAAAGAGATTCAAGGTTCTTAGGTTTGTAATTGTCAAAATTGGATAACTCAAGTGCAGCTAGTATTCCAACTATTCCTTCAAATGTTAGTGTGTTTCTTTGTACACACCTCAACTCTTGAATGGATGAAACCCTTATAGCATAGATAGGGAGCAAAGTTCTCAAGTATTTTTTGATGGATGTTTCTTCTTCCAATTGACCACCTAGACTTCTTATAGCACTCACCACTTCTTTTATTCTTGTAGCATACTAAGCAACATTTTCACCTTCCTCCATCTTCATGTCATCAAACTTCCCTCTTAGGCTTTCTCTCTTTTCTCTCTAGACATTCTAATCTTCTCCATAGATTTCTAATAGGGTTTCCCACATCTTGAATGCAGTGTCATAGTCTTTGAAATAATCATATTCGGCATAGCTAAGTGCAGAGGCAATCTCCAACATTGCAAGATTGTGATCCTTCTTTTTGTTCAAATCATCTACAATAAGAGGTCCTACTAGAGTTACATGTTCTATTCCAATTGAGGTTTTTGCATAGTCACCTATTGATTCAAGGTGCAATTTCATCAAACTTTTCCATGCAACAAAATTGTCTTTGTTAAGCTTGGGAACTTCTCTCTTGGACATCTTGATCTTCCTGCTTCTAGTACCTTGAAACTAAATCAGCAGAAGGCTCTGATACCAATTGTTAGAATTGCTTTAGAATAATTGAGAGGGGAGGGGGGCGGGGGGGTGAATAAGTTATTCAAGGTCCAGATGTCCCTTTCAAACTTTTCACTAAGTGTGGTGATCCATTCAATCATTCATTTCATTCAAACTTTAACTTGTCTAAGTAGAAAGTTACTGTAAATCTACATGCAAGTATAACACACAATAAATCAACACATGATATAGTGATTTATGTGGAAACCCAATTTGCGAGAAACCAACAATAAAATGCTACTCAATTCTCACCCTTCTAAAACTGATGCCTTATGAAAGGTGTACCCTATTAAAGGCTTACAACACACATTGTTAAATGCGACCTCATTAGAGGATTTAACCACCCTATTAGAAGTGGGCCTAGTAAAAGGACTTTAGAACATTCGCTTGGAATGCCACCCTATTAAAGGATTTACAAATGTCTATTAGGCCAACCTAAGTCCATAGGATTTTTAGATCTAATACAATTGCTAGAGAGTATTAGAAAATCTTGACCTAACTACAATATACAACTTATCTTGTAGATCTCATATCACTTCTCTGCTCATACCCTTGCTTGGCCTTCTATCTCTACAACCCTTAATTTCTTGCCTTATCTTTCAAGCTTTGTATCCTTGAGTCTCCATACTAGTGCAATCATCTCTTCATGACCACTTGTAGAAGCAGAGCCTCTATTATCTTCCTTCTCCATCTTGACACTCTTTCAATCACTGCGCAGATTTGATACTTCTGCATCAACACTATCAGCAGCTCTATCTTCTTGGTTTATGGCTTCTTAAATAGAAGTCTTGAAGTTCCTTTTCCCACTCAATTAATCTTTTCTTCAATTTCAATTTGCATGGATTAGGTAGGATTCATTGCATCTAACCCATATTCTATTTCCTCTAGAAACTTCTTGAATAATCCATTAGAATTCACCCAAAAATGGTTTACATAGGATTTTGTGCCAACAACTCATCATCCTTATCCTCCAAAATTTTCACAAAATTCAATGTAACAACTAAGTCAGCTTGGTTTTGGTGAATCTTTGTTATTTAAAATAATGTAGTAGCTTGGAACTATTAAAATACTAATGCTCAACACATATTGTGTTACTTGGCATCAACTATGTTTTTCGTAATGCTCAGCACCTGAAGATTATTTAGTACCAAATAAAATTTTTTCTTGATGCTTGGCACCTGATCTTTTACTTGGCACTTGAAGATCACTCGACACTAACTAAAAATGTTTGTTACTTGGCTTCTACTAAGAATTTTCTCGGCTTCAACTGATTTTCTCTACTTCAACTAATTTGCTTGGCTTCAACTAATGATCAAGGTTAAAGCTTTATAGTCAACTTTGTTACAACTTCTTCATTCAATTTTGTCTAAGTGTGACCATCCTCTATATCTTTGAGTATGTTATCGATACACTACTTAACCATTGTCTTAGATAATCCTTGCACTTCATTACAACATCATAACTCAACCTTTTCCTTAGGCGCTCTTGTTACATCTTGTTGATCAAATCCTCTTCATCAATCAATTAAGTGATAGTGCTTGAATCTTATAAGAAAATATCATTCCTACAAATAGTAGGTTTGACATCAATGGTAGAACAATGATTGAAACATTCCTTTACAATAATCTCCCTCTTTGATCTTCAACAATAATGAGCTTTTCAATCAGATTTCCAACAATTGAATCCCTTGGTCATCATGTGGGAATTGGCACTTGACATATATATATCTTTCACATCTTACTCCTCTAGTTCAATTTTAGACTCCTCTACTTTTTTTTAATACATTCTTTGATTGGGTTCACCTCTTTTTCCTTTCTCATCCTCATCCTTCTTAGGTTCTTTATCTTCCATATCACCTTTCTCTATAATTGCTTTAGGATAATCCATATATTGATTTCCAAATTGATGCACTTTTGGTTAGCACATCTTCTATGCTCTTATTAAAAAGATGGAGATCTCTATATGTGAGGGAAAATTTCCCTTTATGCTTCCCCATATCTTTGGTAGTTTTCTTTTTATCTAATTTAGGCATGACTTTGGCTAGTGTTTTTTCCCCAATTTGTCTCTTAGTTTGTAAATTGAATTGCTACTTTTTCTCAACTCTATCATAAAGATGTTTTGGAAAAGAGTTGGCAATCTCTAGTGGAGTATTCTTGAAAATAGCCATTATATCATATATGGCCTCTTCAACCTTATTTTTATCAACACTCACTATCTTATATAAGTTAAAATGTGTAAAACTTTACAAATCTACATTATTTATAATATTTTCAATAACAAAAGAGCAATTGTGGCTTACCACTCTGTATTGACTCAAGTCATCTAACTTTGTCTTCTTCTCACTTGAATCATTTTGAGGTGTGTATTTCTTTCTTAATCTCTTAAATGTCTTTAGAGTAGGGTGGCTCAACTCTACTATAGTGTTGGCTCTCTTTCCTTTAGCCTTAATCACTTCCTCAGCCTATACAGTGGCTACCCTTGTGCCTTACCTAGTTATAGGTACAACTAGCTTGTGTTGTGACTTCTTCATAGACTTCTTAGGTTTCTCCACTGTTTGATTCTCTAATTTACTTTTCTTGTGCTTCCCCTTAGGTGCTTCTTCTATGCCTCCAACGTCTTCACCTAGGCCTTGGGTAAGTTTCAATGGTGCTTGGCCCTATTCTTATTCTTCATCATTTTCTTCTTCTTCACCTTCACCTTCACCAAGTCTATCATCAATATTTTTAACAAGTTTTTGCTTCTTTCTCAAAACTATAATTGTTTTCAAATCAATGGTCATTTTGGATTTGGCTTTGACATAGTTACCAAAAGATGTAACATCTTTACCAATCTCTTCTACTAGTAATATTGTGATTGTTCTAGAGGCTTCATCCATATTCATCTCATATGGCAAGGATTTTAACCATCTAACGCTAGGTATTATTGCTTATACATATGTATGATCTGCATCAACTAGGAAACACACATCATTGTAATGTTGCTCACTAGTGATATATGGATCCTCAATCTTTGTTTCATGGATTTCTTAAAATCCTCAAGATAACTAGTCATAACTAACTCAAAATTATCTCAAATTCACTTAATAAATTTTGAAATTTTTTATGTAATTGAACTCTTGGTCTTCTAAGAAACTTTGCCAAAGGTGCAAAATATGTTTTATACATAGAAAAATATGCGAACAATCAAAGAACCAAACTTGCAAGATGCACTTTTTGGTTTCCTAATGGCTACCAAGTTTTCTAATAACTATTCTAGTGATAACTCAACAAGGTCATACGAAAGATATCTTTTCAAAATTTTGTAACCTAAGTCTACCATGATACATGAAACATTATTCAGTTATCTTGACTAGAACTTATGGGCAATGACTCTGACTGAAAAGGCAATAATAAGATCTAAAATAGTATCAATCAACATTCCTCTCTTATTCCAGATGACACTTTTATTCTTTTTAATAACCTCCTTTGCATCACTCTACATGCTCTTAGGTCAGTCAAGAGTAGGATACCCTAATACCCTCTCCACAATGCTTTTAGAAATCTTGATTGGTCCACCCTCTAACCACATCAATTTTTCATGCATATGACTTAACCACATCAAGTAGTCATGTATATGACCTAGAACAATTTTTAAACCATTTGATTTAAACATTTGAGGAAAGTCTAAGACACATGTTAACCCTTTGCACTTGATAATCTTATACTCTTCCCTCAAAACTCCATTATCACATAGCTTACTATAAATGTCTCTGATCTCCATGCCTCCTACCTCTCTAATATTTCTAGTACAACAACATCTCACATCCTAGATCATAAGAACCTTTAGTGCTATCATAGATAGCACACTAGATGGATCTCCCTTGTATACAATCTCAAGAATTGCTCAAAATGGGGGTTGCCTAACATCATTTCTTATCAAGTGAACATTGAAAAACTATTTCCCCTCTTTTCTAATATTTGACAATGAACTAGCTGGCATTTTTTACTCCTTGGGTTTGCAAAAACAAAATAATGTAACTAGGCATCATTTAAATACCTCTTGAATCTAATGATTGAAGTGAAGTAGTAGTTGAACCTAGTTTGCAAAAACTTGAATCTCCTTTCACAATTCTACTTCATGCTCTTCATGCCTTCAAAATCTAGTAAGTGTAAAGGAATAAAAAATTGACTATATAACCCTCCAAATTTAGTAATAAATGCTCATTTCTTATACATCTATAAGCTAGACCAATATAAGACTTTGAAAATGTTTATATAATATAGAAAGCATGACTTATACTAGCCTTGAATTCATCACTTGTCAATAAATATAATTTCTTCCATGCTTGGAAGCAACATAGAAAACAATATATCTATAGAATAACTCTTACTCTTAACTTCTTCATTACATCTTGATGCATGCATATTTATTCTTTTCAAATCTTAGATATTTGGAATTAATCCATGATATAACTTTTCAAATGTCATTTCCATGCATACCTTATGTTTCCTAGTTGGGGGAGATGTGATGACCTAATCTATTAGATGAAGTGACCTCATCTAAACTTGGTGTACTACAATCTTCCTTCTTTCTCCATGTCCTATTTGTCTGCACCTTCATTTTCTCAATATTGGCCTTTTCTTTACCTTTAATAGATTCATTGCTTTTTATTGGCGACCTATTTGGAAAGCTTTTTTTAACATGATTAGTGTTGAGGAAACTAAAGTATGTAATCTCACTCAACCATATTTTGTAGGTGCCTCTAAAATGTGTCCTTATGCAATTTTTGAGAAAATCTCCATATTTTTTATAATAGTGGCAATCTACCTTACGTTGTATACCCAATCATACAAATTTCTATTTTGGTGTAACTTTGTCTATATGTTTGATGTCCACTTAAACTTAGATCTGCATTCATATGCTATGTGTCTATACTGCTGACAATTATAACAATATCCTTCAAATCTCTAAGTTATCATGGTATTGGTCCTACATTCATTTAACTGATGTCCTTGTTTGTTGTAGTTGTAGCAGTATCCTTTGTATTTCCTCTTGGGGTTCTAATTGACAATTTTTCTCTTGCTATCATTTTTTGTATGACCTAATTTTTTACAATTATGACAAGTGATTGTTTAGTTCTTACCTTTGTTATTTCTTTGTTCAGTGCTTTTAGATGATTCTCCTTCCTTAATATTAGTGTATCCCAATTCAACAATATCATCATTAGGTCTTTGTGATTCCATCAATTTCTTAAAGTGTTTTATGGCATCACATGGTTTATTGAATCTTTCAATGAATTCTTTTTCTACTCTTAGTTCATTTTGCAATAGATCATTTTGTGACTTTAGGGTTGTGATATTAATGTCATTTCCTTTCAATTCATGGTTTGCAAGCTTCAATTGATTGACTGTATCCAATTACATGCTAGCAATATTTTGCATATCTGATGTCTTCTCCTAAAATTTGTTAGTCAATATTCTTTTATCTTCTTCACTCATGACTTTTTCTTCCTCATCTTTCCTTTTCATTTTAGTTACCTCACATAGAAATATATATTGTACTTCTTATTGTCTTTTAAGATTTTTGACTTTTTTTGTTAGGGTATTGTTCTTTTCCATGAGACCTATAACTGTTGCATCAAATTCATTTGAGCTTCCATCCTTAAATAATCCAGCAATGTCTTCTTCTTGGTATTGAGTTTCATTTTGTTGAATAGCCAGTTCCTTTCTTCTCTTCAATGAATGTTGAAATTCATCTCTTCTCTCCTTGAAGTGATGGAGGGAAAGTTGTCTTTCAATCTTTTGGTTCTCAATAGTCTCTCCCAACTTGTAGAATTCCATCTTCAAGATCTTACCTCCAAAGCTATAAAAATTTCCTTTCTATATAACAAAGCTTGTATACCAATATTTGGAAACAACGTCGCGAAAGTAAGCTTTGAGAGGGGGGAGGGGGGAGAGGGTGAATTAGCTATGGAACTTTTTCCTCTTTGAACATATCACCAACATCCATCTCATAACTTAACATGTAAACTAAAATAGCATAACAATCATCACTTCCATAGCATAAAGTAAATAACACATAACACAATAAATTGTGTTACCTAGAAACTGTCCACTAGGGTGGGAATGAAACCCACAAATTTTCACTATTATAGTTATAAAGTGTGGCCAATTATGGCTATAATGTGTTTGATCATAATCTATGATCCACCCTATGAAAGGTCTACCCTATTAAAGGAATACAAAGACTCTTCCTAGGTCTCACCTTACTAAAGTATTTAAATTTGCAATAAATAAAGCACTTGGTTAAGAGATTTACAGAAACTTGCTAAGACTACTCGGTTAAGAGATTTTCTTTGTATGACTATTTAGAATGATTCAACAATGTGATCCTTCAATTAGCACCTTTCCTCTTGATGTCAAATCTTCTTACTATTTAAACCTTTATCTTCCTTATTAGATAAGTCTCCTCTATACTTTTAGTTCTTTACTTTGTTCTACTCAAACTAATTTTGCAATGCATATCTCTATAATAGCCATCTAAACCATTATCAATAACCTCTAAACTATTATAATTCATCTCCTCATATAGACATAAACATTTTAGGGTTCACCTTATTTCATAAACATTGGTGGTGATGGATTAGGTAAGAATCAACGACTATGGTTGATCTTTATTGCCACTTAATGCTTCCCTAAATCTAATTGGTTGAGCAAGGATTCATATGATGAATCCATACTTATCTTTCATAACCATAAAATATGATTATGTCAGCTCAAAAATGCTTTTCATAGAGCTTTATGCCACTAAAAATAGGTATGTCATAAATTATTCACTCAGCATACAAAGACTTTGATGTTTAGCCTTCAATGTAGTCTTAATGCTTTAACTTAGCTTCTAAAAAGATCAACATAAACTATTTTCTTGAAAATAAAATCATTTAGCACATACTATTTACTCAACTTCCTCTATTGGCTCACCACCTGAATGATGTAGCACACACTGATTGTTTGACACCTACTAGTGCTCACCACTATCTTTCATATTTCTTGGCATGTACTATGTGAACAATTATCCTGAACATACACTGATCTTTCCTAAATATTGACTAAGTGTTTTGTCACTACTTTTTCAAAGCCAATCTGAGACTAACAATTTCCCCTAGGGAACTCCTTGATTTTGATGGGGGCTGGCTTCTAGTTTTCTAGAGATAAACTCCATATTTCCTAGTTTGGGCATCAATGTTATTTCCAAACCCTCTCAATTTCCCTTGTTGATTCTCATCCTCAAATGAGATAGTTCTTTCTTTCCTCCTCTTTTGATATAATAGTAAAGAGGAATTAATATCCCATCTTGGGAAGATATTATACCACTCCTCTATATCAACTCTCCTTCCTCTTCTATTGTTAAAGTTTTACTTATAGGATCATACTCTTATAGCTTCTTGAATACCTCAGCTGCTATCTCATCAGAGTTACCTAGCTTCATTTGTAATGATAGTTTATTTTGTTTCAACTTAAACATAAAAAAATTGAAATTCTTTTACCTCAATATTTCTATCATCAATTATTTGGGTTTGAAGCTCCACATTTTTGGCTCTTTTCTCATCTTCAATGGCTTGAGCCATCAAGTAGCTTCTCCTTGCATTGTCAAAATAATTACATCTCCTTGGTAAACTCTACAAGGCCTTTTCTCTAGACTTTTGTTAAATCTCTACCATCTTCTACTTTTTTCTATTTTGATGAGCCCATTCTAAGCTTTCTAGTTAGTCCTCATCATCACTTACTTCCACAATAATATTTTGATCAGTAGACAAAGGATATACTTTCTTTATGATCTCTTCAAGAACTTGAGATGCAATCTCATCAAAATATTCAATGCACTTATTGTAACCTAAACTAATAGTCCACTTCATGATAAAACCCCTTGAAGGATGGATAAGTCTTTTTCATTTCCCTCTTAAAACTCATTATGTCATTAGTTTTTATCATTATTTATCTACAAATATTATCATCAAAAAAATCTGCAATCACATCTTCTTCCCATAAACCTTCATTGGAAGTAGGTTGTATCCTGTCATATACTTCAATGCATTTCTAACTACACTATAAGGGTGATATATTCTAGCAGTGATAGTTGAAAATTTATAATCTCTTAGGAAAGAATTAGTTTTCTCAATTTCCTTTTTGCCAATTTGAAAATCTACAACTTTGGAGCATCTATGCAAAAATGTTCCCTTCCTGACATTTCAACCTACCTACTTTAATGAAATTTATTACCAGAAGATTTCTCTAAATCCTAATTTTTTTGGAACATACTCTGGGAGAAGGTGGGGTGGCTAAGGGCATCCATGAACCCCAATGGTTATATAATCTTTAAAAAGAAAAAACTTCCCCAATCATTTCCTAATTTCCCTCCCTCATCATAACACGAGTTAGGCTTAACCAATTTCATAACACTCTTTGGTATCCTTTCTATTATAGCCCCTAAAATTTTCAAAACAAGGTACACAAAATCATTATAAAAAGAGATAGTATTTGAGTAAGGGTAAAATCTTTTCCATACCCTTGTCCAACATTGGATAGACAATTTGTCTACCCACTCTTATGTACTCTCAAATAATCTTTGGTTGATGAATTATACATTCTTATACATAATCAAATGCATGAACAATGAGTAGTCATGAAATTTGAAGTTTTCAAGCCTCCCTTCCTATGCTATAAGAATTTATTATGACTAGAAAAATTATCATGTAATTTATCAATGTTAATTGGTAATGACATAGGTCCTGCCAAGTTAAAAGCTTAAATGAATGTTTCTTTGTCTAGTGCATAGAGTATACTTTTGTCCCTTCTTGGAATGCTTTGTTGAATGGGTTTTATGATTTTATCAATGCCTTGACTATATAAACAACTATGAAAACCTTAAACATGATCAATTTTTCCAAATTTCTAGTCCAAGGGTTGGATATAAGAACCTTTTCCACTCTATTCCTATAAAAGTACAAAATATCTCACTTCCATTTCTATCAGGCACCTTTGCATCTATGCAAAAGATGGAGGGGTCTCTAAATACATGGCATTAGAAAATTGGAGATTAGAGGAACCTGGTAAAATCTGCAATCACTCATTTATGAAAGGAGTAGGGCCTTTTCCCTTTGCTATAGTTTCCTCAATAGCCTATGTGATCAATTCTTCTTCCTTTTGTGTCATAACTTCTAGTATCACAATAATTTCAAATCTTGTATGGTGAAATTTTCTATTCAAATTATACTCTACTCAAAAACTTCAAACAATATCCAACTGTTAATGGAAATCCTTGCTCATTTTATTTTTATTCGTTTCTAAAAATTGAAGTGTGGTATTATTATAATTAAATTTTGCATGCTCTCAATCCTTTCAATCCTTCAAAAGTTGTTTTGTCTTCACTTTTTACACTATTCGTAGCTCTAGATCATTTCCCTTTTTCTGGCATAGACATGCAATTTTAGCCTTGTTTTATGCTTTTAAAGCTATGAGTAGTGAAGTGTGATTAAACCTCTATCTCTATATTTCAGAGGTCTCTTTCTTTTTTTTGTTTCCTTTTGTAACCATGTGAAATGGGCTATTCTGATTGTTTCACAACTTTTCCACCTAATTCTTCAACTACTAGGTTAACCATGTGATGTCACACTTCAATCCATTCTCCACTTTGTGACTCTATCTTCCTTTTTACCACATGGACTTGCAAAATACTGAAGACTTCATTTAACTTTTTATTGCCTCATCGCAACTGCTAACTATTCTATTTTACTAACTATAGAGATGTAGTGATAACTACACTACTAACCATGTTTCAATCTTCACAACATTAAAAAACATTATGAGTGAAGACTATGTGAAGTGAAAAATTCATCAAACTTGACCATCTTGTAGCTTTGCAACCTTTTAGGGTAGAAGAAAGGAGTTGGGTCACAATTCTGTAGAAGTTCGTAGATTGAGATTGTACTCTTTTATAAGCGAGTACCAATTTTAGGCTCTAGCACCCAATCTAAAATTTACAAAATGGGCTCACATTTTTTATCTTGAAAAAATGGGTACCCATTTTTGAAATTATAAAAATATTAATTTTTTTAGAAACAGGTACCTGTTTTTAAAAAGTACAAAATGGGTACCCATTTTTCGTTTTCTACTTTTAAAAAAGGATACATGTTTCTAAAAATTTAAAATTTTGTTTTTTTGGGGGCATTTTGTTTGCTGATTTGACATTTTCAAAATGGGTACCCATTTTTTAAATTTAAATAATGGGTACTCATTTCTTACAACATTGGGTGAGTTTTTTTTTTCCTACCTTAGATTTTGGTTTGGGATAGGCTTGGTGAGACCAAGCCTATACCTTGACCTCTCAAGATTTGGCTAAGGCATTGAACTGACAAATTCATGCCTTGCCATAATTTTTAGACAGTCTTCCTGATCTAATTTTTTGTGAAACAAAAACCCATTAGAGCTCTCATTGTTCTAATTTCAAAAATATAAATTTTAGAGTGCTATGATTTTATTTACTATTTTTGCATTATTTTTTAATGAAAGGTGGTACCTATATGTAAAATAGTGAAGTTTACTAAAACCTTAATAACTTTTTTATTTTATTAGTTTTCTTAAGTTAATTTATATGTCATAAATCTACATACAATTCTTTTGAGGTTTTTAAAAAAAATTTAAAAAGTGAAATTTTTATCAAATTATGGTGTCCATACATGAGAGGTTTTAAAATTTACCTTTAAAGCCAATTAATAAGTAATAAAAATAAAATTATTCAATAAAAAATTAAGGGAAAATTATTGTCATCAATCTTAGGTGTATTAGGTAACTCCCTTTAAAAGGATTTATGAAAATTCATTTATTTGTGTCAAATTATGATGTATGTACGTGAGTGTGGTATGATCCTAAAACAAGCATTCTGAAAAAGTGGTTGTTTAAAGATCATTATGAAAAACAAAATTTATTATATGGGTATACAAATAAATTACATATTTAAAAACTTGATTTTGAACACAAAAAATTTTGTTTCTGAAGTTTTTTTATATTCAATCTCTAAATGCCTCAAATTTTGACATTGATTGACACAAAATTTCAAAAATAGTAAAAAACACATCCACTTTTTGTCCAAAAGTGAGACCCAAATTCTTGTACTTAGCCTTTAATTTTTTATTTCTTTAACTATAACAACCTAGACAAACAACTATTTGACACCTTATCACAATATTGCTACTTCAAAACCTAAGTATAACTTGATACTTACAATGGTGGAAAACTACTTATCTCCACATCGTTTCTCACATTATACACCATTATTATAAGCATGTGAAGTAGCGAAACCCTTTAAATTGACTACCTCACAACATCTCGGTGGCTTATGACTTAACATCTTTATCACATGTGATATTGAGAGAATAATAAATTTTAACCTCATCACCACTTTGCAACCACTAGACATATAATATTTTTTAACTATATGATGTTGTGATAATTGTCATGATTAACTGCTACTTTGTTTCATGTCTTTGCAACCAAATAATTTATCTTCTAATCAAAACTTGTGATGTTGTGATAAATATATATATCTCTTCTTTTCTACCTTAAGCTCAGATCATCTTTAACTATAGGCGATAGCCTTAAATTTGACTACCCAGGTTAGTTTTAACAACTCAAAATCTTAATTCACTTCTTAACCCCATGAAGCTACAATAACAAGCGATCTACACATCTTTTCTATAACCCCAGGTTAACTTTAACTACCTACAATGCTACAATGGCTTGTAATTATGACTACCATGGCTACCATTTGCATCATCACAACTTAAAATTCCTTAAGTCAAACCTAAGCCATGACCCTACAATTCTTAGTTAATCTCCTCTTGGAAACCCTAATTTGAAAGTTAGGCTTGACACCTCTAACATTATGATGACCCTTTTGATGATTGCTTCATGACTTTGTGGTTATCAAACTAGTTAAACATCATAATGGAGAGATGAAGCAATTAAGACAATTTTATGACATTGCAACATAAAACATGTTAGAGGCAAGACTTATAATATGAAAAATAACTAAAGGACTTGGGGATATGAAAAATTTAATGTATAACCAAAGTTTTATTATATCACTTTTTCATACTTCCATACCAACTTATGAATAATTCATCAAAATGCAGGACATGGTACCAGTTCTAGGGTTTTTTCTTAAGGATCACAATTTTTTTTGAAAGCCTAAGAAATTGAAATACAATTTCTTCTTGATTTTCCCAAGATGTCAAAATTTGTAAACTGAGTGAAAAATCATGTCATCATCCTCCACCCATTTGCAAGAAACTCCCTATTTCAATTTGTGTATGACTCTATTGCCCAACTAATATTTTAAATCAAAGATGTTAGTGTTCTCTCTTTTTAAATTAAAAATAGTTCCCTTATAGAGCCAATATTGGCTCCCATATGAATCTGAGTTTAAAATTTTAAAATTTGGATTTCCCTTGGTTCTCAAACTTTATTAGATTGGGTATGTGTTGCGGTTCCACAATGTACACCCCATTTCCTACCAAAAATGGGGACCCTCGACTCTATTTTGGGCTTTTGAAATCCTAATCTAGGATCTAAGCTATTTTGAGGTCTCCCCTAGTCCTTGAGGTCATGTTCGAGTTTTCACAAGAGAACCTAAAGGTCCAAAATTTAAGAGAATTTAAAGAAAGAGCTCAATATTAAAAACTTTAGTGCACTGGGTGCACTTCCTAAGGTGCACTAGTGTGCCCAAAATTGGAGAAAAGGCACGGTTGCATAGTTGTGCACCTATGCAGTTGTGCAAATAATCACATCATCTATTAATAGGGGATGGTCCCCCTCCCTATTCATTTTATTTTTGAATTATCACTCTCACTTCTCTCAGCATCATCTCCTAACTATAGCTTCCACACCTATTTAGGTGTGCCTCCTACACTTCTCCTCTGCTCTGTAGAAAACCTTACAAATCAAAAAATAAGAAAATGAAAAAATGTTAACAAGTTGGTGCACATCAATGCACCTACTTGGGTGCATTGATCCACACCAATGTCAAACAGAAGAGAAAAGAACAAATACAAAACACACTAAGAACATATGTGTGTGCACTAGCACATCCAACTTGGTGTGCTAATGTGCACTCAAACTCTCCAATAACACATACACCAAGCATGAGTATTGGTGCACACTAGTGCACCTAACTTGGTGTGCTAGTGCACACCAATACACATAAAACTCAAAAAACTCAAAAAGGGGGGGGGTCTCAAAACATATAAAGTGCACATTAGCACACCTCATAGAGTGTGCTAGTGCGCACCTTATAATTAGAGTTTTTGTGTTGAAAATATGCACAAATAGGTGCACCAATTGTGTCATTTTTCATTTAAAGGATTGTTTTCATGTTTTCAAATCATCTAACTTTTAGGATTTTGTTTAGGATAGGACTAAGCATTATTTTATTCTTTTTTATTTTTAATTCTAAACTAATAATCATCCCTTTGTGAAAATATAATGGCATCCTCTTTAACTTCTTTGGGTGAGAGAATGGCACTTAAACTCATCATCTTCAAATTCCAAGGAATTCCAAAAAAATTAAGGTTCTAGGATGATTACTCAGAGATCAAAGATATTGAATTGGGGCATACTAATTTGGGGGAATTCCTAAAGATTTGCTACAAACCTATTGAGAGATCGCAAATGCTCTCTACACTTATCAGATCAAGACTTGTTAATGCAGCTTTGCACCTAGTATCCATAAAATCTTTGAAACTAGTCATGACACTTGCAAAACACTTGGTCCCTAAGGAGAGGCTAGTCAAGAGTGTAATAGGATGAATTGTCCTTGATCTATGCCTAAATAATATTAAAAAAGTGTTTCATCTCCTGAGGGTAGATCAGTTCATCAAGCTTACGTATGAACAAGTAGAAAGGTGGTATTGAGAACATATTAAGGAGGTATTAGAGATCATTCAATCCTCATACCTTGTTGAGAATATTCCTTTAGGGAATAATATGGGAAAGGTTGACATGACCAAGGGGTACATGATCAAATACATTAGGTACTCCATTATACTATTGAGTAGAGTTATGGGAATACCAATAACTAGGCATTTGTGTGAGGCATCACTCTAACCCATCATAACATAGATAGTGTAGTTCCATTTTGTTACTCAGGACTTGATATCTTGACATATATTTTGATACTTGATGGATAGTAAATTTTTCTACTTATCCGATGATATTTACCTTGAGATCTTCCATTATGATATGTATTAAGACTTAATTGGCAGTCAATGGATTAATGGATATTTATTCAGTAGTACACTATTATGATAAGAAATGGAATTATGATGTGATTAAAATTAGGAAAGTCAGTAATATACAAATTTTTGAGGTTTAATGATTAAATGCATGTAAGCAAATGATGGAGAATAGGAAGTTAAATATGAAATGTGTTATATGTGAATTATAGAATAATGAAATTATCATGTATCTTTACTTTCATATGTATTTTATATGTGACATTTCATTGGATTACTGATGCTTGAGTTAATGTGCAGGAAAGGAACCATGGAAACATAATGGGGAAACAAGGTACAAGCACATGTTAATATGACACTACTAAGGTGAATCTTTAGAAAATTCGTAAACCTCATTGTGATGTGTTTAATTGTAAATGTTAGATGTATGTGTGTAGTATGTAATTCATGAGTAGATTCAGAACATGTCATGTGTGATGCATAGTGAATTTTGTGTGTGTCACTTGACACTTGTACTCATTATGTGAAAATGACATATTCTCTAAAGATGAATCATGTAGCCACCTCATCTCAAGTTAAATTTCTTAATTAAGAATTAGACTTATTGTCTTGACTTAGTAAGGGAAAAAAAGGTTGCCACCATAGGAAGCTTGCAATTGGACTTTACCTAGCATTGTGAGGGCCAAAAAGTAGCTCTAAGGTGAATTTGTGATGAAAATAAACCCTACCCACGATAATTCTTTAAGATAGGGGCCTAATAGTGACCACTATGTACCTAGAAGACCTAGGAAACCCCAAAAATAATGCATTTTATATTGAATCCGAAAATGGGAGTCATATATAGAGGCATGGCCAAATTAGAAACCCACTTGCCCACTCTCTACCTCTAGAGACATTTAGGGTTTGGAGAAAGAGGATAAGGAGCTCTACAATAGCTTTCATTTTCCATTGCTTGGAGTGAGGTTGGTACCCATGACCCATGGTGTTTATTCATTGCATTGTAGATTTGATATGGTGTAGATGTGGTTTTGTGAAGAATCTTTTTGTATGTGTGTTGAATGTGAAAAGTTTATTTTATGTGATTTATTCCTTGAATCTTGTTTTAGTCTTGATGCTCGTTTGTGTAAAATGGGTGTGAAGAATCACTCACCCTTGAAAGGGAATAGATGCTTGGGTAAAGGGGTTAGTTGGGCTAACCCATGTAGTTGAGAAACTATCCCATGTGTGCAAATAATTTTGATGTGTTTCAATGGAGTATGGACTTCATGATTACTTGCATTCTTGGGAGGTATAAGCAGGTGTATGAAGGGGGGTGAAATTGTTAAGTCTTGAAAGGGAATGTTACTTATGAGAATATGTGAATATATGTGATTCTTGGATTTGAAATTCTCCTCATGGAGAGAGCCCACCTTCACCCTATTTCTTGATTCTATTATTGAATCTATGTGCAAGCCTTGGGATGGGTTGTGTTGATTTGTGTTGTTATGGTTAGGCATGAAATGTGAATGTGAAGTATGCAACTACTTGTGTCTTGTTTCTCCAAGCTTGGTGGGTGGCCTCCTTGAGGCCTAAGTTGGGAGGTGAGCCTCCATGGTTCCCTATTTTTGTCTTTTTTTTGTAGGTTTTACTTGATGATCCTAGAAACTTGGACCTCATGTAATTATTCCCATTGCATGGGAGAAGAAGGCACTATTGTATTTGTATTGAATAGAGGAAAAATCCCTCTTGTTATGTGATCATATTGTATTGTAAGAGTGTTTCCTTGTTCTATTTCATTTGTCAATAAAGAGGTTGAGAGACATCTATTCATTGAGAGGAAGTGTTTCCATTGTGCAAATCCTTATATATTGATTTCACCACCCTATGTACATGTTTGATGAATATGTTGTATGTAGACTTGTGAAGGACATGAAAGAGGATTCCATTGTGTTGATATTGTTGTTTCATTTCTTGAACATGAATGTATTGAATAAAATAATTAAGTATCATTGTTGACACTAGTAAATTAAAAGAAACTTATTTCTTGTTAACCAATTATTCTTCACCTTCATAGAACAACTAGATTCATATTATGACCAATCTAGACTTTTGTATAGATGTAAAGTATGCATTCAATAGACATTGTATTCATATTTAGAATGTAGTCATGTATAGATAGCCTCAATGAGATCAAAATACTTGATGTTCACAAAGTTGCATGCAAAGATTTCATTTGTACTTCACATAAAAGTATCTTGGAACTAATTTTGGTATCAATTTGATAGTGGTTATATACAATACACTAGATTGCTATTAGATTATGTATTGGAGGGCATTATACTATGTTTGAATATCATCAACTTAATTATATATAGTCATAGAGAACATATGAAGAAAACTAGGCAAATAAGTTTAACTCTAACAATAAGGCTTGTAGATGCATAATATCTTGTTGGAAAATGTATGGCAATCCAGAAAAATAACCTCTCCCAAAAACAAACTCAATAAAATAATGATATCAGAATTAAATAATCATATTTATCTATTAACAATATAAAAATATATAAGTCAATTGTCATATTAATGGTGGTTACCCAAGAGGAAAACATATATATATATCCCCACCCTAGGAAGCAACCTAGCTCTAAATTTTGTCAGGACAACTTTTTAAAAAACAATAATAATAATACAAGTTGGTGGGGAAAGGTCACCCCTTCCCACTTGTCTTGGCGGCTTTTAATTAAATGGGAATTTTTTTTAATGTAGGGGGGCCCTTTTTTGGCATGCCACCCTCCTCTCCTTAGTCCCACATGGGGAGGGAGAAAGAAAAGGGTGGCAGTTAGGGGTAGGAAAATAAATTAAGGTGTGGTCTTAGGGGCTAGGTCAGCTAGGAAGTAGTGGGATAGATGGGTGTTATGATAAGAGGTAGCCTAACAAATTGGGGGGGGGGGGGGGGGGTGGTGGCGGCTATGTAAGTTATAGTTTTACATTAGGTTAGTTAAAGATGTTAAGTTAAGGTTAGATTAGTTTAGAAGTTTTGAATTTAATTTAATTTAATTTAAATTTCCAGTATAGGGAGTATGTTAGGATAGATGGAGAATTAGGTAAAAAAAATTAAGTTATGAATTTTATTAATGGGGTGCAGTAAAAAAAAATTTATTATTGTTTTATATTAAATAAGTTAAAAAAATATTAAGTTAGAATAGTTTAGGAGATTTATTTTTGAGAAGTGTAATGTATATTTAATTTAGAATAAGATTTTTTGGGGTGGCATAGGTAAGATAATTGGATAGGCAATTTAACTTTGAATATGATTCTATTACTTAATTATTTTGCTTGTTATTTTTAGTCACGGTTAGATAGAGATAAGCTAGGATATAGAACTGCAAAATTTATAAATGGAAGTATGATTAAGGGATAATTTAATTAATAAAGTATGTTGTGAAATGGATTTATTAGGATTGAAATCTTTTCTATAAGTAAGGATAACATAAATTTAGTATTTATGAAAAGGAAATATAGGAATACATTTCAAATTTTGGAATTTGAAATAAATTAGAGAATAAAGGAAAATGGATGATGGTATTAGTTGATAGTTTTATGTACTCATTCCTAATGTATCATAAGGAATGAAACTCGATATTGGAATAATGAATCATCATCTTTTTTGGAAATGATTGAAAATATCTTTAAATGAAGAATGATGGAATTGGTAAAGAATGCTTTCAGTCATTGTTTTGTCAATGATGTCAAACTTGCTAACTTTAGGAATGACAATTGCTTAAGTGATCCAAATACTATCACTTAGTTGATTGACAAGGAGGGGTTAATCAAAAAGATGTAACTAGAACACCTAGAGAAAGGTTGAAGTTATGATGTAATGAAGTATAAGCATCAGCTAAGACAATGATGAAATCATTTATTAATGACATACTTTAAGACATAGGGAATGGACACTACAAAATGCAAGGATTGACTAAACCATTTGCAAAGACTAACTAACTTCATCTATGAGTGCTGAGCAATCCTTTAGGTGTTGAGCATTAGAAAAAGGTAGTGGATGCCAAGAAAATTTCTTTAGATGCTGAGCAATCCTTTAGGTGTCGAGCATCAAAAAAAGGCAGTGGATGCCAAGAAAAATTCTTTAGATGCTGAGCAAATCTCTTAGGAGCCGAGCACTATAGAGTAAATAGAAGTTGAGTGACTCAAGAAAATAGTAGAAGCTGAGCAATATAGGAAAGCTATAGGTTCCGATTAAAGTAGAAACTATAAAGGATGCCAAGCAATCAAGACCCAGTTAATGTTGAGCATTAGTAAACCAATGATGCTGAGTTGTTGCATTATTTGTTAAAGTCAAAAGAATTGCTAGATCAATAATGATAAGTTTGTTACATTGAATTTTGTGAATTAGTTGGATGATAATGATGATGAGTAGATGTCACATAATTTTATGTAAACGATGCAAACCAATTCAAGATGAATACTGATAGATTTTCTAGAAGAAACAGTTTGGAGGGAAAACAATTTCAAAACTCAATTCAAATTGATAAACAGGAAGACATGAGTGGAAAATGAAGAACATAACTTTTTTATAAGGAGTTATAGGTCAGAGATCAAGAGAGAGAGTGAATTGGTCATAAGTTTGGTCATGTGAAGAAGCCAAGAGAAGGCTAGTGTGAAGTGTCAAGAAGAGGACACAGTGAGGAGTAAGCACGGAGCATCAAGACTCTGAGTTGATCAAGTGACCATAGAGTGCATTGGCATAATGAGTGGAAGAACTCAAGGAGATAGATCTTGAAGGGTGGACAAGTTATCAGCATTGTAAGGAAGAAAAACCAAGCAAAGAAAAGAACTGAAGAGTGATATGAAATTTGCAAGGTTAGAGTTGCAATCTTTATTAGGTCAAAACCTTTCTAATACTTTCTTACCATTGTATTGGACATTGAAATCCTACATTGCTAGGTTAGCTTAATAGCTAGGTGGGTAAGCCTCAAGAAACAAATAGAATATCCCTAGGAGAAGGGTAAGAGATCCTCAGGAGAAGGATAGGAGATCCTTAGAGAGGGATAAAAGATTCTTTTGAGAAGGTGATTGTAAATCCCATGGACTTGGGTGGGCCTAATAGCTCTATGTAACTCCTTTAATAGGGTGGAATTCTAAGTTGAATGTTCTTAAGTCTTCTAATAGGGAACACTCCTAATAGGGTGTAGAAATCCTTTAATAGGGTCACATCTGATAGTGTGTAAAGCCTTTAATAGGGAAAACCATCAAAAGTGGTTAAAATCTATTACGCAGTAATTTTGTGGGTGTCATCCCCACCCCAGTTTTACCTTCTTATCCCTGGAGGGTTTTTGGGTCACCAAAATCTTAAGTGTTATGTGGTGATGCATGTTTACTTTTCATGATTTCTTAATGTTTAATTACATGCATGATAATTTAAAGTATATGCCATTAAGGATTTGACAAGAAAAGTAAAAAGGCTAGTACTTCTGATTCACCCACATTTTATTTTAAAAAAAAATGTATTGTACATTGTTGGACCTTGAATAACTAATTCACTCCCCCTCTCAGTTATTTTAAAAGAATTCTAACAATTGGTATCAGAGCCCACTGCTGATTTGTTTCAAGGTACTAGCAGCAATAAGTTCAAGATGTCCAAGAGAGAAGTTACCAAGCTAAACAAAGACAACTTTGGTGCATGGAAAAGTCTGATGAATTTGCACCTTGGATCAATAGGTGACTATGCATAGACCTTAATCACAGCTGATCATGTAGACCCTACAGGACCCCTCACTGCAGAAGACATGAACAAGAAGAAGTAGCACAATCAAGCGATGTTAGAGATTGCTTTACCACTAAGCTGTGCCGAGTATGATGACATCAAAGATTGTGATACTACACATCAGATGTGGAAAACATTATCAAACATCTATGGAGGACATGATAATGTCAAGAGAGCCAAAAGAGAGAGCCTAAGAGGAAAGTTTGATGACATGAAAATGGAAGGAGAGAATGTTGCTCAATACAGTGCAAGAATGAAAGAAGTGGTAAGTACCATAAGAAACCTAGAAGAACAATTATCAGAAGAAATAATATGTAGAAAATACTTGAGAACTTTGCTTCCTATCTATGCTATAAGAGTATTAGCCATCCAAGAGATAAGGTGTGTACCAAGCAACACATTGTTATTTAAAGGAATAATTGGAAGACTCACTGCCTCTGAACTATCCAACTTTGACAACTACAAGCCAGAAAACTTTGAATCTCTATTCAAAGCCAAGATGACAATAAAAGACAACGAGGAGGTGCAAACAAAGAAAAAGAGTGGAAAAAGAAAGTATGTATCTAGTGACAGTAGCACTAATGAAGATGATGTAGACCAATTGGAGGCATTACTAGCAAGAAGATTTCATAGAGGAAGAGGCAAATTCAAAGGTAAACTACCAATCATTTGTATCAATTGTAATGAAGTTCATCACATTGCAGCTAGATGCACACAAAAGAAAAATTACAAGGATGGAGGCAACCTCAAGAAAAAGAAAGAGGACAAAAAGGACTATAGAGGTAAAGGCAAAAGATGCTACATTGTTGAAGAAGACTCTGATGAGAATGATGATGAAGTAGTCTATGTGGCTATCAAAGATGAATCATATGAAGATGAAGCAACTATCCTAGTAACCTGTATGAACAAGAATAACAAATGGATCATAGACAATGGATTCTCTCATCACATGACTGGAGATAAAAGTAAATTCATTACCTTTATTCAATATGAAGGAAATAGTGTTAGATTTGGTAACAATGCACCATGTCAAATCAAAGGGAAAGGTAGTATCAAGCTTACTAAAAAGATATCATGTGATAATGCATACTATGTTGAAGGCCTAAATTATAACTTGTTAAGTGTCTCACAGTTAGGCAAAATAGGATGCAAGGTTGAATTTGAAAATGGAGTTTCCAAGATCTATGATTCTCAAGGAAGTCTAATAGGAAAAGGTGACCAAACTAGGAGTAATTTTTTCTATCTAGACATGGAAGATGCTTCTTGTCTCATTGTTCAAATTGATGATGTATGGTTGTGACAATCCGATAAGCATCAACAAAATGAAGAAAGTCAGAGTTTACAAACAATACCAACTAGGGAAGATGACCAAGTAAACTTTCAAAAGAAAGGCTTATACTTCTAATGAAGTATTAGAGCTAGTTCATACTAACTTGTGTGGTCCTATTGAATTCCAAAGCTACAAAGGTGATAGATACATAATGCTATTTGTGGATGACTATTCAAGGATGAAGATAGTCATGTTCCTGAAACAAAAATCAGATGTGTTCCAAATATTTAAATAGTACTTGGCCAGAGTTGAGAAAGAGATTGGGAAGAGCCTAAAATGTCTCAGATCTGATAGAGGATGTGAATTCACATCAAGATAATTTGAAGAATTTTGCAATGAAAGAGGGATCAAAAGGCATACATCGGCACCCAAGACTCCACCTCAGAATGGTATAGAAAAAATAAGGAATAGATTAGTTATTAACTACGCCGGAACCTTAATGATGAAGAAAAATGTTGCACTCAAGTACTGGAGAGAAGCTGTAAGTACTACAATCTACACACTAAACAGAGTTCAAGTTAATAAAGGTACAAATGCAACACCTTTTGAATTATGGTATGGGAATTCTCCTAATGTAAAACATTTCAAAATATTTGGATGTAAATGCTATATATATAAAGAGTCTAGAAATAGAAAGTTTGATGTAAAGAGTGATGAAGGCACATTTCTTGGTTATTCTACTAGAAGAAAAGCTTATAAATGCTTGAGTGTTAACACTAAAAAAGTAGTAGAAAGCACAAATGTGAAATTTGATGAGCTTACAAAAGTTCAAAGTGTTGAGAACACCAAGAAAGTAGAAGAATATAAGACCTTTGTATACTTTTATGAAGGTATACCTAATAATGGTGAAGTTGCAACTCATAATGACAATCAGCAAAAAAATTTAGTATCTGCCAAGTCACAAATAGTGAATATTGAGCAGTTGACACATTTAGAAGCCAAGCTATAGAATATAGAGAATGTTCATTCATATTCTAAACTATCAATATGAAGGAAATGAAGAAATATCCGATGAAAATACACATGAAGATTTAGATTCTGAAAGAGACAACATGCAAATAAGGAAAGAATCAGTATTGGCAAAGTATGTAAGAAGACATCATCCTATAGATCAAATTATTGGAAACAAAGAGGCAAGACCAGTGACAAGGAATAGACTCAAAAGTGAGTCTTGTCTACTCAGCTAAAAAGAACAAAAATTAGTAAGTGAAACCATAAAAGATGATGACTGGTACAATGCTATGAAAGAAAAAATAGAACAAATTGAACAGAACAAGACATGGACTTTAGTCTCAAGACCAACTAACAATAACGTAATTGGAACCAAGTGGGTGTTTAGAAACAAGTTAGATGAGAATGGTGAAATCACAAGGAACAAGGAAAGACTAGTCTATAAAGGGTATGCATAAGAAGAAGGACTAGACTATGGAGAAACTTTTGCTCCAGTTGCCAAAATGGAAGGAGTAAGGACCTTACTAGCATATATAGCCTTCAAAGGATTTGAAGTCTATCAAATGGATGTTAAGTCCACATTTTTAAATGAAATACTTGAAGATAAAGTCTACATAGAGCAACTAGAAGGATTTGTTGATGAAAATAACAAAAACAAGGTATGCAAATTGCATAAGGCTCTATATGGATTAAAGCAAGCCCCTAGAGCTTGGTATGAGAGACTCCACAAGTATCTAGTGCAAATAGGATTTGAAAGAACTGATGATAATAGAAATATGTACATCAAATCAAAAGAAGGTAAGGATATCCTTGTATTTGAAATCTTTTTGGATGACATAATTTTTGGAGGAAAGGAAGCTCTTTGCAAAAGTTTTGCTAACAAAAGGAAACATGAGTTTGAGATGTCTATGTTTGGAGAAATCAAGTTCTTCATTGAATTGCAAGTACATCAACTAAAATATGGTATATTCATGACATAATAAAAGTACATCAAAGAGATACTCAAGATGTTTGGATTGGAAGACTCCAAAGTTATTAGCACACCAATGGAAATAGGACATAAGCTATCCAAAATTGATGAATCAGTTGAAGTCAATCAAACAATGTACATATCCATGATTGAAAAACTACAATATGTTGTACATAGTAGACCAGACATAGCATACTAGACATAACATTAGCAGTTGGAATAGTGGCTAGATTCTTTGCTAATCCTAGAGAAAACCATCTCATGGCAGTAAAAAGGATAATGAGGTATCTCAAAGGAACTAATTATTTTGGCCTATACTACAAAAAGAATGAGAAGTTTGAGCTCAATTCATCCACAAGTGAAAATTGGGGAGGCAACATTGATATCAGGAAAAGCACAAGTGGAGGAGCATTATTCTTAGGTAAAAGGCTAGTTACTTGGACTAGTAAGAAATAGACATGCACATCTCAGTCCACTACAGAAGCAAAATGTGTGATAGCAGCAATCAATTGCACAAACATTGTGTGGCTCAAACATCTATTGAAAGTAATGAAAGAAGAGGTAACCAAACTTGTGATAATACAAGTGCTATAAACATATCCAAGAATCTAGTAATGCATGCGAAAACCAAGCATATTGCAATCAAGTATCACTATGTCAGAGAATTGGTGGAAGACAAACAAGTGAAGATGGAGTGCATTCACATAAAGGAATAAATTACAGATATCTTCACCAAACCATTGCCCAAGGATACTTATGAATATCTTAGAGGCAAGCTGGGGGTAAAGCCCCAAACTCAAGCAGTATAAAGAAACAAAGAAGCTACCCTACATCAATAGGAGTAGATTATTGAAATATCATAAGAATGATGCAGGGGATGACAATAGGAATAGAAATTTTAGATTAGTCACAAGCATGGTGATAGAGGAAAAAGACATAAGATGCAAAGCTCACACCAAGCATGTTGAAGATGCTATACCTTTGGAATTTATGTCAAAGAGGGAGATTTATGAGAAACTGATCAATAAAAGGTAAGAGGGAGATGTATGAGAATGTATGAGATCAGTAGTAGACCAAAACAAAGAGAGAGATGAAAGAGGTAGATTCAAAAGAGATAAGAAACTAATTAGCAAGTAGCTATAAAGGATTAGGAATATAGAGTAAGGATGCAGTAGTCAAGAGGGAGAAGCAGAAAAAAAGATTCAGTTTGTATCAGCAAAAGAGGGAGACATGATACAAAAAGGAAGATATGTAATGACAAAAAGTTTTCTATTTGGTATACAATTTTGGTGGTAACTAAGTTGATTAGCTCAATAAATTGTTCATTTTGGTTTGACATCAATGCCAAAGAGGGAGATTGTTGAAAATGATTGAAAAGATCTCCAAATGAAGAATGATAGAATTGGTAAAGAATGCTTTCAATCATTGTTTTGTCATTGATGTCAAACTTGCTAACTTTAGGAATGAAAATTGCTTAAGTGATCCAAATACTATCACTTAGTTGATTGACAAGGAGGAGTTAATCAACAAGATGTAACTAGAACACCTAGAGAAAGGTTGAAGTTATGATGTTGTAATGAAGTATAAGGATCAGCTAAGACAATGATGAAATCATGTATTAATGTCATACTTTAAGACACAGGGAATTAACACTACAAAATGAAAGGATTGACTAAACCATTTGCAAAGATTGACTAAGTTCATCTATGAGTGCCAAGCAATCCTTCAGGTGCCGAGCATCAGAAAAAGGTAGTGGATGCTCAGCAAATTTCTTCAAATGCCAAGCAATCCTTTAGGTGCCGAGCATCAGAAAAAGGTAGTGGATGCTGAAGAAATTTTTTCAGATGCTGAGAAAGTCTCTTAGGAGCTGAGCACTACAGAGTAAATAGAAGCTGAGTGATTCAAGAAAATAGTAGAAGCCAAGTAATATAGGAAAGCTTTAGCTGCTAAGTAAAGAAAAAACTATAGAGGATGCCAAGTAATCTAGACCCAGTTAATGCTAAGCATCAGTAAACCAATGATGCCAGTTGCTACATTATTTGCTAAAGTCAGATCAGTAATGATAAGTTTGTTACATTGAATTTTGTGAATTAGTTGGATGATAAGGATGATGAGTAGATGTCACAAAATTTTATGTAAACCATGCAAACCAATTCAAGGCAAATACTGATGGATTTTCTAGAAGAAACAATTTGGAGGGAAAACAATTTCAAAAATCAATTCAAATTGATAAGCATGAAGACTTGAGCAAAAACTAAAGAATAGAACTCCTTTATAAGGAGTTACAGGTCAGAGATCAAGAGAGAGAGAGTGAGTTATTCTAAAAGAATTTTAACAATCTTTATAAGAATGATTATTGCTACCTAATAGACACAAATATAACAATAATTATGAATGCAATTTGGAAGTAGTTGAAATATGAAATACACTAGGTTAAGAACAACATAACTATATCATCTTAATTTGGAAATAACATACAAGGAGTTCAATTGGCTAACAAAGTTAAGGATATGTGTCTTACTTATCTATTCAAAAATTTAGAATAGTTGGGCAATGTTTGAATCTTCATCATAACCTATAACCTTAGAATGCAACCTATACACATTTAGTTATAAAAGTGTACTATTCAAGAATAACTACAACTTGATAAGAGTGTAAACCCATTCAAAATTAAACATCAAGTCATTCAACTAAATTATAAATATTAACATATCTTAAAAATAAATATTAGTTGTGTTTTTGCCATAAGTATTTTGGACATGACAACTTGAATATCTTTATGGTACATTTCATTGAAACAATCAGGAAAGCAATGATGCCGCTAGATTGGGATTCCACTCTGAGTGAGAACTTATGTGAGAAATTTGTCACAGCTAAGAATAAAAGGAAATTTTATATGACCTCATATTTGGTATACTTGTTAGCCACAAGGGTGATATATTATCTAGGATTGTACAAAAGAGGTAGCATGTAGGAGCCTAGCACATGGCCATACATTATGTACCCCCAATTGGTGAAGAAGAAGCTCTCAAAGAAGAGAAAAGAGTACATAATTGTGAATGATGCATTTATATTTGCCATAATCTGATTCATAGAAGGTTATTATGCAAAGAGGTTATCAAATGATGCAATGGCATAGTTAATAGTACTCAGAGCATAATAAATCCAATTCAAAAAATTCACATATTTGAGGGTAGCCGATACCACTATTAACTCAAAGAAGCTCCCGAGGTATCCTTGTGATAGACTTGTTCTCTTGTAGTTCTCTTGACAAATCCTATCTACCTATGATAGAGTGAGAAAACAACATAAAAAATATTGCACCTAGTCATTGGTTATAGGAACCTTTTGGGTAGATTGAAAGCAAGATATCTCCTCTTTTGAGTGTGAATGGGATCAATATCCCTTTGGAAGAATGCAATTCTTTGCGACTATGTTTTGATAACATCGGGAGAGTGCAAACTTTGGTAGGCAAAACATTGCAGCACAAAGAGGCCATTGAAGATTACTAGATGAATGATACAAATGACTACGATGTCCAAATAAGGGATTATTGTAGGATGACTTTGTACTTGAAACAAGATTCTAAGTTGTTGGGTCCCCTTTTCAATAGAGATAAAATAGGTGATAGACCTATTATGAGTGTTGAGGTTGATAGAGAGGAAAATTTGGATATTAACCATAGGGTGTTTCATGTCATTAAAATGATGTAGGATTGGATCAAGAAACAATTTGAGCTTGATTGAATTCTTGAAACAATGATCTTCCACACACAAGCTCACCTAGCTAAAGGTAGAGGGAAGAAAGTCACCATCCCTACCTTTGTATCTCAATCACTAGTAAGGCCCAAAACCATACATCAACTTAATAGGCTAGTGGGTTATTATCAAGCAGAGAAGGGTGGAGGTCAAGGGAAGAGGTAAATAATTTCTCCTCAAGAGTTGAACTAGAAAAGGGTAAAATCTTGGCACCTACATAACAACCAAAAATTAATGTACAAGGGTCAGAGGATATGAGGCATCACAAGTCCAGGTTGACCCTCAACTACCACTAGCTACTGTACCTAGCCAAACAAAAATAGAAGCTGAGATTCAAGATGTCTCTCCACCTCAACAAATAAAAAAAGCATCTCCTTCAGCACCAAAGAGAAGAAAAATCAAGGCCTCGGTCAAGAAGATGCAAAGGGTGATTAGGAGAGTAGTGCATGTCCCATCAATCCTAGAACCTATTCTTGAGGAATATGAAGAATAGGATGATGAGAATGATGTACCTTAGAATAGGAGAACCTGACGAGCTAGATCCATGAAAAAAAAAGAGAGAAGAATTTCTACTACTACACCACCACCCATCCTAGAAGAACCTTTGCAAACAACCATATCAAATGATGAAATGTAACAATGGGTTGATAAGTGGGATGTAGAGGGTAGTAACATATTTAAGATGTTAGATTTTGATTTCATGCCTATAGGAACTAAAATAATTGGGGATAAGATGAGGGAGACATTGACCAATGAACCCCAACAAGAAGATTGAACTTAGATGCCCCCAAAGTTGGAAGGTCCTAAGCATACTCCTCCATCCCCATTAAAAGTAATAGTTGTTGTAGAAAAAGACTCTACTACTCCTCTACCACCCATTACAAAGGAAGAAAAAGTTCAAAAGGAATAGGAGGAAGAGCCACAACAAGTATCAACTGTTGAAGTATTTGGAGAAGGACAAATGGTTGAATATCCTTAGCAAGCTTCCTAGGAAATAGATGCAAGAACTATGGGCTCCATTGAAATAGAGAGTGTAGAGAATGAGAAAATGGAAATCCCTAGGAAGGAGTGATAAGGGAAAGGAGGTAGTAGAGAAAACTCCTTCATCCTTAAGAGGTAGGCCTTCAGTGGAGCGGATCCCAAGATGGTTGCAAAAAGAGATGATAAGAAATAAAAGGCAACAATTCAATGTTGATGAAGAGGACATGGTAGAATTGATTCAGGTTCTAAGGAATCTTGAGTCCCCATCAAAAGAGACAATATCATTAATATTCATTAACAATTATTAGAATAAAGATTTGTTTACACAAGTGGCTATCCCTGCTCCTAATTCAAAAATAGAAGATTTAGATTCACAAGATTATCAAATCAGAGAAGTTGTGCTTGGTAAGCCTACATTAGACACTTCTAAGTTGATGGTTACAATAGGAGCTATTTAGAAGTTTGGAACAGGAAGGGGCAGAACTAATAACAATTCAAAGGAAAAAATAAAATCCTAAAAGGATATATACCTAAAGTTTTCGGTCCCTTAGATCCTAAACACCTCAAGGAGACTCTGCATGCTACACTTGAAAGAAGAGATGGAGGAGGGGTACAATTAGATCCATTTTTGAATGCCTATCAGCAATGATGGAAAAGTTTTGAGGAAGAAGGATTTCTTATCATCCAAGGAAATCTCAAGCTACTTCATGTTATGTAGGAGAATATGCATAAAATGGTAGCAATTTTGAAGCAAGATTTCACCCTTATGGATGAGGTACATACCTAGCAGGAAGATTTACAAGTGCTATAGGTGATAAAGGGATAGAGGTATAGAAAGCTTATGGACGTATGTACTGTGAAAGATTTAGATTTGATTGATGATTGGATAGAGAAGATAGTAAATAGTGATAAATTAATGGAGTCATTATATGCAGAAATCCATTGGCTCAAGGACCAAACCTAATAGCAAACTTTGGAAGTAGAGAAATATTATAGTGATTAATGTCTGTATATTTTTTAAGATAATGCATAGGAGAAATTGGTACTAGTAGAGCTATTAGTGCATAAATTTAGGAAGACTTTTGAAGAAGTTAATACTGATGAAGACATCTAGTAGGCCTTTAGGAAAGAGGAAGCCTTACTAGAATTGGATACTAAACTCAGGGATTTTGTTGAGACCCATATAGAGGTAGACAACTATAAACAAAAGGTCAAGTATAATGCTTTAGATTTACTAAATGTAGCCATAGTCACTAAGATCATTAAGAAATTCAAGGGTAAGAATCTAAACATAGCTCTAATATGAAAGGGAACAAAACTTAGATGCCAAAATTTAATTTTTGGACACTTAGTGAAATTTTGTAATTTTGGACCTTTGAGGGGCACTGGTGCCCTACTGCCCTTGTGTGCTTTTTGGCTAAAAATTATTGGAAGAATTTTAAAGAAGTTAGAGGTGCATAGGTGTGCTGATGTGCTTCTTCCAAGGTTCTCTTTTCTAGATTTGTGCTGATAGTGAATTGCTAGTTCCAAAATTAGGACTTTCCATGCATCAAAAATGCATTCTAACATTAGTTTAACCTCGACAGACGCCCAGTAAAGGATTAGCTTCCATTTTTGATACATCTAGACACTTCTACGTCAACTAAAGGCTTTCTTATTCTTTTTTTATCATAGTTTCTTTGTTGTATGATATGCAAAGGCTCAAGCATCCAATTAATGATATAAAAAATGGATGGAGTCCTACTAAGCACCGGTTAGATAGTTAGTTTGTAATAATTAGTTTGTTTTAATAAATTAAGAGCATATGATTGTATGAAGATATCTCTCACTCTCAACAAAAATTGAGGAGATAATTTCTTATAAATAATAGATTCTAATTGTAATCAAGGTTACCATTATTTTGCAATAATATTATGCTTTTGGTGCTCAGATTTGGAATGTAGTGATTCTTGCCTATATGTGTCATATTTTTTTGAATGTATGTTCATGGAATTATGATTGAGCCAAAAATTTATTGCATTATTTCTTGTATTTGCTACAAATTTACAAATTCTACTGATGTATCTAGCTCGAGGAGAAATCACCAAATTATTCTTGCACAACTTTTATTTTCACATGAGTGCACTTTTCGTAGCCTTTTGATTTGATGAAAACTGAAACATCTAATGGTTATTGAATTTCCATCGATGATTGTATCAATAGAATTAAGGAAGCACTACTCCTACTTTCATCAGTTACCCACCGATTTCTTCAAAAGCTTAACTCGTAGACATGTTGTTTTCCATAGTTTATGTCCATTAGGATTTTATTTTCATGTTATTTTCTTTAAAGTTCTTATTATTTTCTTTAATAACCCCTTGTTAAAATAGGAATTCATACTAGTTGCATTGTTAGATTACATTGATAAAAAAAAAACAAAAAAAAACAAAATATATCTCTTTTGTGTGTTTATTTGAAGTAATGAACAAATTCTACATCTTATCTGAAATCATTCAAACTAGCAAAGGCCTCTCGTGAGAAGAAAACATTAATCTTCAAATGACTAGATTCTAGTAGGTCACAAGGTTGCTCAAAACCTTGGAGTTGGTTCACAAGATTGACTTTTCAAGAGAGGAGTTCAAAAGAATTCCTTCCATTTAACATCATGCATAATGAAAACTCAATAGAAGTGGTGCTAGAAGGAAGGCCATCTTGATTTTTAGAATACAAAATTTTTTTTCCAAAGTTTTGAAATTCTGCACTTCTTACAAAGTTCAATTTTTTTTTTGAGTTTTTTTGAGAAATTTAGGTGTGTTATTGTGTTGGTGTACTAAATTTTGTAGTGCACCTCATTTTGTGAGAAAGTGTACTTCCAAAGAGGTGCACTATCTCTAGAGTTGATGCAAACTAGAGGATTTTAATCTAGAATCCCCATTTTAGCAAGCTTTAAGATCTTCACTAAGTACACACATTTCTTGAGCTTACCCATTTTCACAAACCATGTGGTGATAAAGGAATACCTCAAATCCAACTGCTTCCATTTAACATTTCATCATCTTCTTTAGCTCCTCGTCCACTTTAACCACCTGGTGGACCACCAAATATTTCAACAACTCCACCTTTGCAAAAACCACCCTTAGGTCCACCAAATCCTACAATGGCCTTTTTTGCAAATTTTGTAGAATCACCAATCAACTTGAGAGGTGCACTCCATGACCTTCCCAAGAATCCTAAGAAGTTTTGTCCAAGGTTCATTTATGGAGAAACACGAACCATTGAAGATCACATCAAAGTATTCAAAGAAACTTGCGATGGAAAATATATTGTCAATGAGGATGTGGTTCTTTGTTAGTTCCCCTACTCTTTTGGGGAAATTGCCTTTAATTTGTACATTAATTTTCCCCTTGGATGTATTGGAGACTGGGATACTTTCAAACGATTATTCCTAGAATAGTTCAAAACTTTTATCAACCCAATAATGATACATCAACAATTCATGTCAATCAAAAAGGACCCAGTTGAGATGATTTTGTGCTTTAATCACCACTTTCACATGGCATATGACAAACTCAAAACACCATATACTATACCTATTGAAGTAGCTATTTAGATTTATCTAAATTCTATGGACCCTCTTATTGTTATCTTTCTGAGAAGACATCCTGTAGAAAATATCGATACATTGAAAAAGGTCTTTGTAGAAGTAATTACATTCACTGAGTAAGCCAATCCTAATGGGGAAGGATTGATGGTTCCAACTCAAGCTACCATGACAATACCAACATATCCTATCAGAGTACCCACGATGCCTAGCCAATTTATACCTATGAATCTAGTTCCACTACAAAAAGCATCCACTCCACAAAACCTTGCTCTAACATATCTAGGGTATGAACCACCAAAAGTTGATTTCTTTGTGCAAACAGTAGCAGTTCTCATGGAAGTAGACAATAGCTTTATTTTCAAATTTGGTTAAATTGAAAAGACTATGTCATAGATGAGTAATGAGCTAACACATCTAAGGTTCTCACAAGGACAAAATAATTTTTTTTAAAGGAACAACATTGGTCCCTACAACAACAATTATGGCCAAAATTATAATAGGAACTTTAATGGAAACAACAACAACAACAATGGGAACAACAATATAGGAAACAATAATGGAGGGAAAAAATTCAATCCTCCTAACCATAATAATGGCTTCCAAAGACAAAAATGATAGTGGAAAACTCATTTGAATAATGGAAGCATTCTTGTAGACAATAACAACAACAACATTTAGTATGCAAATATTAATCAATATGATGATGGTTAAAATGCATCTAACAATGATGGTTCATTCTATGATGGTAATGAAGAGATGGATCATAGTTAAAAAGTAAATAGCAATGCTCCTCTTGTGCAATTTAATGATATGCCATTATAATCCTATGATTTTGCACAAAATGCATAGGTAGAATTGCTAGTTAATGAAGAATTCTCATTCCCTTTTAGCCAGGAACCTGACTTTCAACATGAAGAGATGTTTTTGTTTCATAATGAAAATCAAAATACATACAATCTGAGAAATAGAAAAGAATTGATGATAGATGGAGTTCCTCTAGCACTACAACCAACTTCTCCCAATCTGAAAGTGAGTAACAATTTGATGCTAGTTAGACCATCATATAGAGGACAACAAAATCAAAACCAAGGAAATGTACCTATAATATTAAAGAATCATGCTTGTTCTATTGAGAGATATAGTGTCATAGAATATTTGAAATGAATGAAGACCAACATATCCATGTTTGACATGTTGCAAAATTGTCCACAACATTGAGAGGCACTGATAAAGACTCTAGATCATACGAAGACTCCCCATAATATGAATACTGCCCCTCAAATGATAATATCTCAATAGGTTAATGCTACAAAGGCAATGCTCACTATGTTTAAAGAAAAGGTGGAGGTACCCCCATTTTTACTCAATGTCAGGATATATGGAGAGAATCTTCATAATTTTATTGATTGATGATCCTCCTGTAACATCATGCCACTATTAATGACACAAAGGTTAGGAGTCAATCCTCAACCTTCCAATTGGATAGTGATATTTTTGGATCAAATAGAGGTTAAAGTCATTGGTGTATTGAAAGATGTTTGGATACAGTTGACAATTGATCCCCAAATACAAAATCTCATTGATATACATGTGGTTGTTATTCTAGAGACATATGGACTACTTCTAAGTAGAGAATGGAAAAAATTCCTAAGGGGATGCTTTTCCATGGATTTCACTTAGTTATGGTTACCATGGAAGGAATTAAACAATCAAATCAAGATAGATTTAGAACCAAAACTAAAAATGAGGATACAAAATATAATGCCCTGAATGAGATAACATTCTTACAATCTGATTTGGGCTCATACGAATTGATTGTATTTGACACAATTCAAACAAAAATGTTAGAGGATGAAGATAAAGAACTCAAGATACTAATCCCAAATGATGAAATCATGACAAAATTCATAGATAATATGGTGGCTAATTTATAGTGTTTAGGAGAGGAAGCTAATCCCAATATCTTACTTCTTCCAAGATTTTTTTGATTGCATAAAGTTAGTCACTCCAAATTTGAATACTCATCATGTCAAGAAGCAGTCACAAAGGTATTAACAAACATGATGGGAGACAAGGATAATAAAATTTTAGAAGATGCACTCAGAAAATCAAAGTCCCATAAACTTATCTAAATATATGTAAAAGATTCAAGAGGAAATCAAAGATCTAAATTTATCATATAGTGATACCTCTTCAGATGGTGGAGGTTTTTCTTCTCCTCCCCTAGGGATAATCAAAGTTTAGAGAAGGAGACATTACGTTAAAGGTCAAGGGTGGAATTTAGTAGTCATCCATCCTAAACCTAAAGTTGATGAAATCAAAGAACTGATAGGGGAAATTTAGGAAAAACAAGAAGAAAATACACTCCCTCTATCAAGGAGTTAAAAATGGCAATCATCAAGTCCACCATGTGAAAATTTACAATGGGTTCCTAAGAAGCAATCATTACAAACCCAAGTCAAAGAAATGCTAAGCAAAAATAAACAAAAATTCAAGAAACCCAAAGAAAATCCAATCTACACAGTTTGCTTCGATGGTTCCAAATGTAGATCAGGAGCTGGTGTAGGTATTGAGTTAATTAACCCAAAAGGTAAGTCTTTCTATGCAACATATCAATTACAATTTAGATGCACTAACAATGCTGCAAAATATGAGGCATTGATCTAAGACTTCTTTTTTCATTGGAGAAAGGAATCACAACTCTCATAATCAAAGGAGATTCTCAACTAGTTATATGACAAGTAAAATCAATAAACTCATGCAATGATAAGAGGTTACTTTCTTACAAGAAAAGATTATGTGATTTGATGGATGATTTTGAAGCTTTGAATATAAAGTCTATTCCAAGAATAAAAAACATGGTAGTAGATGCTCTCACTATTTCAACTAGTGCATTACAACTAATTGAGACAATGAAATTAAAATGATTTTCCATAGAATTGGTTGTTGTTCCATCTATTCTAGACAATATTACAAACTTTCAAGTCAATCAACATATACTTGAATTAATCATGTGTAGTGGCCACTTTATAGGACAAGAGATTGATGATACTCCAAACAATAAACATAAGAATGATGAAGTCAAAGATAAAGATAAGATCCTAAATTTGGAAATTAACACTATTCCTATGGGGATGGTTGAGTTAGAATGCATTTTTGATTGTGATGAATCAACACTTAATAGAAGAATGACTCAAGGAAAGGGGATCGAGGAATGTGATTCATACAACTTAGGTACTGATGAAGATCCAAGAATGGCATGGATAGGAAAAGTGTACAATGCATAGGAGAGGGAAACATGCTCAAATTGCTTACTGAATATAAAGAGTTTATTGCTTGGAATTATGAAGAGCTAAAGACATATGATCTTGAGATTATCATGCATGAGATCCCACTAAAACTAGGTGCCAAACCTTTCAAATAGAGACAAAGACCTATTAACCCTATCATTGAACCAATGATAATCAAAGAAGTCTAGAAGCTTATGGATGCCAAGATCATCTTCCCCATCCACCATTCTACATGGGTGGCTAATTTGGTTCTTGTGCAAAAAAAGACTGGGAAAATTCATCTTTTTGTTGATTTTCATAACTTGAACCTTGCATCTCAAAAGTACAACTATCCTTTATCCTCACTAGATAAGGTTCTACAAATTATGAATGGTTCAAAGATGATTTCTTTCTTGGATGGATATTTGGGATATAATCAGGTGATGGTTGATGAACAAGATCAACTAAAGATAACTTTTACAACTAAATGGGGAACTTTTTCTTACAGAAGAATTCTTTTAAGATTGATTAATGTAGGGGCTACATTTCAGCAAGCCATGGATGAATCTTTTAAGGAATTAATTAATAAATTTATAGTTATCTACATGGATGACTTGACAGTCTTTTCTAGAGATTGAAGCACTCACATTGCCAATTTGAGATAATTATTTAATAGATGCCATAAATATGGCATATCCCTCAATCCCAAGAAACATTCATTTGGTGTTACTAAAGGGAAGCTCCTAGGTCATGTCATCTCTAAATATGGAATCTCCATTGATCCAGATAGAGTCGAGGCTATTTTGAAGTTATTGCCTCCTCATAGTTGAAAAGAACTCAAGTCTATCTTCAAAAAGATAAATTTTGTGCAAAAATTCATAAGTGGATTTGTGGAGATAGTTTTTCCCATTAATGATTTATTCAAAAAGGGGACTAAAATAGAATGGGTTCTAGAGATTAAGAAATCCTTTGAAGACTAGTACTACTTAGTCCTCATTATGAACTATCTTTCAAGATATATTTTGTTACTTCAAAATATTTGTGCATCAAGATCCTAACATAGAAGAAAGAAAAGGAAGATGAAAGACCTATTAATTTTATGAGTTGCCATTTGAAAAATGCCAAGTTTAATTATTCCAACCTCAATAAACAATCCTTTGCACTAATCAAGGAAGTAAAGAAGTTCTGCCATTTTATACTAAGAAGTAAGGTCTATGCGATTGTTCCTGATTTGGCAGTAAAGACATTATTGATGCAAAATGAACTCGACGAAAGATGAGGGAAATGGATGGTGATACTTCAAGAATTTGATCTAGAGGTCGAACCCATGAGGTTAGTGAGAGGTCAAGGACTATCAAGAATGATAGCTAATAATTGGGTTGGTGATGAAAAGAAATTTAAGTTTGATAGTGAAATAGATGAGAATGATAAGAAGAAAATGATAGTATCTCAAGTTGATATTGACCAAGGTGTAAAAAAAGATGTCTAGTACTAGGATATTTCTTACTACCTTTTACAAAATTAGTACCCCATTTGGATGAATAGTTCATAATGTAGGGGACTCAAAATGAAATGTGAGTCTTACATGCTACATGATAGAAAGTTATACAAAAGGAACTATGAGGGAATTTACCTAAAGTGCTTAGGACATGAGGAAGCAAAGGAAGTTATGTAACAATTTCATGATAAGTATGGTACACGACATGGTTCTGTAGAATCAACTTCTCATATTATTTTAAGATTGATTTATTTTTGTCCCATGATATTCAAAGACAGTTTTGAGGATGTATATTCTTGTCATATTTCTCAAACTAGTGCTAACATAGAGAGACACTTGACAATGCCGTCACAACTAGTGTATGAGGTATACCCCTTCACAAAGTGGGGGCTATATTTCATTGGTCTAGTCAATCAACCATCACCTACTAGATATATTTTTATTCTCATAGCCATGAATTATTGTATGTGATGGACAGAAGCAGAGACATTCAGAAACTACATGGCCAAACTAGTAACAAACTTCTTGGAAGAACACATTGTTACTAGGTTTGGGATGCCATTCTCCTTAGTGTGTGATAATGGATCAGATTTGACATCAATATTCTTAACTCAATGGGCATTTGAAAATAAGGTCATAATCAAGTTCTCTTCAAATTATTACCCATAAGGAAATAAGGCAACAAAATCTATGAACAAGAATTTGATCATAAGACATTTATTGTAGGAGAATCCTAAGAATTGGCATATGCAACTCAATTATGCTCTATGGATAGATCGAGTGAGGGTCAAGAATGCTTTGGGGACTTCTTAATATTTTCTTTTTTATGGACAAGAGCCAGTATTCCCAATAAACCTCAAGATTCTTGTTCTAGAACTCATGAGTGGGTATGTTGAAGATGTTGGCAGAGTACAAATTAGAATGATGAATATTTTAGAGATGGATGATAAATGGATAGCTACATTGGAGCACATGGCTAAACATCAAGCTATCGTGAAGAGGTGGTTCGACAAGAGAGCCATGATAAATCCTTCAAAATTTCTAACCTTTTTCTACTTTGTGATAAGGAAAAAAGATTAGTTGGGAAACCATACTAAGTTTCAACACTTGTGGATTGGTCCATATCAAATTATAGAGAATCTCAAAGAAAATACTTTTAGGCTCAATTCCTTATAGGGGGAATTAGTTCTATTGCGAGTAAATGGGAAATTTATGAAACATTACTTTGAAGCCTAGAAGAGCTTTAAAAAATAAAAATAATAAAAATAATAATAACATTAAATAGTTAGAATTCATTTTTGCAAGTGTGTTTATTTTCTGTGAGTGTGTTTTCTTTTAGTTGGATTTTTTTTCTTTCAATCATGTATTTTTCTTTCAAAGTTGTATCAATCTAGGGGAGTCAAGTGCACTCAAGATTTTATCTTGACATATCTTACTAACTACTCTTTTGGCTCCAATTTTAAGAAGAGGTATATCTTTGTCAAAACATTTGAATGATTATGTTTCTTATTCCAAATGAGGAAAGAATGTTAGTTATAGTAACTAGGATTTTCAGTCTTGAATTCTAGATTGTAGATTAACAAGTTCTCAACACTTTGCAAATTTATAGATTGATTGTTTTAGGTGTTGTTGAATCGAGGTTAAACACTACAAGAAGTGATCCAAACCCCAATTTTTTGAAATAGAAGGGTCTTCTCAAAGGAATTTCTAAGATCATTCTTTGGTGTGAGAGTTTCTAAAATGTTTTAAAAGAGGAACACAGGGGATGTTCACAAAGATCAAATCCAAGAAACGACACCGATGTCTCAGCCACATAGACTAAGCATGGTCAGGATTGAGAAGAAAATAAAAAGGAAGAACAATGTTGAGGATGAAGGTTTCTAAAGGATCTAAAAAGGAAAATAGATATACATTCAAAATAAGCTATCTAGTACTAAAAAATTGCTTCATCCAAGAGTCAAATGGCAACATTATGAACTACATAGAGCAAACAATTCAAAATATTTTATAGAAAATTTAAAAGAAAAGTGATAGCCTGTAAAGAGCCCTCAAACTGATTCTCTCATCTGGTCAGAAAAAGGATCAATAAATGACCTTCGTGGAGATTCCCAATGGATTATCCAAATGGGGTGGAAGATTGTTTCTAGGTTTTCACAACATTTTGATAGGCTATATCCTAAGATGTAAAAGGAAATGAATACACAACCCACACACTAAACTTGGAGCTCAAGAATTTTGGGATTTTTATTACAAAGTGACTCAAAATACACTTGGAATATTTAGGATTTAGTTGGTATTTGGCACATGTCAAAGGAATGGTTGCTGATGAAGAAATGCCTTTGTCATTTCTTCCTTTTCTTGGGGCCATTTTTTGTGGTTCCACAATGCACATCCCATTTCCTACCAAATTGGGGACCCCCTATTCTATTTTGGGCTTTTGAAATCCTAATCTAGGATCCAAGCTATTTTGACGTCTCCCTAGTCCCTAAGGTCATGTTCATGTTTTGACAAGAGAACCTAAAGGTCCAAAATTTAAGAGAATTTAAAGAAAGAGCTAATTATTAAAAACTTTGGCACACTAGGCACACCTCTTAAGGTGTGCTAGTGCACCCAAAATCGGAGAAAAGGTGCAGTTGCACACCTGTGTAGCTCCATAGAGAATCACATTACCAATTAATAGGGGATGGTCCCCTCCCTATTCATTTTACTTTTCACATTTTCTCTCTCACTTCTCTTTGCATAAACTCTCAACCATAGATTTTGCACCTATCTAGGTGTGCCTCTAAACTTCTCCTCTACTCTATAGAAATAACTAAAAATCAAAAAACAAGAAAACACAAAATGTTAACAAGTTGGTGTGCATCAGCACCCCTGCTCAAGTGCACTTATGTACACCAACATCAAATAAAAGAGAAAAGAACAAACAAGAAACAAACTAAGAATGTATGGGTGGCACTAGAGAACCCAATTTGGTGTGCTAATGTGCACTCAAACTCTCCAATAATCCATACACCAAGAATGTGTATTGGTGTGCACTAATGCAACTAACTTGGTGTGCTAGTGTGCATCAATACACATAAAACTTTAAAAACTCAAAAATGGGGGGGTCTCAAAAAATGTAAGGTGTGCACTAGCATACCTCATAAGGTGCACTAGTGCGCACCTTATAATTAGAGTTTTTTTGTTGAAAATATGCACATTGGGTACACCTATTAGGTGCGCCAGGTGCACCATTTGGCTTTTAAAGGGTTGTTTTCATGTTTTTGAATCATCTAAATTTTAGGATTTTGTGCAAGATAGGACTAAGTGTTATTTTAATCTTTTTAAATCTTAATTTTGAACTAATAAGCATCCCTTGGTGCAGATATAATGGCATCCTCTTTAGCTTCTTCAGGCGAGAAAATGGCAGTTAAACCCATCCTCTTCAAGTTCCAAGGCATTCCATCAAAATCAAGGTTCTAGGATGACAACTTAGATATCAAAGATATAGAATTAGGGCAATACTAATTTGTGGGAATTCTTGAAGATTTGCAACAAACCTATTGAGAGATTGAAAATGGTGTTTGCACTCATCACATCAGGACTTGTCAATGCAGCTTCACACCGAGTATTTGTACAATCTTTGGAACTGGTCATGAGACTTGTAGAACACTTGGTACCTAAGGAGAGGGTACTCAAGAGTGTAACAGGAGAAATTTTCCTTGATCCACACCCCAAGAATATTGAAAAAGTGTTACATCTCCTAAAGGCAGATCAGTTCATCAGGCTTACCTATGAACAAGTAGAAAGGTGGTATCAAGAGGCATTGGAGATCATTCAATCCTTGTACCTCATTGAGAATATTCCTTTGGTGAAAAAGATGGGAAAGGATGAAATGACTAGGAGGTATGTGATTGAAGACTTTGGATACTCCATTATATTGTCGAGTAGAGTTATGGTTCTACTGATAGTTGGGCATTTGAATATCTTCATGGTATATTTCATTGAAATAATTAGGAAAGCAACAATACCACTAGATTGGGCTTGCACTCTAAGTGAGAACTTATGTGAGAAATTGGTTGTAGCTAAGATCAAAAGGAAATTTTATATGACCTCATTTTTGGTATACTTGATAGCTGCAAGGGCAATAGATTATACAAGGTTGTACAAAAGAGGTAGCATGTAGGAGCCTAATGCATGGCCATACATTGTGTATTCCTAGTTGGTGAAGAAGAAGCTCTTGGATTAGAGAAAAGAGTACAAATTGTGAATCATGCATTTATATTTTCCATAACCCAATTCATAGAAGGGAATTATGAAAAGAGGTTATCAGATGATGCAATGGTGTAGATAATAGTACTTAGACCATATGACATTCAATTTAGAAAATTCACATATATGAGGGTAGCTGGTACCACTATTAACCTAAAGAAGCTCCTGAGGCATCCTTGTGATAGACTTGTTCTCTTGGAGATCTCTCACCAAATTGTGTCTACCTGTGATAGAGTGAGAAAAAAATATAAAAAATGTTTGACCTAGCCATTGGTTATAGGACCCTTCCAGGTAGATTGGAGGCAAGATATCTCCTCTTTTGAGTGTGAATGGGATCAATATCCCCTAGAATAATACAATTCTTTGCACTCATGTTTTGATAACATCAGGAGAGTGCAAACTTTGGTAGGTAAAACATTTGAGTACGAAGAAGCCATTGAAGATCACTGGATGAACACTACAAATGACTATGATGTCCAAATAAGGGATTATTCTAGGATGACTTTGTACTTGGTAGAGAAGGACCTAAAGATAAAAATTCCCCTAAAGATATGGTAACAAGATTTTGAGAAGTTGTTGGATCCTCTTTTCAATAGAGATAAAAAAGGTGATAGGCCTATTATGAGTGTTGAGGTTGATAGAGAAGAAAATTTGAATATTAACCATAAGGCAAGAAATGTCATTAAAATGATGCAAGATTGGATCAAGAAACCATTTGAGCTTGATCCAATTCCTAAAATAGTGATGTTACACACACAAGCCTACCCAAACAAAGGTAGAGGGAAGAAAGTCACCATCTCTTCCTTTGTAGCTCAATTACCAATAAGGCCTAAAACTATACATCAAATTGATAGGCTGGAGGGTAATTATCAAGCATAAAAGGGTGGAGGCTGAGGGAAGAGGAAAAGAAGTTCCCCTCTAAGAGTTGAACCAAAAGAGGGTGATCCTAGCACCTACACAGCAAGCAGAAATTAATGTGCAATGTCCTGAGGATATGGGGGCATCATAAGTCTAGGTTGACCCTCAACTACCACCAACTACTACACCCAACAAAATGAAAATAGAAGTTGAGATTCAAGAGGTCTCTCTAGTTAGGAAAATAGAATAGGCATCTCCTTTAGCATCAAAGCAAAGAAAAATCAAAACTCCAATCAAGAAGTAGCAAAGGGAAATTAGGACAGTAGTGCCTTTCCCATCAATCCTAGAACCTATTCTTGAGGAAGATGAAGAAGAAGATGATGTGGATGATGTAACTTTTAATAGGAGAACCTAGCTAGCTAGATCCATAGAATAGGACAATAGAAGAAATTCTACTACTACACTGCCACCTATCCTAGAAGAACCTCTACAGACAACAACCACATGAGAGGATGAAATGCAACAATGGGTTGATGAGTAGGATGTAGAGGGAAATGACATATTTAAGATGTCAAATTTTTATTTCATGCATATAGGAATTGAAATAATTCGGGATAAGATTAGGGATACACCAACCAATGAACCCCAACAAGAAGATTAGAGTCAGATTCCCCAAGAGTTAGAAAGTCTTGAGCTTACTCCTCGATCACCATTACAAGTCATAGTTGTTGTAGACAAAGGCTCTAGTACTCCTCTATCACCAAGTACAAAGGAAGAACAACTCCAAAAGGAATAGGAGGAAGAATCACATTAAGTATCAATTGATGAAGTGTCTAAAGAAGGACAAATGGTTGAATATCCTCAACAAGCTTCCTAGATCATAGAGGTAAGAACTGTGGGCTCCACTAAAATAGAGACTATATAAGGTGAGCCGTCACAAATAGAGAAAACCTCAAAAAGGAGTGATAAGGGAAAGAGAGTAGTAGAGAAAACTCCTTCATCCTTGAGAGGTAGGCCTTCAATAGAGAAAATCCAAAGATGGTTGCAAAAAGAGATGATAAGAAATAAAGGCAACAATTCAATGCTGAATAAGAGGACATGATAGAATTGATTGAGGTTCTAAGAACACTTGAATCCCCATCAAAAGAGGCAAGAGCATTACAATTCATTAATAGTGATCAAAATCAAGATTTTTTTGCACAAGTGGCTATCCCTCCTCCTAATTCAAAAATAGAAGATTTGGATCCACAAGATTATTAAATTAGAGAAGTTGTGCTTTGGAAGCCTACATTAGACACTTCTAAGTTGATGGTTACAGTAGGAAGTATTTAGAAATTTGGAATATGAAGGGGTAGGACTAATAACACTTTGAAGAAAAAATAAAATACTAAAAGGATATTTAGCCAAAGTTGTTGGTCACTTAGATCTTAAAAACCCTGAGGAGACTCTAAATGCTACACTTGAAAGAAGAGATGGGGGAGGGGTACAATTAGATCTATTTTTGAATGCTTGTTAATAATGACAAAAAAGTTTTGAGGAAAAAGGTGTTCTTATCATCTAAGGAAATCTCAAGCTACTTCATGTTGTGTAGGAGAATGTGGATAAAATGGTAGCAATTTTGAAACAAGATTTCACCCTTATGGATAAGGTACATACATGGTGGAAAGATTTACAAGTGCTAATGGCGATAAAGGGCCAGAGGTATAGAATGCTTATGGATGCATATACTGTAGAAGAGTTATATTTGATTGATGATTGGATAACAAAGATAGTGGATAGTAATAAAGTAATGGATTCATTAAATGTGAAGATGCATCAGCTCAAGGACCAACCCCAAGAGAAAATTTTGGAAGTAGAGAAACATTATAGTAATGCATGTCTAGACATTTTTGAAGATGATTCATAGAAGAAATTGATACTAGTATAGGTAGTAGTGTAGAAATTTAGGAATACTTTTGAATAAGTTACTACTAATGAAGATATTTGGTAGGCCTTTAGGATAGAAGAAGGATTTCTAGAATTGGATACTAAATTCGAGGATTTTGCTAAGACTTGTATAGAGGTAGACAACTATAGATAGAAGATCAAGGATAATTATAATGCTTTAGATCTACTAGATGTAGCCAAGGTTACGAAGATCATTGATAAATTCAAGGGAAAGCATCCATACATAGCTCTGATATGAAAGGGAGCAAAACCTAGAAGTTAGAATTTCATTTTTTGACACTTAGTGATATTTTTTAATTTTGGACCTTTGAGGTGCACTGGTAAATTGGTGCATTGGTGCGCTACTACATTACTCCACTTTTTGGATACAAAGTGTTGGAAGATTTTTGAAGAACTAAGAGGTGCATAGGTGCACTGATGCTCTTCTTTCAAGGTGCACTTTTCCAAAGGTGTACCAATAGTTAACTGCTAGTTCCAAAATTAGAACTTTCCATGCATCAAAAACACATTCTAATAGTAGTTTAACTCTGATAGATGCCTAGTGAAGGGTTAGCTTCTATTTTTGACAATTTAAGACACTTCTACATCAACTGAAGGCTTTCTTTTTCTTTTTCTCTCATAATTTCTTTGTTTTATGACATGTAAAGGCTCATGCATCCAATTAATGATATAAAAAATGGATCTACTCCTACTAAGGACCAGTTAGATAGTTAGTTTGTATATAATTAGTTTTTCTAATTAAATTTAAAGCATACAATTCCATGAATATATCTCTCACTATCAACACAAATTGAGGAGATGATTTGTTATAAATATTGGGTTGTAATATGTAATCAAGGCCATCATAGTTTTGCAATAATGTTATGCTTTTGGTGCTTGCATTTGGAGTGTAGTGATTCCTTCCTAAATGTATCATATTTTTGTGAATTTATGTTCATGGAATTGTGATTGAGCCAAAATTTTATTGTGTTATTTTTGGTTGTGCGATCTTTTAACTCTAGTGTTTGCTATAGTTTTACAAATTCCACTAAGGTATCTAGCTCAAGGAGAGATCACCAAACTGTTCCTGCATAACTTTTTTTCTCACATGAGCGCACTTTCTATGGCCTTGTAATTTGATGAAAAGTGAAACATCTAACAATTATTGAATTTCCAGCAATGATTGCATCAGTGGAATTAAGGAAGTGTTGCTTCTACTTTCATTGGTTTCTAACCGATTTCTTCGAAAGCTTAGATCATAGACTTGTTGTTTTCTATAGTTTATGACTATTAGGATTTTATTTCATGTTATTTGCTTTAAAGTTCTCATTATTTTCTTTACTAAGAACTTGCTAAAATGGGAATTCATACTAGTTACATTGTTAGATTGCACTCATCAAATATATATATATATAGTTCTTTTATTTGTTTATTTTGAAGTAGTGAACATATTCTACATCTTATCTAGAATCATTCAAACTAGCAAAGGCCTCCTCATGAACAAAAAACATTTATCTTCAATTGAGTGAATTCTAGTAGGTCACAAGATCTCCTAGAACCTTGAAGTTGATTCACGAGATTGACTTTTCAAGAGAGGATTTTGAAAGAATTTCTTCCATTTAGCATCATGCATAATGATAGATCAATAGTGTGTATGATCTAGCTAGTTTACATCATACCTAGTTTGGTTCAACAATAGGCCTCGGGCCATTTTGAACTAGTTCATACAAGTTCATCTAGATCAAATGGGCTCACAAGTTCACCAAATTCAAATATGGCCTACTTTAGTGCAAATTTTGAAATAAATATAGTGTAAGTCAAATATTTCAACTCATTCAACAAGTTTAGTATTGTAGACAATCTATTGAATTTATTTCAAAATCTCATATTTAAGTTCATGATTCAAAATTCAAGTCCAAATGAATATTCTCAAAAATTTCCATAATAGAAACTCATTGAAGGTACATGTACATTGGTTCAAGAATACAAAATTTGAACTCAATGGTACAATTTAGATGATCATATTGAAAGGAAGGATACAAAACCAAGAGGATATTTTCCCAAATGTTAAGCAATCATGATAAAATACAATGTATTTTGAATTAATCTATGTATAATTTTGAAGCATCAACATATACTTTTGTGATATTCAAGGCCCCTAAGATTCAAAATATGAGCAATAATGATGTTGATATTAGAATGCACTAGTAAATACCTCACTTTATACTCAACATATCCAAAATCTATTAGTTGTAGTAGACATCCACCAATAAATCTTATCCATATCAATCTTATTTTGATGGTAATAAATGATTACAAAAGGGTCAATGTAAAATAAAGTTCAAGGTTTGAGTCTAAATCTTCCCTAAATCATATTATACTCTTTCTTGAACTTCCAGAAAAAATTACTTTGACCTTAATGTTTCTCTATCTCTTAGGGTCGAATCTTAAGATTGTGAAAATAGAGGATTATCTTGGCAAAGTAGTAGTGTTTAGACTATTGAAAATATTTAGGTCTCATTAGGAGGGAAGCATAAGTAAATTCACACCTTTTAGGTGACATGAAGGTTTGCATACTTCATCAATCGAAATGCCATTCTATGGATGTTATGCACAATGATTGATATTCACCATTTATAGAAAAATAATTAATGCGTAACTGAGAATGGGAACTTATAGCTATGGAAAATCATTAGATTTGGATTCAAATTTGTAGGATTCATCATGAGATTTTAGATCTTGTGTATGCAATGGACTCAATGATATTGACATAAAAATTACTTTTCTTTGGATGGTAGTCATAACATATAGTTTGTGGTCATATAATATTCACAAAGAACACTTGTTGAGGGCTTGACATAATGTTAATAGATAAGATCAAGGATATGAGAATCAATGTGGAAACATAGGAGATATGTATGAGATATGGTTACTATATTATTCTATAGAGCTGGCATAGTAGGTGTTTATGGATTAGACTTGGGCACTAAAGATGACTCTAAACTTGGGCACATGACAAGTTGTTTTCATTTGAGGATCTCCATAATTTATCATTTTCATGAATCAAATATAGATGACATGTTCAATCCATGCCATTTTTTAAAACTCAAAACAATTGGGGATAGTGTAACATTGTGCTTGAGAAATCTCATTGTCTCTCCTTTGACAAAAAATGGTACCCACAAATAAGAGATGAATATATATTTCTAATGACTTGGGAAGTTTCATCTTCTTGCCCATTCTAACACTCTAACAAACATTAGTATATAAGTGTTACTCATAATAAATTTTCTTCCCACAACAGAACTCATTCACACCCGTGCCCTAATCCTTTCACCTTATAGATGGGATCCACAATTGAGCTTGTAGGGAGATTGATGCAATAAACCTAGTATGCCCACGATATGAAAATGAACAAGAGGTGTGAGCTATTTGTAAAAATGTGAAAGTAGATAACATAGGAGAATCTAGTTTTAGAAGTGGATCTAGGGATCCCAAAATGGTAATAAATGGTAGCCAAAGAGTATGAATATGGAGAATGACAGATTTCAAAAATTCACCAAGCAACATATAGATCATATACTTTGTACTGCCAAGAATTTATAGATCCTATAAGAAAAATTCCATTAATTACAAATAAAATCAATGGTATCTCATTATCTTATCCATCTTATGAGAAGAATCATTGGACTATTGGACTTGAAAAGAAATCCTAGTAGCATGATGGTTTCTTAGATAAGAGATTTGTGAAGTTAGAATTGAAGGAAGTGATCAAAATGCAACAGTTCAATGTGTGCTATTAGGCTATGAAGACTCTTTATAAAAAAGGGTTTTGAAAAATAGCCAACAAATATTTAAACCAATTGGTTCCTCCAAATTAGTGAAGAATATAGAAGATATAGAAATGCACATTAAAATATTGTCAAATCAAATGATTCCAAAGGTAGACACAATATATATATGTAATCAGTTTTCTTTTGAACATAAAATTTTGGTTGGGATATTACTTATTTAAAATGGAAAATCTAAAGAGTCATGAAATATATGCCACTTGTGTGGGAAGATATATTATTTTAATATACTTTAACTCACATGTCTACAAAGGAAAGAGCCTCATAAAGTTAAAATGAGAATAATCTAAAATGGTAAGTATGAAAATTAGTGTATTGGAACTATAATTGGAACAATTTTTATTTTGTCATTGATGATAAACCTTATTGGTAAGAGAGCTTCTATTTGAGTAGAGTTCCATATCAAGACGATTGATGAAGATAATTTGAGAAGAAGAGATAGTAAAAGGATCTAGAGGAAAGGTTGAGTTATTAGCAATTATAATGAGCACTCAATAGGTTAGACCTTGACAAGATAATGTCATTGTTTAATCACAAACTAAGTAGAGAAGATATTTGTATTAAAGACTGGAAGAAGTGATCAAAGGAAGACTAGATGCATAGGCTTGATTGTAGAAAGAGGAGAAGTTTAAGGAACAAGAAGTATATGTTGAGTGATGCTATTGTTGTTTGGGTGACAATATAAACCAAGCAGAATATAGTGTCAACCAAGCATCAATATTGATCAAGTATTAATAAGTGTGTTGAACATAAAATTTAGTATCTACTGAGTAATTTAGTGATGATTGATTGTTAGAAACCAATGTTGGCTAAGTGACATTTTCTTTTATTTTGTGAGGAAAACTTGTTTTCCAATCAACACAATTTAATTATCATCATATGAAAAATATGTTGAAGATATGGATGGATGACATAAAGCATTTAATGCATAACTAACCATGTTTGATAGTTTCTAGGAAATGATTCAAAGAGATGTTTTGAGAAGTTTCTAGAAGAGAAAGGGGAAAACAAAAAGATGGAAGGATTCGATGAATTTGGCCTAACTATAAGATCAACAGTGACATTTTAGGTGGAAAACAATCATGACTACCTATTTAATGAATACAAGGGATAATCTAACAAATTTTTGAGTAGTTGTTGATTTTATTTACTAGAGAACATGTGAAACATGATGAAAAATGAAGAGTTGAGGTGAAAAGGGATTTCTTGAAGGGATGCCAAGAAAATCAATGATGGAGATACTAATGAAGGCCACACAATGAGTCAATTATTGAATTAAAGTTGTTATTTTTATTTGAAAAGTGATTTTTATTTATCATATCAATCCATTTTTAATTTCCAACCATGTATCATTTTGAAATCCTTTAATCAAGGTTGACCTAATCATCATTTATAAATCATTTAATTAAGGTGATATTCTAATGAAATGTTCTGAAGCCCTCTAACAAGGCCACTCCTAACAAGGTCATTAAATCGTTTAAAAAGGTCACATTTAATAGTGTGTTTCATAACCTTTAATAGGGTTGGCTCCTCATAGAGCTCACTTCAAAAGAGTTCAAATAAGTAGCATGTTACATGTGCTTTTTTAAAAATTATGTTTCTATGTGAAATTTAGGTGTCATACTTGTCTAGGTGTTATTTGAGATGTTTTACTATTATTGTTTTACATTCTCCAAGTTTTATTTTGTTGATTATTTCTATAGAGAAAAAGCTACTAAATATTTAGGTTTGAAGAATTTAAAGTGATTAAAATTTTAATTGGTACATTTAGACATGAAGATAACTGATTCATGCCCCTCTATGTTTATTCTAACACATTCTAACAATTATTATCAGAGCATTGGTTCTTATATACAAAATTTTGAAGGAACTTGAAGCTAAATATCAAGATGTACCAAAAGGAGGTACCAAGGATGAACAAGGAGAACTTCCCTGCATGGTAGAGTCTAATGAGGTTTCATCTAGTAGGAATTTAAAGAGAAATACATGATGTATAAAATGCATATATAGAGATACCAAAACCTCTGATAGCCCAACAAATGAAAGGGAAGAAAGAACACAATCAAGCAATGTTATAGATTGCATCATCACTAAGATATATTGAGTTTGATGACATAAAGGATTGTAGTACAATGCCAATAAAATGTGGGATAAATCGTAGACCATCTATGGAGGAGAGAAATATTTTAAGAGATATCAGAAAGCTTGAGAGGAAAATTTGATGAGATAAGAATGATAGAAGGTAAAACATTGCTCAGTACTCCAAATGAGTTAAAGAAGTAGTAAATGCTATAAGAGGATCCAATGGAAAGATTGATGATAAGACTACATAAGCAAGGTTCTAAGAACTCTACTTCATATTTATGCTATTAGAGTTCTTACAAAACAAGAACTGAGTTGTACACCTAGTAATAATCTAACTTTGGAAGGATTAGTTGGTAGACTTACTACATTTGAATTTTAAAACTTGAATAATTCCACTCCTACTACTATTGAATTAGCTTTCAAATGTCAATTGGTTCTTAACAAGAAAGGAAAAGGAAAATGTGTGAATAGTGATATTGATACTTTTATGATGATCTTGATGAGCTTGAAGCATTAATAGATAGAATAATTCCAAGAGGTAAAGGAAAATTCAAAGGTTAACATACCATAATATGTTATTCATGAAAAAAGGTTGGTTATATTGTTGCAAGGTGTCCTAAGAGAGAAGAAAGAATGAAAGAAGGGAAGGCAAGTATAAAGGAAGAATAGATCACAAAGACAATAGAGGAACTAAAGACTACAAAGGAAAAGGTAAGGAATCTTGTTATATTGTTGAAGAAGAAATTGAAAAGAATTCTAATAGTAATGAAGAAGTTGTTTGTGTTACTATGAAAGAATATTTTGATGAAGATGAGAAAATTATATTAATGTCATATGTGCATAAAGGTAATAGATGGATAATTAATATTGGCTTCTCACACTACATGACTAGTGATAGAAAAAAGTTGGAAACCTTAGAACAATATAATGGTAGTTGTGTTAAGTTTGGTAATGATGCACCATATCTTTTGAAAGGTAAATGACCAATACAATTGTTTGATAAGATCAGGTTTGACAATGTTTATTGGGTTGAAAGACTTGACTATGTTAGTGTAGTTTTTTATTTCCTAGTGGGTTATTTATCTTTCCCTATATTATAGCTAGGTTTTCCCTACACTTTATTAATCTCTCTTAGGTTAATAAAGAATGTCTTATTAGGTGAGTAGTTGTGAGGTGCCACTTTCCTACATGTTAGCATCCATTAGCTATCTTGGGAAGATACTTTGCTACATTTTGTCTAATAGATGGTTTCTCCTCATTGGTCAATGTTGCCACCTCATCCCTCTTCCTAGTCTATATAAGCATGTTATCTATCTTTTATTCGACATCTCTTCCTTTTGCATCTTTTTAATGCTATTTTTCTTCTAGCATTTTCAATACTCTCTTGGAGACAAACTTAGTGTTTCTATTTTGATTTTGTATCATTTGCATTGATAGTTTAGATATCTATTCTTTGGACTAGTTTTCTAGGTTAACAATCTTTTTAGATTCTAACATGGTTGTTCCAACACATCCAAAAGGCTTGAGAAAGTCAAATTTGGCTTTCATTGCATCAAAATTGGAGACCATCATTGATAGTTGTAAAATTAGGGTTTTAATCTCAAATCTAACATTCAACTTTCATATTTGGTGTTTTCAATCAATATTGTAAGTTCTACTGAGTTATTTCTTGTCTTAAGTAGTTGATTCAACCCTTGTATGTCATTTGTTGGTTCATGGGGTAATTTTTTGTACATAAAGGCATCTATTTGATACTAGATCTACATCTATAAATTAGCAAGAAAAATGCCTTCTAGGTTTTGTTTGCAACATAGAAAAACCATATAGGTATCATTTAATTTTTGTATGCAATCTATATATTTTTTAGAATTGAAATTGAAGAGCTAGCTACAACCATACCCCACTCTATTAGCAGTTGTAGATTTGAAGGCAATTTTCAAATTCCATGTGCTTGCTCATACGAACTCTAATTCTAATAAAAAAAATTATATCTTGGCTTTTTTTTTGTGCTCTATACACTAGAAAGTCATTTTTAAATTTTGATGTAGATATTTTTAGGAAATTGCAAATTATTAGTTGTGACATCGAATAGTTATCATTTTCAAAACTTCAAGGTATCTTAACTTTCAAATACAACCTCATATCGAGGTGATTATTTTTTTGAAGGTGCATATTTTTTGAGTAGATTCTAGTGGTGCGATTTATTTCTCTAATTATTGTGCCAAAGTTTCATTTTTATCATATGCTCTTCATGAGGGTTTTTGTAATACATTGAAATCAAAACCACTTAACATTTATTGCTAGCAGTAGTTGTAAACACACTAATATAAAGTGCCAAATCATTTTTTTTGGGTGTGGGGGTGTTCTTTGATAGATTTAAAAGGGGGGGTTGTGTTCTTTGAGTTCTCTTCTTTTTGACATTTCTTTTTTGAATATCTTCATCATGGATCATACAAATATGCTCATCCTTACTCCATATAATTACTTCGAATGGAAATCATGATTGACAATTCACTTAAGGAAAGATGGATTAAATAGGATAACTAGAGGACTTGAAACTAAACCTAATAGAGATGAAGATAAGCCTAAGTGGTTTCACAAATGTGATGAGGCATACGCTATTGGCATTCTAATCATGTTTTTATTAGTGACATATACTTATTTAGATTGCAAGTATCTACCGATCTTATTATATAGTTAACAATGCTAACCAAGCATTTTAGTTGCTACCAAGTTGTGTAGTGCTTACTGAGTTCATAGTTGATATGATGTGAGTCTAGTGTTAATTGAGCCACTTAGTGTTAACCAAGTAACTCGGTTTATACCAAGCTCATAGTGAGAGCATTGACCGAGCTATGTAATGTGAATCAAGTGATTCAGTTTATATGCCAAGTTTCACAATATTGGCCAAGTCAACAATGCAGACTGAGTTAAAGACTACTTGGAAGTGATCAGTATGGATTGAGCTTCTACATCTACCTAGTGCATGATGATGCTGAGAATTAATAGTAGATGTTGAGTATAAGAACCTCACTGAGTCAGTCTTTAGAACTTGAGTTCTTGTAGTATGAGTTGACTTTGTAATATTTGTGTAAACTTCTATTGTGGCTGACTTTATAATTTTGTAATTGAATTGGTATATGTGTAATGTATTGTATCACATCCAAATCATTGAATGATAGAAGTTTAATTAGAGAAGAACAAAAGAGAAAATTACAAAGGCTACAATAGTATAAGGAGCAACAAAGATTTATCTATCAAAACAAGGTGATTTCTACACTCAGAGGAATTTCATTCAACAAACCTAGTTGTAAATTAGAGATTAGTTATTGCTTCATCCTACCAAGTGGATCAGTCAAATTATTTAACAAGTTAGACCTAATAGTCTTATGTAAATCTATTTACTGAGTGCATACTTCATTATATGTTTGTAAATCCTTTTACAAGGTGGACCAAGCAATCCTTAAAGATCCTAATAGTGTAGATCATTAGAAGTGATCATTGCAAGCCTTAACAGACCAACTTTATACTACATTACTAAAGCTTGTGGATATCATCCCCAACCTAGTTTTACTTTCTATTTGGAAGGTTTATGGGTCACCAAATCTTGTGTTAAAGTGTTGTGTATGCTTTCATGTTTTCAGTTTCTCATGCATGCAACTAGATCAGAATACATATGAAGGATTAATTAGTAATTGAAGATCAAATTTTACCTATCACTAATTCACCCCTGCCCCCTTAGTAACTTAGTCTTTCATAATATTTACAAAAATTAGTATCAAATATTTTGTGGTTCTCAGAGAAAATTTTAACAGCTAGAGCAAATATCAAAGGCTATGGAGATATTTAGACTTGACAAGGTTATTGCTAATAAGAATCTAGACTTGGAAATGACTATTTCAGAACTCAAGAAAGAAAAGAGAAACTCTCTCAATCTCTGAAAGGAAGAAAAGATCTTGCAATTAAAATGAATGATCATCTCTACACTAAAGAAAGAATTTAAGACCTTCATTCAGAAAGTAGCCTAGATGAAGCCAATGAATCAATCAAAGAACTATTAGAAAAGAATGGTTCACTATAAGAAGAAATAACAAAACTAAGAAGAGAACAAGAAATTCAGTCAATAAGACTATGTGAAGTTATGGAAGAGAAAAATAGGATAAAAGAAGAAATATAAGGAAAGAATAATGAGATTCAACATTTATCCCTTTAGTAGGCTGACTTCATTAATTAGCTCACCAATACAAATGAAGAAATTATGAATCTAAGATTAAATAATGAAAGATTGTAGAATGATCTAAGCACTAAAAGGAAAACCAATGGAACTATGATGAAATCCCAAGAAGAAATGAATTAGTTGAATGAGAAAATTTATTATAGACAAAAAGGAAAAGTAGGAATTGGATAAACAAAAGGTGAATCATCCAAACAAGGAGCTCAAAAGAATCAAAGACCTACTTGCAATCATTGTGGTAAGATAGATCATACATCAAAGAAATTTTGGAATAATGGGAAGCAAATTTCAATGGAAAGTGCTACAATTTCAATTAGCATGGTCATAGGGCTAATGAATACAAAGAGAAACCTAAGTTTGAAGGAAAATCTTACAAATGTAACAAGCATGGGCACAAGTCATTAGAATGCAAAACTAAGATACTAAATTTAGAAGCTTAGATTGTGAAAGCTATATTTTGTTGGTACTATAACACCTAGTGTAGATGCCATTACTGTGGAAAATTTGGACACATTAGAATGAATTGTGTAAAGCATCATATGAGGACAAGAGATACTACAAGAAGATGTTTTGTTTGTACAAAACTTGGTCATCTTGCCAATAACTACATGAATACTAGAAGAATTGAAGATGAAAAGAAGGGAAAAGCTAATAACATCAGAAAATAGATGAGACAATAATGGGTTCCAAAATCTTATTAGAATGCAAGTCCAAGCTGTGATGAACAAGTCACTGAAGAATTGGGTGACTCCACATTTTCCACTTGATTTCTCTAAGGAGAACTAGAATTAGGATAATAAAGAAGACATCTAATATCAATTATAGTTAGTAGGATGAAAGATCCAAATCAAAATTCAAGATACAAAATGGATCATTGAGAAAAAGATGGAAGTTACTACCGAGTAAGGTTAGGTTATTGTCTTACCAAGCAAGGTTAGGTTGCAGACTCTACTAAGAAAGGTTCAGAGTAACTAAACTATGTGTGGTTACTAAGTCACAAAAAAATTCAATGAGAATTCAATGCAAGAGAAGTGGATGACATCCTATCAACTTTAAAAAACATTCATACCAAGAAATTATGGAAAAATTTGATTTAAAAAAGTGAAATCAAAGTCATTTATCACCATGAATTTTCAAGAGCTATTTATGTAGAGCAATTTTTGAGCATTCAAGTGATTTTTGCAAATTTTTGAAAGATTTTCAAACCTTAACAAGTGAAAATGGTACCTAACAGCAGCAAGGTGAAGAATGTTTAGACATGTTGATTTGAGGTTTGGAATGGAAGCTATTGGATTTCAAGCTAACTCATGTCATTGTGAAAACCCTAGATCTGAGCAGAGTGCAATCTCAAATTCCACAAAAGGTACTTTTAATCAACAATATCCATTCTCATTTCAAATGTAAAGTTTATGATATTGGTACTTTGGAAATGGATGAAACCCTAGAGAATCTATGTGTTAATGGTGTGCTAAAATTAGAACACCAACATTTGGAAGTGAAAGGTTTAAAACATATTCCATATATGCCATGGAAATTTTAATTTAAATGGATAAGATACATCCCTATTCATGTGCATAATGGTAAATTATAGTTGGAGCAACCACTTTTAATCACAAAGAAGATGATCCATAGGATCACTAGTTTCCCTATCTTTGCAAAAGCCAAAACAACCAAAACCCTAAGTTGGGTTGAACTAGAGAAGAAAACCTTTGTCGAGTGAGATGGAAGGGGGATGAAAATAAGTAGTATGAAAACATGGAGCTAAAGTATGACATTCACATCATTGCACACAAGATATACATCTCTAGTAGGTTGAATAGTATGTCATGTGAAGCTATGGACTTGGGTTACAAAGTGGTCAAGAATAACGTTTCTCTTGACCTTACCAAGTTACTGTTGAACCAAATCAACATAAACATGGAGAGGATTAGAACTTCCAAAAATGATCCACATAATTTAGTTCACTCTTGACATGTTTATTTTTCTATATTCAAAAATTTTTCCCATCAAATGGTACTATTGTTTGGAGAAAAGATGTACTAGTCCTTTATCAAATTAATGAGTACATTTATAAAATGGGAGAGAATTATACAAGTATTATGTAAAACTATTTTGATGCATTTAAGGATAAAATGAATAAAAGATTCAAAATTCTGAGGAAATTAGTTGAGGATTACAAAGATGATGTTTGTTTCATGGTTGACAGTGACAAGGTATGCATTCAGGAAGTTAGAATAAGAATTGCATGGGTAAAACCTCTAGGATATGAGTTCAAAATTGATGAAACAAAAGAAAAAATTGAGGCATTTATCAATGATATATTTGATCCCAAAACAACCTACTTCAGTACCTATGATGAGGCAAAGGCTAGGATAGAACTAGAGATCAAGCTCTCTTAGGCAGTTAAAAAGGGAAAGAAGAGGATTGCTAAACTGAAAGCCATTACACTCTTCTATTAACTAAGAGCAAAGGAGAGGATGAAGAAAAGTCTGAGGAAGAAGAGACATTAAACAAGAAGGGTAAGGTAATCATTACCAAACCTTCCAAGACATCCACTACTTTGTTAACTAGAAGATCATCATGCAAGAAATCAGATAAAGAAGGAGGAGACATAATTTTCAAGAGGTCTCCACCCATATTTGAGGAAAGAATAAAAGCTAGCATTACAAACTTCAAGTCACTAAAATATGAGACCAATACTACAGATGAACAAAAGAAAATAGAAGATATATTAATATACAAAATAGGTAAATGGAAGTACTCACTTGATCAACTTACTTAGCAAATTCCTAATGCTTTGATGGATAAGATTAAGCTGAGATGGGAGCATGCCATGCAAATTGCAAAAGATATATATGAGCAGAACCTAAGGTAGCTTGTGCCAATTTTGAATAACAAGGAGTTGAAGGAATATTTGAAGAAAAATGAAGAAACATTAACCATGAGATTCAACACTTTTCTCTTGTTATTGAAAGAAATTGAGCACATTGTGAAGAATGCTACAAACACATGGAAGAATGTCTATCTTCTTCATAAGCCAAGTCATTTTTTTTTTAGTATAAGTGATAAGGATGATGATGATGATCAAGAAAATAAAGATGAAGAGAAAGATGATGAAGAGGTGACTCATTTTGATGATGTAGATGATGAAGAGGAACAAGGGGCAGGAAGCTACCGAGGAAGATGCACAAGATATAGAGAAAATAGACTCAGTATAGATTGTTGGAGTAGTCATAGCCTCACTTCCTCATTCTCCAAGAAAAATTGTGAAGACATCTAGCCTAGAGAAAGTTTCAATAGGATTAATTATGTCAAACATAGCTAACTCAAGCACTCAATCAATCTTTGCACCTATCTAGCTCAGCACCACATTGACTAAAGTGTCGAACACTTCATCTATTGAGCTGCAAACTCTTCTCTCTACATCAATTTTGGCTACATTAGGTATTTATACTACTAGTATTTCAATGAGTACAATATCAATTTTTGCAACTAGTCCTACCATTTCAACAATTGTTTCTATTCCTAGTATGCAAGCAATAAGTGTAAAGATAGTTGAGATGAAGCCTCAATTGAGCACAAAATGTTTGGGTAAAGGAAAAGAAAAGGAAGACCATATAGATCTTGATGAGGAGATTGTCATTCCTAAATGGGACATCTCAAATATAAATCCTGATTGGAAATTGATGAGGATCTAAAGGCAAGTTCAAGCTCTGCCCATTTCAATAAAATTGGATTTCTTGCTGATAAACAAGAAGAATTGTTAAGAGAGGAGGAAAGAATAAGATCTACATTAATAGACATTTAGAACATGACCCTCTCAAACATGGATGCAATGTAGAAGCACTTTGCACATTCAAAAATACTCATCCATGACAATAACTTCTCCATTGCAAACCATATGATTGAATTGTTAGTAGAAGTGTAGGTTGCATTGCACACATTCAAGGTCTTGCAAGAGAATTGGGACAAGACTTTGGAGCTTATCCTAAAGGTACATTCAGATTTCTTGTCACATTTTGGCATTACTATGTAAATATATAGCATAAATCTTTGGCATTAATGTAAAAAAGAGGGAGAAGATGTAAGAAGTTGTAAGGAGAAAGGGGGAGAAAATGTATATTGTATAAAGGGAAGAAGATGTATTTATATGCACTTAACTGATGTATAGTATATTGTATATTATGTATGGGGGAGCATTACAATGTATAGAAATATATCTCTTACAAAACCAAATTTGAAAAATCTAAAAAATGATATACTCTACCAAGTAGGAGACATAAAGATATTTTTGAACATTCTTGAATTCAGTATTGACTTATAAGTTTTTTTGCCACTAATTCAAAAGGTGGAGATTGTTGACATTCTATTCATGTTTTTTATTAGTGACATGCACTTATTCATATTGCAAGTATCTACCAAGCTTATTTTATAGTTAATAGTGTTGACCAAGCATTTCAGTTACTACCGAGTTGTTCAATGCTTATCGAGTTTGCAGTTGATGTGATGTGAGTCTAGTGTTAATTGAGCTACTTAGTGTTAATCAAGTAACTTAGTGTATATCAAGCTCATAGTGAGAGCATTGATCAAGCTATGTAATGTGAATCAAGCGATTCAACTTATATGTCAAGTTTCACAATATTCACCAAGTCACCAGTGCAGACTAAGTTCAAGACTACTTGGAAGTGATAAGTATGGACTGAGACTCTATGTCTATCAAGTGCATGATGATGCAAAGAATTGACAGTGGATGCCAAATATCAGAACCTCACTGAGTCAGTCTTTACAGGCCGAGTTCCTACAATATGAGCCAACTTTATAATATTTGTCTAATCTTGTATCGTGGCCAATTTTGTAATTTTGTAATTGGATTGGTATATATGTAATGTATTGTATTACAACCAAATCATCAAAAGGAAGGAGTGTAATTAAAGAAGAATGAAAGATCAAATTATGAAGGCTAAAACAATATAAGGAGTAGCAAAGATTTATCTAAGATAGAAAGGTGATTTGTACACTTAGAGGAATCTCATTCAACAAACCTAGTTGCAGATCAAAGATCATCTATTGCTTCATCATAATAGGTGGATTAGTCAAATCCTTTAACAAGGTAGACCTAATAGTCTTGTGTAAATATCTTTATTGAGTGCATACTTCATTGTATGTTTGTAAATCCTTTTTCAACGTGGACCTTGTTGGTTTTTGAAAATTTTGGAGGGTTTCCAATTACCCCAATGAGAATATGACACATCTAGGGGAAACTAACTCCCATCTTTAACATGCCATTTCAGACACTAGGCCAACTATAAGGCATTACCCTTCTTCACTTCAGGCTTTGCAAGACTTGGGCGGGTGGACCTTGAGGTTCTGATGAATGGTATAGTGAAAATTAAACATAAACCTAAACCTAATTACTATACATGAAACCCCTTATATCTCCTAATGACTTATGCAATAACAAAGATCTAAAATAGCTAAATGGAAATCTATGAAATGCAAAAGCTGAGTGAGGGTTAAACTGTTATAGCTCTTCAACATAAAATGTAACCAATTGAATTTGATTTGATTTTATGTGGGTGGAGAAAGTGGATGAAAACCATGTATGAACAACAAAATTATGACCTTGAAACAGATTAGTACCTCATCCATTGGGCAATTCATGAATCTCCCTCATGCATTTTGGATATCTAGAACACAATTCTTATGCCAAGACTCCAGATCTATCCATTTACCTTGTATATTAGATATCAATGTTTGATCTAAATCTCATTCTTACCTGATATCCTCCTCAATAAACCTGCAACCCTATTGAATCTCTGAAGCATTTACATAATTCATTAAACTACAACCAACAATGAAGCAACATAAAGCCTTAAGGGACTACAACTATGACCTAGGCTCTCTATAAAAGAACATAAAACATCACAGCTCAATTGAGAAAGGAGACAAGATTTAAACTAAAACTAAACACTTGGTGTTCCTTGTATTGATTTCATTAAAATAATATATAAAAATGCATGATATTAACTCACAAACAACCTAATAAAATAGACTATTAAATGAACAAATATTGTCATACAAGAGATAAATTGGTGGGAATGAGAAGTTGATGGGATGGGAAGGGGTGTAATAGCCAAAGCACCAACTTCATGGTCTAGAACTAGCACATCCTAGATCTTCCATTCAAAGTTCATCAATTCCAGGGCCAGTTCTACTAAGGCTTCATTCTAGAGAAAACTTTCCTAATTTTCCAACCCTTACAAAAGAGAAGAAGAAAGCATAAATAGAAAGGAAGCAATTCCTGGATTGATTATGCAAATGACATATGTCCTTTTAGAATTCCTTCCCAAGAAACTGAAAAGAATCTCTTTACCCTCTCTAAATACCTATCAAATCCCCATCATTCTGGCTCTTAAAGGCATAAAAAATCTCAGATATTTGGTAGAAAAGATAACTAATTTTTGATATCAAATTGAACTCAAAGTAAAAAGTAAAAATCAGTTAACTAGCCTTCAAAATGCAAGATAATCCTTTCCAGCTTATTTTTACCACAATCAAGCTTCAAAAAGCCTTCAAATCCACCCTCTAACAAACTCTGATGCTCAATGATGAAATTTTCCTATTCTGCTGAGAATGTCCCAAAATTCACAAATTGGCTTATATCTTGAACCGGTGAGCACCTATGTAAAAAATGACTTGATATTTGGAATGCTCATCTCACTCTTGTTCCAGTGGTATATTGGAGTGCCTATTTTGATTTAAAATTGCTCCAATTATGGCCTTCTAAAAATCAGGCTCCCATTGCATGGCTTGGACAATTGATTTGTAAAAATTTAAACTTTTAGTAAAGTTTAAACTATATGAAGTTCAGACTTTATTTAAAAAGTCTTGCATGTGAATTTGAGGGAGAAATAATAAAATATTAAAATTCAAAAATTTCCAAATCCCCCACCATTTTCTATCTAGGTCAAACCTATTGACCATCCCCATGACACATGTCAAGACATGATTGGCTCAAACTCGCATAGCTGGTGCCACATGGCATCACCTCATATGTCTTTGTCATTGCCACATCATCATGCCATCTAAATGCCATGTCATACTCACTATGTCTATATATTAAGTGGCATCCAACTTCGCTGTAACAACATAGCGATGACCCTCTGATCAGCTACATGGTACAATCTGGTGCATCTAAGATATCTTCCTGCCACATCATGGCTTGCCTTGGAATTCATGCCATGTGGCACCTTTTCATTGGTCCAAATTTTTCCACATCATCTCTTCCTCATTGCATCTACTGTCCATCTGCCATTTGTCATTCAATAGTTTATTGACTACATTGTGCAGGCCCCACAACTAGTCTTGGTAGATTTTGAGGTTTCTCATTGATTAGCTATGTCACTAGCTAGAAAACCAAGGTGTTATGGTTAACGAGGTAGCGACTAGCCAGAAAACCAAGGTGTTATGGCTAGCGAGGTAGCGACTAGCCAAATTTTTGACTTTTTTGGCAACCTACAAAAGATGATGTCACTGGCTTGTTGTGCAAGTTCATTCAAAAGTTTTCCTTATTCACCTCTAGTTGTTCTTCATGTACAAGTTGGGTAGGCCCACCATGCAAGCCACTACCATTCAAAATGGCCTTTTCTTAAGAAATTAGTGACATGGTGTGATTTTCTATTTAAATAGATAAAGAAGAAACTACCCACCCAATGTGGGATATGTCACTTTATATTGTTCTTCCTTTGCAATTTAATGTGCTCTTTGTGTGTGGCCTGGCTTTAGAACTTGATGCATCTTTTAGTATATGTGTGGATCTCTTCTTTATTGCTATAGAATTTCATGTCTTCATCAGCTTCACCTTCTTTTCATACATTTTTTTTTTCTTTTCTTAAATCTCTTGCTACTATGTGAATTCATTTTAGAAGGTGTGTGAAGCTTCTTTGTTTGCTCCAGCATGTTGCTTATTTTTAATAGCCTGTGTGTTTCATTTTGATCCAAGGATTTCATTGGTGCAGCTTTAAAGATGTCGTGTGTCTTCTCTTTATTAATGTGTGAGAGATCTACTATCTTAGTCATGGTTTACCCTTTTCTTCAATGTGGAGACTTGCACTTGTTATTTGGCATGGAGATTTCTGCTTTGAACACCTAGCTCCATTCCTATTAAACATGTGTGGAGCTCTGTATGTTTGCCACAAACTTTAGAACCTTGCCTCCCCTATGACTTTGAATGCATTGTGTTCCTCTATTGTAATGCCAACTTATTCTATGTGTTGTGTGGAGATGCTTTTGTTGGTGTTTTTCTTCATTGACGTGGCTTGCTTTTTTATATTGTTGCTTCTCTTTTGCTTGGCATCCCCATCTATTGTGGCCTGATTTTTCTCAATTGGCATGAATAGTCTCTTAAAATTGGGTTCAAATTGTTGTGGCCTTTTATCAACATGTGCTCCCTTTTAATGCATGAGCCTACTTTTTCGATTGTTAGATGACTCCTTTGCTTGATTTCTTATTTGATTTGCATGGAGATTCAATCTAGCTTTGACTACTTTTTCTTTTTCCTCTTGGTACATGAGGGAAATCCTCTTTCATGTGTGGATATCTTTATTTAGCTTCTCCTTTTTACATTGCAGGCTTGAGCTTCCTATTTTTATCATTGAATCGACCTCTTTTAAAATTATAGCTTCTCTATATTCATCCTGCTCCAAACTTAGTTGTGGTTCTTTTTTGACATGCATGGGCAATGATTTTCTTTATGGCTCCTTCCTATTTGCTAGCTGCTCTATTTTTTTGCCAACTAGAACTCCTTGATTTGTCTACGGGTTGCTCATTATTCATTTTTTCTATAAAATACCCCTTCTCCTTCTTAGACACAACTATAGGATCTTTCTTTGGTAGGGTTACATTAGATCTTTTAGCTTTGATTGGTGTACACTTGTGTTCTAATTGATCACCTTTAGTCTTTACATGTTCTAAAGCCTTAATGATATTCCCTAGAGATGAATGACTGCTACAACTTTGCCCTTAAATTTTGTTCTTAAGAGAAGCTTGCACTCGACTATCATGCTACTTTGAATCATTAGTTTTGTGAGATCCAATAGCTACTTTTCACTCCCCCTTGGAAGATATTACATACTCATGATTACCCATTCTCTTACAATTCACATGCATGTAGGACTTCAAATCTACATTAATTGCACTATCCAAATTTGATTTTTTTGGGTAAGCATGGTCTTTAGGAACCTTAAGGCCTATATGCTTGTTAGGAAGCATTGACACAAACTTTTTATCTTGCTTGGGTTCAACACTTTTGATTTGTATCTATAGAAATGGCTGAATTTTCATCTTTGTATCTATGGTATTCTAAACTAAACTTCAAGCCTACATCTTGCCCACTAAGCACTAGTCTAGGCATTCCATGTTTCTATGACTGAATAATTCTCTTTGAGCTATCAACCAACTCTTTACCAAATTTCACAAGTAAATTTTGATCACTCCTTTCATTTACTTTGCTTTTCTCTATATTTATATTTGGATTCACGTCTGCATCTATAAATTTCCCACACTTCTCTTTAGAACAATCTGAAGAGTCATTAATTTTTTGGGGTCATCAACTGTTGGTGATTTCCTATTTAAATCTCTAATATTCACCACCATCTCTTCTTCTTGCTTTGAAAACATATCCACTTTCTCTTGTTCTTTCACTTTTGACATGATATACCTTAATGTATGAAAGTGATAATTGATAATTGTAACATTTATTGGATCATTTAATGATCTATTAGCCTGATGCAATCAGTCAGACCCCAAAGTGGGTCTAGCCAAAAAAAATTCATTTTCAAACACTTGAACCATAAAATTGATCCACTAGTCACCTTGTACTAATTCAAAACACATTCAACCTTTTGAACAATCATTCAAAACTAATTTTACCATTATTTTGTGAACTATGAATTTCATGTCAGGTCCGTTGACTGGCCTTAAAAATTGATCCAAACACTTGATTGAGCTCTGAAACCTAACCCATTGATTCTTTTCTCTTCATTCTTGAACCTTATCAAATATCATCTCATGAAGAATTTGGAGTCAAAAGATATTCACTTTCAAATTTGACCCTTTCAGAAATTACCTGCAAGTAAACACATTAGAAAGCAATAAATTGGGTTTGGATTCGGCTTTGAAAATTGGGCAAACAGATACTTGAGGGCATGAAAACTAGGGCATTGGTTCATAGTCATGAGATGAATAATCTATAATTTGGGCTCATGACATATAATAGGACGCAAATGGAAATCAGTCAAAGTAGGCTACTTGGATTTTATGACTGGAAACAATGACAGAAAAGTGATTTTGGCAAATGGAATTGACCTAGAAAGGTGGTGCAAATGGATTTGTCAAGACTTGAAACTTGGTACACTTAAATTATTTTTAGAGGAAAACACAATGGTGCAATCCATTCAATATAGGAAATCATGGGTCTCAAGTTATAATGTCATGAACAGTGGTTCCAATCAACCTGCACTTTACGACACCAGCAAAAAGATAGAAATTGTGTTTGAAATCACATTTGAAAATTGATCAAACAGATTCATCATAAGTTGAGACTTCATACATAACAATTCTCTAATCCCTAAAATTTAACACAATAGGAATTTGAACATTTGGTTCAACTAGTCAAAAGTTATAACTCATCAAACAGGGCTTTCTAGAATTATGTGCAACTATAGAAATGCACAGAATAGTAAATGACCAACTTTGAGGGATTCAAAACCTAGTCAAATGGACTCAAAACAATTAAAACTGTGAAACATAAATTCTCAAGTATGGATATTAGATACTTCCAAAGTAGCAGGTCATGACACATTTTTGGGTGTGATATATTTAGATGGGAACATAGCCTCCTGTCATTGTTTGACACTCAGGGTAAAATGCAGATTTTGACACTAGCTCAAAATAGGACTTCACCAAATGGCTCAGAATCTCAATTTAACTTCATGAAACAAGTGGATAGGCTGAATGGAAGGTGTTAGAAGCATTAAACACCTCTCAAGGCTCAAAAGTACAGCCAGGTACATGTGCACTTAAAAGCGTTTAAAGGGCTTGAAGTGATTCAAAATTTGAAATAGATGCTCAAAATGGGAACACAATTTTGAGTGCCAATAGTGGCTCTATCTGGGGATGCATGCCCCTTGCAGGCATGGAAATGATTCAGATCTCTAGAGGAAGCAAACCAGACACCAAAACTACAAAATCTTCTCTCGAAAAACTTTATTTAAGCAAGGAAAACTACCACCTATTATGTACAAATGATGGCCTTGGGCCACCAAAAAGTTTTCAAAACTTCTTACCTCTATCATATAGCTGATTTTTATTCCTTTCATCATGAGAAAAACTGAAATTCTCATTCTCCTTTTTTTCACCCAACACATTAGCACTTTCAATCACTTCATCAAGCAAAACAAAACTACTATCATTATCTTCATAGTGCGTATAAAAATAAAAAATGTTTTCTTCATCTTGCTCACTATGAAAAAATGAATTAGCATGAACATAACAACTAACATCAAACTGAAACTGATCACCACTAACTAAATCATGCATGCTTTATACCAAGAACACAAAGTGCTCATATTCAACTTCGTTTAATGAGTTACATGGATCGAATTGTAACTCACCTTGTGCATCCAGATATGAAGCAAACATAAAATATGATTTCTCCTCATTTGCAATATCAGTACTCCATAAATTAGATTGAAAATATACTGCATTTTCTTCACATTCCAACAAATGATTAGATCTCAAATCACAAGAATTATCATGAAATTGCATGTTCACAATATGTTGATCCATATCAAATTTTCCCTCAAATAACTCACTAGGATAAACCATTTCATTAGTATTTCTTTTCTCATCACATGAGCAATCTAAATGTACCTCATCTTCATGAAAATGAGGAAACCATGAATCAGCAACAGACCTTATCCCTATACCTTTCTTTTCAACATGGAAGTCATCATGTGCATTGATATTAAGATTACTATCATATACACTTCCCACACTTGACATCACATATTCTGAAACTATATCTTCTTCAACATCAAATTTTGGGGAAATGACTTCACCACGTGAAATTGCATAACATGTCAAAACACAAGCATCCTTGGATAGATTAGCATACTTTTCAAAATCGTGAGCCAAGAAATCAAAAATCTCATCAACACTTAACAAGACTTCACTACTAATTTCTTTTCCTTGGTTGTGATCATTATCTGGATAGCTTGACACATCTATAACAATAGACTTATTAGTAATATATTTTGAAAAATTAGAACTATGATCATCCCATACGTCATCTTCTTTAGACAATACCTCAACAACTGGTATCTTAGAACATTGACATTCATCACTAGAAGGAAGACTATTACTACTATCACACTTTTCCTCTTCTTTATACTCATCATCATAAAAAGTTGAATCCACATTATGCACGTCATCAAGTTGCTAATTACTATCCTCTGATTCATAAAGCTGAGACTCTTCATATTCCATATCATCTTCAATAGATTCATCACATTCGTTAACATTAGACTCATTAGCCTTCAAAAAAAATTTAATTTCTGTGATAATATCTTGAAATTTAATAATCTTTTTGAACCTTGACTTGGCTGTCCAATCAACCAAATGCGGTATAAGAACTTCTACGAGTACCATTGACCATGAAGACTTCTCTAGTCTAAAGGACTCATCAAGATTCATGACTACGGACTTAAAATTCATGTAAGTTTGGAATCCATTAAGACCCTTAACATCACCAATTTTACTTATTAATGTTAAGAAAATCTTATTATGAATTTCTCTTTTCAACCTAGCAATATTTTCACGAACCTTTTCATGAGTTAGCACATCATATTGAGATCTAGACTCAAAATCCATCTCTTGAGATTTTAAACTTCTACCTCTGTTTCTTAGTGCTGAAACCACTGGATGGAGGCAACCATTTTTACCATTCAATTTTCACCAAATGTGGTATAAGAACTTCTAAGAGTACCATTGACCATGAAGACTTCTCTAGTCTAAAGGACTCATCAAGATTCATGACTACGGACTTAAACTTCATGTAAGTTTGGAATCCATTAAGACCCTTAACATCACCAATTTTACTTATTAATGTTAAGAAAATCTTATTATGAATTTCTCTTTTCAACCTAGCAATATTTGCACGAACCTTTTCATGAGTTAGCACATCATATTGAGATCTAGACTCAGAATCTATCTCTTGAGATTTTAAACTTCTACCTCTGTTTCTTAGTGCTGAAACCACTGGATGGAGGCAACCATTTTTACCATTCAATTTTCACAAAATGCACATACATGAAAATTGAAAATACCTTTATGTGTTGCTATTTGAAACCTCAAATCTGCTGATTGGCCTGGTGCTAATCTTAATTCCTCACACCACTGATGGAATCCTTTGTAGAGTCACTATCCCTTTGAGGAGAACTAAATGAAATCATACTTGCGATTCATTTCTTATCATTTCAAAAACTCTTATGACAATAGATTAAACAACACTTCAAAACTTATTGGTCAAAAATTCATATACTCTCTTTTCTTGCTTAAAATTCAACACAACTTTCAGATCTGCCTATTTCAATTGAAAAATCTTTGAAAACAATTATATAACCAATCTACACTAGTAAAGAGATCCTTTAGATAGTCACCACTCACAAATGTGAGAAAGATTTAAAACAAGTGATTGAACTAAATTTTCACTTTGAAAATTTTTGCAAATCTTTAAACACTTAAAAGAGAGAAACCATTTTTCAACAATTCTAGCTCTAAATTGACAATAATACTCTAAAAATCAAACTAACTAAATTGAGTGAACATAAAACTTAGTAGCAACACAATCTATACTCAGTCCTTCAAATATATTGCTGTCCTGAACAAAGTTATACTGGGGTGCATGAAACTTGAGTAAGAAAACTAGAAAACACATCAATTAACTTACTACAGTAACTTTTCCATGCCATCTTCTTGTTGTATTGAATCCTTTCTTAAATTCTCAAGGTTTGTCTACTATTCAGATTCAATAGATTTCCCAACACAGTCACCATGTTTTTGGTATTTGAAAACACTTGAGGGTTTCCAATTACCCCAATGAGAATATGACACATCTAGGGGCAGCAAACTCCCAACTTTAACATTCCATTTTAGACACTAGGCCAATTATAAGGCATGACCTTTCTTCACTTCAAGCTCTGCAAGACCTAGGTGGGTGGACCTCAAGGTTCTAATGAATGGTACCAATGCAAATAAAACATAAACTTGAACCTAATTACTGCAAATGAAACCCCTTATATCTCCTAATGACTTATGCAATCATAGAGATCTGCAATAGCTAAATGGAAATCTATGAAATGTAGAAGTTGAGTGAGGGTTAAACTATTATAGCTCTTCAACATAAAATGTAATGATGATTTGAATTTGATTTGATTTTATGTGGGTGGGGAAAGTGGATGAAAACCATGTATGAACAACAAACTTATGACCCTATAACAGATCAGTGCCTCATCCATTGGGCAATTCACAAATCTCCCTTCATGTATTTTGGATATCTAGAACACAATTCTTATGCCAAGACTCCAGATCTATCCATTTACCTTGTAAATTTGATATTAATGTTTGATCTAAATATACTTCTTACATGATATCCTCCTCAATAAACTTGCAATCCTGTTGAATCTCTGAAGCATTTAGATAGTTCATTGAATTACAAGAAACAATGAAGCAACATACAACCCTAAGGGACTACAACTATGATCTAGGCTCTCTGTCAAAGACCATAAAACATCACAGCTCAACCAAGAAAGGAGACAAGATTTAAACTAAAACCAAACACTTGGTGTTCCTTGTATTGAATTCATTGAAATAATACATAAAAATGCATGACATTAACTCACAAAGAACCTAATAAACCAGACTATTCAATGAACAAATGCTATCATACAAGAGAGAAAATGGTGGGAATGAGAAGTTGATGGGATGGGAAGGGGTGTTACAACCAAAGCAATAGATTCATGGTCTAGAACCAACACATCCTAGATCTTCCATTCAGAGTTCATCAATTCCAGGGTTAGTTCTACTAAAGCTTCATTCTAGAGAAAACTTTCCTAATTTTCTAACCCTTACAAAAGAGAAGAAGAAAGCATAAATAGAAAGGAAGCAATTCTCAAATTCATTATGAAAATCACATGTGTCCCTTTAGAATTCCTTCCCAAGAAGTTGAAAAGAATCTCTCTACCCTCTCTCTGTAACTACCTATCAAATCCCCATCATTTTGGCTCTTAAAGGCATAAAGTATCTCAGATATTTGGTAGAAAGGATAACTGATTTTTGATATCAAATTGAACTCAATGTAAAAAAGTAAAAATTAGTTAACTGGCCCTCACAATGCAAGATAATCTTTTTAGCTTATTTTTACCACAATTAGGCTTCAAAAAGTCTTCAAATCTACCCTCTAAAAAAATCTAATGCTCAATGATGACATTTGCTTATTCTGCTAAGAGCGCCCCAAAATTTACAAATTGGCTTATAGCTTGAACCGGTGAGCACCTGTGCAAGAACCAACTTGACATTCAAAAAGTTCATCTTGCTCCAATTCTAGTGGTATATTGGAGCACCTATTTTGGTTAACAATTGGTCCATTTATGGCTTTCTGAAGATCAAGCTGCCATTCCATCGCTTGGCAAATTATTTTGTAAAAATTTAAACTTTTACTAAAGTTTAAACTATATGAATTTCAGACTTCATTTAAAAAGTATTGCACATGAATTTGAGGGAGAAATAAAAAAATTTTGAAATTTGAAAATTCACAAATTCCCCACCATTTTCTATCCAGGTCAAACCTGTTGACTAGCCCCATGACATGTGTGAAGACATGATTGGCTCGGACCCCCATAGTTGGTGCCACATGGCATCACCTCATTCATCTTTGTCATCACCACATCATCATGCCATCTAGATGCCATGTCATACTCACTATGTCGCTATATTAATTGGCATGCAACTTCGCCTTAACAACATAGCGATGACCCTTTGGTCTGCTACGTGGCACAATCTGGCACATCTGAGATATCTGCCCACCACATCATGACCTACCCAAGAATTTGTTCCATGTGGCACCTTTTAATTGGTCCAAATTTTGCCAAATCATCTCCTCCTCATTGCATCTATTGTCCATTTGCCATTTTTCATTCAATAGTTCACTGACTACACTATGCAAGCCCCACAACCACTCCTACCAGATTTTGATGTTTTTTGACAATTCACTATGTCACTAGTTAGAAAACCAAGATTTTCTATTTAGCAAGGTAGCGACTTGCCAAATTTTTGACTTTTTCGGTGACCTACGAATGTTGACATCACCGGCTTGTTGTGGAAGTTTGTTCAAAAAAATTTCTTATTCGCTTCCAACTATTCTTCATGTACAAGTTGGGTAGGCCCACCATGCAAGCCACTACCGTTCAAAAAGGCCTTTTCTTAAGACATTTGTGATATGGTGTGATTTTCTATTTAAACAGCTAAAGAAAACACTATCCACCCAATGTGGGATATATCACTTTATATTGTTCTCCCTCTGCAATTTAACGTGCTCTCTGTGTGTGGCTTGGCTTTAGAACTTGACACATCTTTTAGTATATGTGTGGATCTCTTCTTTATTTCCATAGACTTTCCTGTCTTCATCGGCTTCACCTTCTTTTCATACATTTTTTGTTTTGCTTTGCTTAAAGCTCTTGCTATGGTGTGAATTCCTTTTAGAAGGTGCATGAAGCTTCTTTGTTTGCACCAACATGTTGCTTGTTTTTAATAGCCTACGTGTTTCATTTTGATCCAAGGCTTTGACTCGTGTGACTTTAAAAATGTTGTGTATCTTCTCTTTGTTATTGCATGAGAGCTCTGCTATCTTAGTCATGGTTTACCCTTTTCTTCAATGTGGAGACTTGCACTTATTATTTGGTGTGGAGACTTCTTCTTTGAACACCTAGCTCCATTCCTTTTAACCATGCGTGGAGCTCTATATGTTTGCCGTAGAATTTAGAACCTTGCCTCCCCCATGACTTTGAATGCATGGTGCTCCTCTGTTATAACAAAAACTTCTTCTCTATGTTGCATGGAGCTGCTTTATTGGTGTTTTTATTCATTGGCATGGCTTTCTTTTTTATATTGTTGCTTCTCCTTTGCTTGGTGTCCCCATTTTCTGTAGCCTACCATTTCTCAAATGGCATGAGCAATCTCCTAAAATTGGCTTCAAATTGCCATGGCCTTTTATCAACATGAGATCCCTTTTAATGCATGAGCCTCCTTTTTAAATTCTTAGACAACTCTTTTGCTTGATTGCTTACTTGATTTGCATAGAGATTCAATTTAGCATTGACTGCTTTTGCTTATTCCTCTTGGTACGTGAGGGCAATCCTCTTTCATGCATGGATATCTTTATTCAGCTTCTCCTTTTTACACTCCAGGCGTGAGCTACCTATTTTTAGCATTGAATCAACCTAATTTAAAACTATAGCTTCTCTAGTTTCATCCTACTCCAAACTTAGTTGTGGTTCTTTTTTGACTTGCGTGGGCAATGCTTTTCTTTATGGCTCCTTCCTATTTGTCGGCAGCTCTATTTTTTTGCTGACTACGACTCCTTGGTTTGTCTGCAGGTTGTTCTTTATTCATTTTTTCTATAAAATGCCTTTCATTCTTCTTGGACACAACTATAGGATCTATCTTTGGTAGGGTTACATTAGATCTTTTAGCTTTGATTGGCATAGACTTCTATTCCAATTGATCGCCTTTAGCTTTTACATGTTCTGAAGCCTTAATGATTTTTGCTAGAGATGAATGACTACTATGACATTGCCCTAAAATTTTGTTCTTAAGAGAAGCTTGCACTGGACTATCATGCTGCTTTGAACCATTAGTTTTGTGAGAGCCAATAGCTACTTTTCCCTCCCCTTTGGAAGATATTACATCCTAATGATTACCTATTCTCTTATAACTCACATGCATGTACGACTTCAAATCTGCATTGATTGCACTATCCAGATTTGATTTTTTTGGGTAAGCATGGTCTTCAATAACCTTGCCTATATGCTTGTTAGGAAGCATTGACACAAACTTCGTATCTTTCTTGGGTTCAACACTTTCTATTATATTTGCAAAAATGGCTGAATTTTCATCTCTATATTTGTGGCATTCTGAACTGAACTTCAAGCTTGCATCTTGCCCACTGAGCACTAGTCTAGGCATTCCATGTTGCTATGACTCAACAATTCTCTTTGAGCTATCAACCGACTCTTTGCCAAAGTTCACAAGTAAATTTTGATCACTCCATTCATTTACTTTTCTTTGCTCTATATTTATATTTGGATTCACATCTGCATCTATAAATTTCCCACACTTCTCTTTAGAACAATCTGAAGAGTCATTAATTTTTTGGGGTCATCAACTGTTGGTGATTTCCTATTTAGATCTCTAATATTCACCACCATCTCTTCTTCCTACTTTGAAAACATATCCATTTTCTCTTGTTCTTTCACTTTTGACATGATATACCTTAATGTATGAAAGTGATAACTGACAATTGTAACATTTATTGGAGCATTCAATGATCTATTAGCCTAATGCAATTAGTCAGTCCCCAAAGTGGGTTTTGCTACAAAATTTTCATTTTCAAACACTTGAACCATCAAATTGATCCACTAGTCACCTTGTACTAATTCAAAACTAATTTTACCATTGATTTGCAAACTATGAATTTCATGTCAGGAGGTCTATTGAATGGCCTTAAAAACTGATCCAAACACCTGACCGAGCTCCGAAACCTGACCCACTAATTCTTTGCTCTGCATTCTTGAACCCTATCAAATCTCATATCATGATGAATTCAGAGTCAAAAGATATTTGCTATCAAATTTGACCCTTTCAGAAATTACCTACAAGTAGACACATTAGAAAGCAATAAACTGGGTTCAGATTCGGCTTTGAAAACTGGGTAAACAAATACTTGGGGCCACAAAAACTAGGGCATTGGTTCACTATCACAAGATGAATATGAATCTATAATTTGGGCTCATGAAAGGCTACTTGGATTTTATGACTGGAAGCATTGACAGAAAAGTAATTTTGGCAAATAGAATTGACCTGGCAAAGTGTGCAAATGGATTTGTCAAGACTTGAAACTTGGCACACTTAAAGTATTTTTAGAAGAAAACATAATGATACAATCCATTCAATCTAGGAAATCATGGATCTCAAGTTATAACATCACAAATAGGAGTTCCAATTAACTTGCACTTTATGACACCAACAAAAAGATAGAAATTGCATTTGGAATCGCGTTTGAAAACTAATCAAACAAATTCATCATAAGCTGAGACTTGAAACATAACAAGTCTCTGAACCCTAAAATGCAACATAATAGGAATTTTGACATTTGGGTCAACTGGTCAAAAGTTATAACTGTAAGGAAACTCAGGTGTAGAAACAGTTTCCTACACTAATCTCATAAGGAAAGTATGATGCAAATCCTATTAAAATCTTCTACACTTATAGATTCAATATCATGTAAACAACAATATTTCAGCCAAACATGCATACAGAAAATAGATAGAGAAAGGAACACATAACATAAGGATTTTTTGGTGGGGAAAAACCTTTCGGTAAAACAACCCCACCCCTTCAGAACCTGCACAATGTATTATCTTCAACACAAGGTTACAATACACTTGCAATGCAAGTTCAACATCAACAACAGAAGACTCCAGTAGCTACTCGCAGTACCAACAATACACCTTTTTCACATTGCTTCTCTTTGTAACCCTAAAAATGCTTATAACATGCGCTTCACTTTAGGGCTACTCCCAAAAGGTAAACCATATTAGGGTTTTACCATTCTCCGAGAAAATAGGAACCCCACTATTGGGGTAGAGTGAATAGTACTCAAATATCTTAGTTGCCACATGTCTTCACCTGTCATTGAATCTTTCTAACATAGCTTTTACGTGTCATAGGAATATGTCATAACCATTTTAGTCATGATCTCCTTACACACAATTCAAGATGTCGACACAACAACATTATTTGCAAGAAATACATTTTACAAAATAAATAATAAGAATAGGAATTATACAAGGTTGAGACACCTTATTCCTAACATTCTCCCACTTGTCGAACACCTTGTAAGAGCAACAGGAACATAACAGGAACTAACTGCTATAGTCCAAAAGGCCCATAGACTCTGAACACCATCTGAACTTCTCAGTGCCCACTGGTTTCATTAATCTATCTGCAACATTCTTCACAGTATCTACCTTTTCCAAATTTACCTTTCCATCTTCCACCATATCTCTCACAAAGTGATACTTCACATCAATATGCTTCGTTCTAGCATGGAAAGTTGGATTCTTTGCAAGGCAAATAGCACTCTAACTATCACACCAAATAGTAATTTGTTTTGCATCAACACCAACATCAGAACACAATCTCTTAAGCCAAATGGCTTCCTTAAAAGCATGAGTAGCAGCCATGTACTCAACTTTTGTAGTGGACAAAGAAACCACAGGTTGTCACTTGCTCATCCAACTGATGGCACCACCAAACATAGTGAACACATAAGCACTAGTCGATCTCCTAGGGTCAAATATCACCTGCCCAATCTGAATCCACAAACCCATGAATGCAAACTGAATGTGGAGATCTAGAAGAGTTACCATGATAACATATGGAGTAATCTGATGTACCCCTTAAATATTTGAATACTCGCTTAACTACATCCCAATGTATCCATCTAGGATTAGCCATAAATCGACTCAAGACTCCCACTGCTTGGGAAATGTCTGGTCTAGTATAGACCATAGCATACATAAGACTGCCAACTACACTAGCATAATATACTCTACTCATGTCCTCCACCTCACTAGGAGATTTTGGACAATCATCTACAGATAACTTTATTCCCATAGGAATAGGAACACATAGTGGTCTACAATCTGCCATGCTGAACCAGTCCAACATAGACTTCACATACTTACTCTGACTCAACCAAAGTTTTTTGTTAGACCTGTCTCTACTAATTTCCATACCCAAGATGTACCTAGCTGCCCCAAGATCTTTCATCTCAAACTATGCTGACAACTAAGATTTAAAATCAGAAATCATACCCTTACCCTTCCCAAACAGCAACATATCATCAACATATAATGCAACAATAAGAAGGTGATCATTTTCAATTTTGAAATAAACACAATGATCTGATTTCAATCTTACAAATCCAATTGACAACACAAAGGCATCAAACTTAAGGTACCACATCCTAGGAGATTGCTTCAAACCATATAGAGATTTCTTTAATTTGCAAACTAAGGATTCTTTACCTTTAACAATGCAGTGTTCAGGCTATGACATATAAATCTCTTCCTCCAAATCACCATGAAGGAAATTTGTCTTCACATCCATCTATTCTATCTCTAAATCATATGATGCAGCAAGAGATAACAAAAATCTAATAGATGTCAACTTTGCAATACGAGAGAATATTTCACCATAATCTATTCCCTCTACATGTGAATACCCCTTTTGCAACCAATCTAGCTTTGTACCTTTCAACACTTCCATTTGCACAAAATTTCTTCTTCAACACCCATTTAAAGCCAATAGATTTTCTCCCTTTAGGAAAAGGTACAAGGTCCCATCTTTTGTTTTTCTCTAATGAAGCCATCTCATCATCCATAGCCTCCATCCAAGAACCCGCATCTTCCATGCCCAAAGCCTCTTTCATAGATCTAGGCTCATCAATGTTAGTAATCAAAGCAAAAGCACAACTGGAATCTAACATAGAATAACCAAACCTTTCTGGTTGCTTTCTTTCTCTCATGGATCTCCTCAAGGGCTGAGGTTGAGTTTGTTCTTCCTCTTCTTCTAAACTATAAAAGATGCAAGAGCTCTCCTCATCATTAGACCCAACATGGTCTCTCTGTTCAGTCTTCTCAGGGGTAGGAGACAACTAAACAGCATATTTTTCCTTTTCTTTTTCATCTGGTTGTAGCACAATAGGAGAAGATGTTAACTCCCTACAAATAACATTTTTTCTATACAACACCTTACTAGTCATAGGATCCCAAAGCTTGTATCCTTTCCCATCATCACTGTACCTAATGAAAATACATTTAACAACTTTGTTTTCAAACTTAGATCTTTTCTCCATTGGAACATGTGCATAAGCTTCACAACCAAAAACAAAAAGATGTCTAACTGAAGGCTTCTTACCAGACCACACCTCCATGGGTGTCTTACCAACAAGGGCTGATGTAGGAGATCTATTAACCAGATAGCAAACAGTGGCCATAGCTTCAGCCCAAAACCTTTGTTCTAAACCAGCTCCACTAAGCATACTCCTAGCCTTCTCCATCAGTGTCCTATTCATTCTCTCTGCAACTCCATTTTTTTGTGGGGTATACGGAGTCGTCTTATGCCTCTCGATACCTTGTTCTTTATAGAACTATTCAAACTTTGCTGAGCAAAACTCACCACCTTTGTCAATTCTCACACACTTAATCTTCTTACTAGTCTGATTCTCTACAAGGGCTTTAAATTCCTTGAATCGACTAAAGAATTGTGTCTTACTTTTAAGGAAATAAATCCATGTCCTTCTACTATAATCATCTATGAAAGATACAAAAAATATAGACTTGGAGATTGAAGGAACTTTTAGAAGACCAAATACATTAGAATGAATAAGATCCAAAATGTCAGAAGATTTGTGAGAACTAGGGTAAAAATGAACACGATTTTGTTTACCATATACATAGTGTTCACAGAAGTCAAACTTGAGATTTCAATCATTTAACCCCTCAACAAGATTTTTATTTTTCAAGGTTTTGAGACCCTTCTCACAAATGTGACCAAATCTCAAATGCCACAACATTGTCTTTTTTGTAGGAAGATTTCCTTCCAAAGTGTTTGCACCCTTAGGTACACTTGTTGCACTACCATCAGAACCACTAACCACAGTCTTCTTTACTACTCATTCAAATGGTGGGGATGAAGTGATAGCTGCTCTCTTCTTTCAAACAGAAGAACTATTACACTGAGAAATGTGTGCATCAAGCTGAAACAAAGTACCTCTCCTAGTACCCTTAGCAACCACCATAGCTCCTCTCATCATCTTATATCCATCTTTAGAAAAAACAACTTGCACACCTGCATCATTCAACATACTTACAGATAATAGGTTTCGTGCCAAACCTGGAATGTGCATAACTCCATTGATTCCCTTTACTCATCCATTAGGAAATTTGATAGTGACCCTTCTACATCCAACTATCTTTAGGTGAGAATCATCACCCAAGTACACCTTTCTACCATCAAAATCTTCATATCTTGAGAACCAATTTTGATGAGAGGTCATGTGAAAAGATGCACCCAAGTCAACCAACCACACATCATCAGATGCATAGGCTGCCAAAGCTACGATGAATACATCACCATTTTCTTGAGATTTTTCAGAACCAGAATCTAAGGCTTTCTTCTTCTTCTTAGGCTCTTTACAGTCTTTATGAAAGTTCCTAGTCTTATCATAGTTCCAACATTTTGCCTTGGATTTATTGGAAGTCTTTGACTTCCTACAGGATTTGGATCTACCCTTATTGTCAGACTTATTGTCAATTTTCTTCCCTCTTTCCGTGGATCTCCCACGAACAGCAAGGGCTTCTTTTTTCGAAATGGAAGCCTTTCTCCACATCTCCTCTGATAGTAGCAAAGAAACCACATCATCCATTTTGAAGGTGACTAATGTGCTTTCGAGAGCCATCACAAGATGGTCCCATGAATCCGGTAAAGAACACAAAAGTGTGTAGCAATGATCCTCCTCCTCTAACTTGAAACCAGTTGATGTCAACTATGTAGCCAACAGATTAAATGCATTTAAATGATCCATTAAGGATCCACCTTCCTCCATTCATAGAGAATACAACTTCTTCCTCAAGAACAACTTGTTCACCAAGGATTTGGCCTGATACACAGCTCCAAGTCTCTCCCACAAACTATATGTAGTTTTCTCATCTAGAACATTCAGAAGGACTACATCGGTTAAACAGAGTCTTATGAGACCCTTAGCTTTACAGTCTTTGATATCCCAATCTGCTTGAGCTATAGTTGCTGGTCTTCTAGTGCTTGTAGTCACTTCCCATAGGTCATGATCTTCCAACATGTCTTCCATCTTGAGTTTCCACAACTTGAAATTAGTGCCATTAAATTTCTCCACCTCCATTCTTCCATATGATGAACTCGACATCTCAATCTAAAAATAAGATTTAGGATGCTCTGCACAAGACTCCCACTCAACTTGAGATTAGCTCAAAAAACCCTACCCAACAACTAGGATACAAAGTTGATCAAGCTCTAATACCATTTGTAAGGAAACTCAGGTGCGAAAATAGCTTCCTACACTAATCTCATAAGGAAAGTATGATGCAAATCCTATTAAAATCTTCTACAATTACAGATTCAATATCATGTAAACAACAATATTGCAGCCAAACATGCATATAGAAAATAAATAGAGAAAGGAACACATAACACGAGGATTTTCCAATGGTGAAAAACCTTTCGATAAAACAACCCCACCGCTTCAGAACCTGCACAATGTATTATCTTCAACACAAGGTTACAATACACTTGAAATGCAAGTTCAACATCGACAACAAAAGACTCCAGTAGCTACTCGTAGTACCAACAATACACCTTTTTCACATCGCTTTTCTTCGCAACCCTAAAAATGCTTATAACATGCGCTTCACTTTAGGGCTACTCCCAAAAGGTAAACTATATTAGGGTTTTATCATTCTCCAAGAAAATAAGAACCCCAAAAAATTTCCCACTATTGGGTTAGAGTGTATAGTACTCAAATATCTTAGTTTCCACATTTCTTCACCTATCATTGAATCTTCCTAACATAGCTCTTACGTGTCATAAGAATCTATCATAACCATTTTAGTCATGGTCTCCTTACACACAATTCAAGATGTCAACACATCAACATTATTTGCAAGAAATATATTTTACCAAACAAATAATAAGAATAGGAATTATACAAGGTTGAGGCACCTTATTCCTAACAATAGCTTGTCAAATAGGGCTTTCTAGAATTATGTGAAACTACACAAATGTATAGAATAGTAAATGACCAACTTTGAGGGATTTGAAACCTAGTCAAACAGACTCAAAAATATTTGAAATATGAAACATAGGTTCTTAGCTATTGATATTAGATACTCCCAAAGTGGCAGGTCATGACACATTTTTGGGTGCGAGATATTCAAACAGCCTCATGTCATTGTTTGACGATTCGGCTCAAAATAGGACTTCGCCAAATGGCTCAGAATCTCAATTTAATTTCATGAAACAAGTGGATAGGCTGAATGGAAGGTATTAGAAGTAGTAAACACATCTTGAGCCTCAAAGGTATAACTGGGTACATGTGCACTTAAAAGCATTTAAAGGGCTTGAAGTGATTCAAAATTTGAAATAGATGCTCAAAATGAGAACACAATTTTGAACACCAATAGACGTAGTAGTCCTTAATACTCCTAATAGGTTAGATCATTAGAAGTGATCATTGTAAGCCTTAATAGGCCAAGTTTATACTATAGTACTAAAGCTTGTGGGTATCATCCTCACCCCAATTTTACTTTCTATTTGGAAGGTTTCTAGATCACCAAATATTGTGTTAAAGTGTTGTGTATGCTTTCATGTTTTCAGTTTCTTATGCATGCAACTAGATTAGAATACATATGAAGGATTAATTGGTAATTGAAGATCAAATTTTATCTCTAACTAATTCACCCCTCCCCTCTCAATAACTTAGCCTTTCATAATATTTCCAACATATGGAACTTTGTATTTTTCTATTTGTTTTGATTTTTTCTTTCACATTGAGTCTTTAGATACACAAAATGAAATATGGACAAAGCTAGAAACACTAATTGGCATGCAAGATTCAATGAGGGGCCACCTATTGGAAAATAAACTAATTAGTTTAAGTCTAGAGAATTTCAACACAATCCAAGATTTCCTCACTAAATTGAAATCACTAAGGATGTAGATAAAATAATGTGGAATTGAAAAGGAAGATGAACAACTAATTTTTAGTATTCTCTCTAAGATAAGCTCATAGTATGTCATGTTTGTCTCTACCTTCTATGTTGTTAAGGGTACACTTAGTACTCAATTTACCATGCCATCTTCAGATGATTTTTCTATCAATCTCACTCAAGAACATGAAAAGTTAATCTAGATGGGCACTCTTAAGTCCTCTAAGTCACATGCATTGGCTGCCAACCAAGGAAAAAAGAACAAAAAAGGAAAAAGTAGTAACAAAAATAGTAAGGATAAGAAATAAGAATAGTAAGGAGAAGAAGGATCAGCTACCAGTTGCTTCAAAAGCAACTTTTGATACCCCATCTTCCTAGAGTGATAAGCCTAAGAAAGAGAAGGTCCAATGTAACTATAGTAAAAGACCCTGTCATGATGGACATAAATGTCTAAAGAAACAAAATGATCACTTGACACACATTGTTGACAAGAATAATATTAGAGTTTCCAAGTCTATCAAATAGAGTTCTAATGAGGGATCTAATAAGGAAAAAGAAAATAGTAAAGGGAAAGGAAAGCGCAAGGCCCTTATTTCAGTTGCTTCTTCACCATACACTTAGGTTCTTGATTTAGGTGCTTTGCACCACATTGTTTCATCTAAGGAAGAATTTTCATCTTTTAGGATGTGTGCTATGCCTTCTATTTTCATGGGTGATAACACTCCTATTGAGGTGTGTGGGAGATGACCTATTGTTGTGGGGGATGGTACATTCCATGATGTTCTTTCTGTACCCTCATTATCAACTAATCTCCTATCGATATACTAGATTACTCACACATATTCAAGAAAATAGGTTGAGTACACTCCTAATTTAGTAGAGATTCATGCCTTTCATAGTGGTTCTATAGTTTCCATTGGGAGAGAATATAATCATTCATGACTCTATCTATTTTCTCACTTTGATACTAATCCCACTTCAATAGTTTTTCTCACTCACTCTAATGATGTAAGTAAATTATGTCTTGAGTGATTTGGCCCTTCAAAATTTTGCTACTTGCAGCAACTCAAACAACAAACCATGGTGATAGGGTTGCCTTTAATATAGTTTTTAGGTGATGTTTTCCAAGGTTGCATTCTTGTTAAACATCCTAAGGAAAATTTTGACAAAGTTAAGGCATGGGGAGCTTTACAAATACTAGAGTTAGTTCACAATGATTTAGCTAGTCCATTTTAGCATTCTTCTTTCAATGGGGCCTAATATGTACTCACATTGATTAATAACTTTTCTTGATATACTTGGGTGTACTTTGTCAAATAGAAGTCAGAGGTATTTGAACATTTTTAGGACTTCAAATTTTTTTTAGAGAAGCAATCCAAGAAAGCCATCAAAGTTTTGTGCACTGAAAATGGTAGTGAGTATGTCTACCATCAGGTTGAGATATTTTACACTTTAGAGGGGATTGATTTAGAACATTCAATTTCATACAATCCTTAGTAGAATGGTGTTACAAAACATAAGAATAGATCCTTGAAGGAAATGGAAAACTCTATGATTCACTCTATATCTCTTACACCATATTATTGGGTAGAGTCCATTAACTATGCTTATTATATCCAAAATCATCTCCCCCATCAATCCTTGAAGGGAGTTACTTTTTTGGAAGTTTACAGTGGTCAAAAACCATCAATTAAGCAATTTTGAGTTTTTGGTTCTCTTGCATGGGCCAACATTCCTACAAAGAAATGCAATTCCTTGGATCTACATAGTAGAATATTTGTAGGTTACCCTAATTGTGTAAAAGGTTATCAATTTCTCCACCCTACTACACATGTGTTGTTCATTAAGAGGAGTGTTGAGTTTGAGGAGGGTGTTGGAAATGATTGAAATGATCATAAGAACAATTGGTGGAATAATATATGGAACTGGTAAAGAATGTCCTCAATCATTGTTTTGTCATTGATGTCAAACTTTCTACTTGTAGGGATGAAAATTGCTTTAGTGATCCAAATACTATCAATTAGTTGATTGTCAAGTTGGAGGCAATCAATAAGATGTAACTAGAACACCTAGAGAAAGGTTGAAGTTATGATGTTGTAATGAAGTACAAGGATCAGTCAAGCCATTAATGAAACAATGCATTGGATGACATACTAAAAGATACAAAGAATGAGCACACTGAAACATATCAAAGATCTAAGGTTTTAGCTAAGTATTTTGTAAAGCTCAAACAAAGTTTATTAGAGAGAAGGTGTTGAGCAAGCTAGTAAGAGCCGAGCAAATTCCTAGTTAAGTGCCGAGCAGAATCAAGTGCCGAGCAAGTTCAAGTGCCAAGCAAAACCAAGTGCCAAGAAGAATCAAGTGTTGAGTGCTGAGCAAGTATGGGTGCCAAGTAACACAGAGGTGCCAAGCACCAGTAACTCAATAATGTCGAGTAACACAGAGGTGTCGAGCACCAGTAACCCAATAATGCCAAGTTGTTGCATTATTTAGGAAATCAAAGATTCGTCAAGTCTAAGCTGATAAAGTTGTTATCTAGAAATCTGTGAATTAAAAGGAAGATAAGAATGATGAATTGGTGGCACAGAACACCATGTAGAATGTTTTTAATATACAACTGGTGAAGTTTCAAGAAGAAAACAAGATATGGGGTAGATACATTGTATCCTACCTAATCCATTTTAAAACCCTAAAATTGGAGGGGGAGAATTGAGAGACAAAAGAAAATCAGACTTGTATATAAGAAGACATAAGTTAATGGGAAAATAGAGTGGAATAGAGGGGATAGTGAGAGAGAGAGCCGTGGTCAAGCATAAAAGCATGAAATGCTGAAGAATGAGCTAAGGAGAAGATAACACAGGAACTCTATTTGGATAGATGACCACAAGGATGATTGCATTGGTAGAATGAGTAAGAAGACTCAAGGAGAGGAAGCTTGAGAGGGAGACAAGCAGTCAAAGCTGAAGTGATTGAAGCCAAGCATAAGGGTTGAACAAAAAGAGTGATCTAAAATCTGCAAAGTATGTTGTAAGTTATGTCAGATCAAAAGACCATTATCGTTACTTTCTAGCAATTGTAACAGTAAGATAAATTCTATGGAATTAGGTTGGTTTAACAGCCATTAGATAAATCCTTTAATAGGGTGACATTCCAAGTGGATGTTCTAAAGACCTTTAACCAGGCCCATTCCTAATAGTTTGGTAAAATCCTCTAACAAGGTCACATTTAACAGTGTGTTGTAAGCCTTTAACTGGGTAGGATTTTAATAGGGCATCACTTTAGAAGAGTGAGAACCAAGTAGCATGTTACTGGTGGTTTTTCCCAAATTGGATTTCCACATAAATCATTGTGTCATGTGTTGATCTTGAATGTTTTATCTTTGCATGTTGATTTACAGTAATTTACTTATATGACTGATTTAAGTTTGAACAGATGAAAAGGGTATGACTTCATTAAAAGGTATTAAAAAGGGTATTAATAGGGCATTTGGACCTTGAATAACTAATTCACCCCACCCCCCCCCCCCCCCCCCCCCCCCCCCCCCCCCCCCCTCTTAGTTATTCTAAAGAATTCTAACAATTGGTATCAAAACCTGACTGTTGATTCGGTTTAAAGGGACTACTAGCAAAAAAGATCAAAATGCCAAAGAGAGAAGTTCCCAAGCTCAACAAAGATAAATTTGTTGCATGGAAAAGTTTGATGAAGCTAATTCAATTGTCACTGAACATGTAGATCCAACAGGTGCTCCTACTACCGAAGACATGAAAAACAAACAAGAACACAACCAAACAATGCAGGAAATTGCCTCTGCACTTAGCTATGCTGAATTTGATGATATCAAAGGATGTGACACTGCATTCAAAATGTGGAAAGCCCTATTAGACATCTATGGAGGAGATCAAAATGTACAAAGAGAAAAAAAGAAAAAGTCTCAGAGGAAAATTTGATGACATGAAAATGGAAGAAAATGAGAATGTTTCTCAATATGGTGCAAGAATAAAGGAAGTGGTAAGTGCAATAAGATTATTGAATGGTCAACTGGATGAAGATACTATTAATAGTAAGTTTTTAAGAACCTTGCTCCCTATCTATGCTATTAGAGTATCAGCAATACAAGAGCTAAGATGTATACCAGGAAATAATCTAAGCTTTGAAGGTATAATAGGTAGACTCACTGCATTTGAGTTATCTAACTTTGACAACTATAAACCTGAAAATGTTAAATCTACTTTTAAGGCTAAGTTATCACTAAAAGATGCTGAACAGGTGAAATCAAGGAAATGAAGAAAAATGAAGTATGTATCTAGTGACAGTAGCACTGATGAGGAAGATGTGGAACAATTGGAAGCATTTCTCACTAGAAGATTTCATAGGGGCAAAGGAAAATTCAAAGGTAAGATGCCTATCATTTTTTTCAATTGCAATGAAGTAGGTCATATTGCTGCAAGATGTCCACAGAAAAAGGATTCCAAGGAAGGAAAAAAATACAAGAATAAAAGAGATGATGACAAGAGAGACTACAAAGAAAAAGGTAAGAAGTGTTATATTGTTGAAGAAAATTATGATGACAATGATGATGAAGTTGTTTATGTAGCCATGAAGGACCAATCTGATGAAGAAGAAGCCATAGCACTGGTGACATTTATAAACAAGAATGACAGATGGATCATAGACAGTGGATGCTCACATTACATGACAGGAGACAAAAGCAAGTTTGTTAACTTTACTCAGTATGATGGAAATAGTGTTAGATTTGGTAATGATGCTCCATGTCAAATTAGAGGAAAAGGTTCCATTAAGCTCACAGACCAAATTTCACGTGACAATGCATACTATGTTGAAGGATTAAACTACAATTTACTAAGTGTCTCACAATTAGGCAATATAGGTTGCAAAGTGGAATTTGAAAACAAAACCGCAAAAATCTATGACAATGATGGTAAACTAATAGGAAAAGGAGATCAAAAAAAGACTAATTTGTTTTACCTTGATATGGATGATGTTTCTTGTCTATTTGCAAAATTTGATGATGAATGGTTATGGCATAGAATATTATGTCATGTCAACTTTGACAATGTAGTCAAAAATAGTAAAATGAACAAAGTCAGAGGTCTACCAAAATTGAAGAAGCCTGATAATGTCATGTGTAAACAATGTTAGCTAGGAAAGATGACAAAGTCAAGTTTCAAAAGAAAAAACTATACATCTAAAGAGATACTTGAGTTAGTTCACATTGACTTATGTGGTCCAATGGAAATACAAAGCTATAGAGGAGATAAATACATAATGTTATTTGTTGATGACTATTCTAGGATGATGATTGTTATGTTCTTAAAACAAAAATTTGATGCTTTTCAAATGTTTAAGTGGTATGTGGCCAGAGTTGAAAAGGAAACTGGAAAAAGCTTGAAATGTCTAAGATCAGATAGAGGTGGTGAATTTACATCAAATGAATTCAAGATATTCTGTAATGACAATGGAATCAAAAGATAGACATCAGCTCCTAGAACTCCCCCATAGAATGTAATTGCTGAAAGAAGAAATAGATCTATAATTGACTATGCCAGAACATTAATGATGGAAAAGAACGTTGCTCTAAAATACTGGAGAGAAGTTGTAAGTTTTGTTGTTCATACATTGAACCGAGTATAAGTCAAGAAAGGTACAAATACAACACCTTTTGAATTATGGTATGGTTACTCACCAAATGTAAAACATTTCAAAGTATTTGGTTGCAAATTTTTTATCCTTAAAGATGTTAGAAATGGAAAATTTGATGCAAAAAATGATGAAGGTATATTTCTTGGTTACTCCACAAGAAGTAAGGCATATAAGTGTTTGAATGTTAACACTAACAAAATTGTGGAAAGTGCAAATGTAAATTTTGATGAGCACACAGAAGTCCAAGCTAAACAACCAAAGAAAATGGAAGAATACATAACCTTTGTATATTCTTATGAAGGAATGACTGCCGATGAGGATGATTTAAATCAAATTGAAAGTCAACAACAAGTGTCAGTTTCAGCCGATTCACAAGTGAATGCCGAGTTGCATTTAGAAGCCAAGTTACAGAATGAAGAAAATGCACAATCTGATTCAGAAGACAACATACATGATGAAGAACAGCCTTACAATGAAGAGCAGAGTGATCTTGAATCTGAAAGATCAAACATGGAAACAAGCACAGAGCCAAGATTATCCAAATATGTAAAAAGACATCACCCTATTGAACAGATAATTGGTGACAAAGATGCAAGACCAATGACAAGGAACAGACTAAGACATGAATCATGTCTGATCAGCAAATCTAAACCCAAGATAATATATGGTGCATTACAAGATGGCGACTGGTATAAAGCTATGGAAGAAGAAATTGATCAAATAAGAAAAAATAAGACCCGGAGTTTGGTTCCCAGACCAATTGACAAGAATGTGATTGGCACCAAATGTGTATTCAAAAACAAACTAGATGAGAATGGTGAGATTACCAGAAATAAAGCCAGATTAGTATGCAAGGGTTATGCTCAAGAAGAAGGAATATATTATGGAGAAACATTCACTCTTGTTGCAAGAATGGAAGGAGTAAGAACTTTACTTGCATATGCTGCCTACAAAGATTTCAAAGTCTATTAGATGGATGTAAAATCTGCCTTCTTAAATGGTATACTAGAAGAAGAAGTCTACATTGAACAACCAGAAGGATTTTTTGATGAAAACAATAGGGATATGGTGTGTAAGTTTCATAAAGCACTCTATGGTTTGAAACAAGCACCTAGAGCATGGTATGAGAGACTTCGCAAGTATCTAGTGCAAATTGGATTTGAAAGAACTGATGATAACAACAACATGTACATCAAAGCTAAAGAAGGTAAAGACATTATTGTATCTAAAATTTTTGTGGATGACATAGTATTTGGTGGTAAGGAAGTACTTTGCAAAGGCTTTGCTGACAAAATGAAACATGAATTTGAAATGTCTATGTTTGGAGAAATCAAATTTTTTGTTGGATTGCAAGTTCATCAACTCAAACATGGAATATTTATTACACAATCAAAATACATCAAAGAAATTCTTAAAAAATTTGGATTGGAGGAATCCAAACCAGTCAGCACACCAATGGCCATAGGAAATAAGCTATCCAAAAATGATGAGTTAGCTAAAGTCAATCAAACAATATACAGATCCATGATTGGAAAACTACAATATGTTGTACATAGTAGACCAAATATAGCATTAGCAATTGGAATAGTGGCTAGGTTCTCTGCTAATCCTAAAGAAAATCATCTCATAGTAGTAAAAAGAATAATGAGATATCTCAAAGGGACTGATGATTTTGGTCTATACTACAAAAAGAATGGAAAATTTGAACTCAATGCATATACAAATGTAGACTAGGGAGGAAACATTGATGACAGAAAAAGCACCTAGGCTGGTTACCTGGACTAGCAAGAAACAAACATGTATATCGCAGTCCACTGCAGAATTAGAATATATGGCAACTGCAGTCAATTGTACAAACATTGTATGGCTCACACATCTATTGAATGGAATGAAAGAAGAAGTACAAAATTGGTGATATTGTATTGTGATAATACAAGTGCTATAAACATATCCAAGAATCCAGTGATGCATGCAAAAACCAAGCATATTGCAATCAAGTATCATTATGTCAGAGAATTGGTAGAAGATAAACAAGTGAAGTTGGAATACATTCACACAAAGGAACAAACTGCAGATATCTTCACCAAACCATTGCCCAAGGATGCCTATGAATATCTTAGAGGCAAGTTGGGGGTTATACCCCTAAGTCAAGCAATTTAAGGCAACAAGGAAGCTGCCTTGCATCAACAAGAATAAATCATTGAAATATTAATAGGTTGATGCAAAGGATGACAATAGGAACAAAAACTCCAAATTAGTCAGAAGCATGGTGATAGAGGGAGAAAGATAACAAGAAGCCAAAGCTTATATTTTGCATGATAAAGATGATACATCTTTGGCATTTATGTCAAAGAGGGAGAAATATGCTGAAAATTGATCAATGCAAAAAAAGAGGGAGATATATGTGATCAGTAGTGAAAATGCAGCAAATCAATACAATCTTGGTGGTAACTGAATTGATTACTTGATCAGTTTGGTTTGCCATCAATGCCAAAGAGGGAGATTGTTGGAAATGATTGAAATGATCATAATAACAATTGGTGGAATAATATATGGAACTGGTAAAGAATGTCCTCAATCATTATTTTTTCATTGATGTCAAACTTGCTACTTGCAGGGATGACAATTGCTTTAGTGATCCAAATACTCTCAATTAGTTGATTGTCAAGGTGGAGGCAATCAATAAGATGTAACTAAAATACCTAGAGAAAGGTTGAAGTTATGATTTTGTAATGAAGTACAAGGATCAGTCAAGCCATTAATGAAATAGTGTATTGGATGACATACTAAAAGATACAAAGAATGAGCACACTGAAACATATCAAAGATCTAAGGTTTTAGCTAAGTCTTTTGTAAAGCTCAAACTAAGTTTATTAGAGAGAGGGTATCGAGCAAGCTAGTAAGAGCTGAGAAAATTCCTAGTTAAGTGTCGAGCAAGTTCAAGTGCCGAGCAAAATCAAGTGCCAAGTAGAATCAAGTGCCGAGCAAGTTCAAGTGCTGAGAAAAACTAAGTACCGAGTAGAATCAAGTGTCAAGTGCTAAGTAGGTATAGGTGTCGAGTAACACAGAGGTGTCGAGCACTAGTAACTCAATAATGCCGAGTAACACAGAGGTGCCAAGCACCAATAACTCAATAATGCTAAGTTGCTGCATTATTTAGGAAATTGAAGATTTGTCAGGTCTAAGCCAACAAAGTTGTTATCTAGAAATCTGTGAATTAAAAGGAAGATAAGAATGATGAATTGGTGGCATAGAACACCATGTGGAACATTTTTAATATACAACTGGAAAAGTTTCAAGAAGAAAACAAGATATGGGGTAGATACATTGTATCCTACCTAATCCATTTTAAAACCCTAAAATTGGAGAGGGATAATTGAGCGGCAAAAGAAAATCAAATTGTATATAAGAAGACATAAGTTAATAGAAAAATAGAGTGGAATAGAGGGGATAGTGAGAGAGAGAGCCGTGGTCGAGCATAAAAGCATGAAATGCTAAAGAATGAGCTAAGGAGAAGATAACACAGGAACTCTATTTGGATAGACGACCACAAGGATGATTGCATTCATAGAACGAGTAAGAAGACTCAAGGAGACAAAGCTTGAGAGGGAGACAAGCAGTCAGAGCTGAAGTGATTGAAGCCAAGCATAAGGATTGAACTAAAAGAGTGATCTGAAATCTGCAAAGTATGTTGTAAGTTATGTTAGATCAAAAGACCATTATCATTACTTTCTAGCAATTGTAATAGTAAGATAAATCCTATGGACTTATGTTGGTTTAACAACCATTAGATAAATCCTTTAACAGGGTGACATTCCAAGTGGATGTTCTAAAGACCTTTATCACATCTTCAACTCCTTTATTGGAATTCTTTAGAATAACTAAGAGAGGGGTGAATTAGTTATCCAAGGTCTAAATGTACAAATAAAACTTTTCATAGCTTAGTGAACCCCTATCCATAAAACATATTCATTATGCATGCATCCATTAGATCATACAATCACTTAAACTTTGTAGGTTATTATCAAATCAAATTTGTATAAATGTAAGGATGGCACATCATAAATTCAATAACACATTTGACACAATTATTTCATTTGGAAATGCAATTTGGAAAAAAAACCACCAATAACATGCTACTAATTCTAACTCTTCTAAAGTGATATCCTGTGAAAGGCCAACCTAGTTAAAGGTTACAATGCACACTATTAAATGTGACTTGGTTAGACGATTTCAATCACCCTATTATGAGTGAGCCTTGTTAAAGGGCTTTAGATCATTCACTTGGAATTTCATCTAGTTAAATGATTTATAGATGACTAGTAGGTCAACCTTAATCCAAAGGATTTACCCTAGACTGATACAATGATTATAAAGTAATAGTAAAGCTTGATTTTATAAAAACTTACAACTTCACTTTGTAGATTACCAATCATTGTTTCAATCCTCCATTCTACTTGTCTTTCATAGAATTTAGCTTTGATAGCTTGTCCACCCTTCTAGCATCCATACCCTTAAACATTATTTCTTTTCTTTCCAATAGTAGTCTTTTCTCTTTAGTCACTCAATGAAGAAATATCTTAGACTCCTTGTCATCTTTACGTTCTCGCACATGACAACCTTTGCTTTTGAGCAAAAATTTCTATAAATAGAAAATTTAGATCTTTTAACATACATCCTCTATTGTCCATTTTAATGTTAGGTAGGATTATTTAGGATTCAATGAATCTACACACATTTTCATTTTATTCCTTCTAGAAACTTTTCCTCCAATCATTTTTGAGTTCACCTCAAAATGGTTTATCTTGAATTTTATGCCACCAACTCATCAACCTTATCTTCCATATAGTTCACGCAATCCAAGAAATTAAACTTGTTGTCTCAATTTCATTGAATTCATGATCTTCCTCATAATGCTAACATCAAAATTAAATTTCTTCTAATGCTTGACACATACTGAATTGATCAACATCCACTATCAAATCACACAGCATGAGGTAAAGTTTACTTGTGCTCGGCATCAACTAAAATTTACTTGGCTAACACTGTATCACCCAACATACAGTAGAATTTGACTTTTCTTGGCTCCAACTAATTTTCTTCTTGGCTTACCCTAACTTTTCTGAGCACCTACTATGCAGATTGTTAAGCTTGGTAGATAAAATTCATTTTACTTTTTTTTTCTGAATTCAGTCAGTGTATCCAATGTTTGCAATCTTGAAGACAATCAATGCACTATGATGTCATTTTCTTAACTGATTTGTGTACTTCATTTCCATATCATAATTCAACCTTTCCTCTAGGTGTTATTGTTACCTTATTTGATCAAATCATCTTCATCAATCAAACAAATTATAGCACTCAAATCGTCTAAGAAATTTTCTAACTAGCAAGTAGTAGGTTTGACATTAGTGAAAAAATAATGATTGAAACACATTCTCCTACTTGTATCAATTTATTTTCAATAAAGTTCCTCTTTGGCATTGATGGCAATCCAAACTTAATCAGAACAACCAACAATAACATGAAAAAGAAAAAAATTCTTGTATAGAAGTCTCTCCCTCTATCAACAACTTTCATCCTCTATATAGTGTTGCAAAATTTTGTTTTGATCAATAGATAATCAACCAACTCATACATATAACTCCCTCTTGATCAATTCTTATATCTCCCTTAGCACTATCTACTATCTCCCTCTAAGTAGATATTCCATGTTTCTCCCCCTTTATTTCTCTCTCTCTTTCTCTTTCTCCCTCTTTGACAAAAATGCCAAAGAATTTTCATCTTAATTTGTAGATATGAATTTTTTTAGTTTTTCCCTCTATTACCTACCTTGTGACTAATTTGTAGCTCCACTTCTTTGATTACTTTAGGTAGCTCCTTAACTAAGATCAACTCTATCAATGTGTAACATATGTAAATCATCTTGTTTGATGCAAGGAACTTTTCATGATTCTCAAATAGCCTTGGATAGGGGTATCACCCATAATTTACCTCTTAGATACTCATCAACATCCTTAGGTAATGCTTTTGTGAAGATATCAACTATTTTCTCTTTTGTGTTAACATATTCCATCTTCACCTCTTTATCTTGAACTAAATCTCTCAAGTAATGGTACTTGATTAAAATGTGCTTAGTCTTTGTATGCTTTGTAGGATCCTTTAATATATTTATATCACTTATATTATTACAATAAAGTATCACAAGTTCAGTGATTTCGTTGTTCATACCTTTGAGAAGTTGGTTGATCCATACAATGTTTGTACAATTTACTACAGCAACAACATGTAATACCCTCAACCAACACAAACTAAAGAAAACCATAAACAATAAACCAAAACACACCAAGAAGATTATAAACCAATTTTTAAAAACAAAAATTATTAAAAAATAATAATATTCATTACACATTAACCCTATTACTACAGGTTCAGTAAAGTACTCATAATCTGCAATGTAATATTCTCCAAATTGTTACATCAAAGTATATAACATATCAATACTCTTATTAAAAGTACAACAGCTTTTAAAATACAATCAAATAAATCTCTTATTTAAATGCTAAACAACCAAATCTTCTAAGACCGTAATCAAACATATCCCGAACTTGAAATCAGATCATCACAAACACAACACACCAAACAAGGCTTAGTACAAATCAAATCAAAATAACCTCCAAAACCTGCACGTTAGATTTAGTAACAAAAACTATCATTATTAAATCCAATTAACAAAAGTACTGAGAATACAATTTTCTTTTCACAGAAAATTGTAAAGTAAGTACATAAATTTCTTACACACAGATATGCAGAAATAAACTCGCATAGAATATGACAAGGTAATGATCCAGTAGTCCATGGGTGTCAACATAAGAATCTACATTTAGCCACTCGTGGATCTCATTATGTCAAGTGAAACCATAATGTTCTTATCTTATTATATGATTCCCAACCCATGAAATTTTAAAAAGTTACCACTTGATTAACTAACTATCATAAAATTTCCCATAAGGATCTAGACTAGTGTCAGAGGGCATCCGGCAACATAATTCTATCACCACAAGTTACTCGCTTTATGATAGCCACCCAATCTAAAGGATCACACTTCTATAATCTAACATACACAAAATACTAAATATACTAATTGGTAGAAAAACTTAGATTAATTTTCCAATACCAACTAATACATTTATTCCATTTGCTTCAATATAACAATTGCACCAGCAAACAAAAATATCACTTGAAACCATTTTCAATCTTTCAAAGTACCAGATAAAACCATATTTGAATCCATGCTAATTCCACTATATGTCAGCTATATTGAAAATAAATAATAAGAAATTGACTTTACTAAAATTCATTATAATTATATTTCATAAAAAAAATGCATTAATAAAATGATCCACACACATATAGTTCCATCAAATTATAAAATTATTCTACTACCATTTCCAAAACTAGTAATCATAATTAATTTCTAGATTATATATCTATGGTAAAACTAACAGTACAATTCATAAGGATATACTTACACATTGATACATGTAAACAAATACATGTACATATATATATGCACAACATTAATACATATACATACACACACTTCCTTTCATATACCAAAATATAGATACAACCTTATTAATTTAAAGTCAATTTTAAAATAGATAATATCCTCTTTCCATTGTACAACTAATAACTAATTTGCTACCAGTTAATACAATTCTTCTACTTAAATTAGTAACTGTTGACATTGTATCGATATCATAGTGTTTGTTTTGTTTTCGAATTCTCAAAACCAACACAATCTATAAAATAATCTTATTAGCATATTGATGTTTTAGACTAAACATATGTTAACAGTCGCAGAGAATATCCCTATGCTATGGTTTTATCATCACACAGAACTTCGAAACCCATCATCACAAATAGTGTAAAAATTATGAGTTTATATCATTAAACCCTAGTTACACATTATTATAGATGAAAGACAACAATCGAAAAAAATTCATGCAATCATTTAGTTTCCTAATTGCTATCTAAAAATTGACCCCCAAACTAAATTTTTTGATACTGCAAAACGTTTAAACAACAACTGTCTGACAAAATAAACATTCTCTATACCCTCAATCCATAGTCATAATCTACTAAACATTGCAAATTCATGACCAAAAGTTAATGTTACCACACTCTCCTATTCAAGGCCGAGTCACAATAGTGAGCAAAGTATTAAATATGAAGCAAGGTAACCATAGAGCTCGGCTCATCTAACAGCCAATACCTTATTATATCTAAGAACCACACACACAAACTACAATTATAACATACACATAAAGTTCAAACACAATACCCATATACAATATTATTTCCAAAATGATATCTCCATACCCTTATTCGGTATTGTTACCAAAGCGATATCTCCATACCCGTATTCAAATATGGGTACGTGTTGAACTAAACAAATTCGCACACAAACCATACTCTGCATTAACTCATGCTAGAGTATAATAAAAACCATTAAAAATGAAGAAAACTATATATACTTATAAATTTTCAAACTTTTTGAATGCAATAAAAATAGGAAAAATACAAAAAATGTATATTCTTACACCCGTTAATGGGTTTAAACTAAATTTGACTATGAAACCCCAAATTCAACATACACCCAGAATTGGATATGAATACCAAACAAAACATCAAATTAATAATCAATATTCACCATTAATCATTGAATATAATATGAAAAGGAGAATAGAGTTAGAGATTAAAGCCCCTTGCCTATTTATACGTGAAAATCAACACAAGAAAACTATCGGAGAGTCCTCTTCTCACACTCACAACCCCACACTTCCAAATCAACAAAACTAAACACAAATCTACCAGAGAAACCTTCTTAATAATGGCAATTGAGAAAACCCATGAAAAGACAACCAAATCATCAATGAAACAAAAACAAGAACCTCTAAAATACTAATAAGAAACAACATTCTCCATCATGGCCTTCAAAATTTCCATGAAAAATGCAGAGAAACCTGCTCAACAGAGCATCGACAATTCCTAACTGAAAACCCACAATGGCGGTTTGAGCTTAGGCATCGTGCGAATTCAATGAAACAAACCCTAAAAAAAATCTCACTCAAAAGCTACTGCGACACTTGGCAAACATAGTACCCAATATGACCTGTAACACATTAACTGCATATGCATTGCCACCTTCACCAAAACCCAAAACCTTTGCAATGTCCATTGAATTTAGGCATCGATATCTTAGCTTTGCATAAGTATAGGTTAAGAGATAGTTGAGTACCATTCGATATGTTAGTCTAGGTACTAACCCCTTATAGTTAGCAATCGATATGAATAAATTTTAACATCAATTCAGGCTAACATCGATATTAACATTAACATATTAAACATTACCAATAGATAAGTATTTTTATACACACACACACACACACACACACACACACACACACACACACACACACAAATACAAGCACACTAACATACAAACAACTACATATACATACACGTATATGAATATAACTAATATATATATACACTTATATTTATATATACATATATGTTTATTTATACAATGCTATAATTATATATATATACACACACACACACTTAAATCCAGCTATAACAGATACAAGGTACTGATAAAATTTAATGCTACCAAAGTATAAATCTAAAAATATGAATCAGTCAAAAGCAAAACTGAAACCATACTAACATTGATTTAATAAAATTTGATTCCTAAATCCAGATTAATTTAGATGACAACATTCTGAATATAACATAAAACTGAAAATATATAAAAAAAATCTATTTCTAAGAATCAGATTTTGAATAACCTCTAAATTCTCGAAGAGTTTAACATAATAAAACTAGATTTAAAGTAACTTAACTAGTACCAAACCAATCAGAAAAACAACTAATCATAGGTTCCAAAGTGTCAGATGTAGATGGTTAGGACCATGACACCCTCCCCCACTAGCTTAGGCTTACTCTTGGAAGCCTGAAAACAAACGAGGATGAGAAGCTTTCATTTCCCTGGTATCTTCCCAAGTTGCTGAGGTATCATCATTATGATCCCATAATACCATTACTTGTTCCACCTTGTGACCTCTGAGATTTATCTCTCTTTGCTGAATGATTTGCATGGGTTCTAGCATCAACTGGCCATCCACTACCTGTAATGCATTCCAATTCAGAACATGAGTGATATTGGGTATGTATTTTCTCAAAACAGACACATGAAAGACATCATGGATTCGAGATAGACTAGGAGGCAAAGCAAGGCTGTAGGCAACCGGACCAACACATTCCAAAATTTCAAATGGTCCCACAAAACGTGGAGATAATTTGGAACCTTTACCATATCCAATAGAATTTTTTCTAGGTCTGACCCACAGAAATACTTTGTCCCCAACCACAAACTGATGCTCTCTCCTATGCAAATCTGCATACTTTTTCTGTCTATCCTATGCTATAAGAAGTTGTTCCTTGATTCTTTTCGCTTGTTGTTCCATATCTCGAAGCATTTTTGGACCTAGGAGAATTCTATCTTCCAAATTATCCCAGATCAAAGGTGTTCTACATGGTCATCCATACAAAGCTTGAAATGGAGCCATACCTATAGAGCTTTGATAACTGTTATTATATGCAAATTCAACTAAATGCAAGAATTCTTCCCACTTGTTCTACCTATCCATGACGTACATTTTGAGCATGTCCTCTAGAATCTGATTTACACGCTAAGTTTTCCCATTAGTCTCAGGATGATGTGCAGAACTAAAATTCAGCCGAGTACCAAATTCACGTTGCATAGACCTACAAAGTAAAGATGTGAAAATGAGGTCCCTATCTAAGATGATCTTCTTTGAAATCCTATGAAGTCTTACTATCTATTCCAAAAAAATATGTGTTGCAGATGTAGCATTAAAAGAAGATCTTACTGGAATAAAATGTGCAACTTTGGTTAACCTGTCCACTACAACCATGATAGCATCATGCCTCCTAACTGACAAAGGTATTCCCACTATGAAATCAATGGAGATGGTATCCCATTTCCATCCAGGCACACTGTGAGATTGAAGTAAACCAGTAGGATGCTGATGTTCAGCTTTCACCCTTTGACATTCTAAACATCTAGCCACAAAATTTGCAATGTCTCTTTTCATACCTAGCCAATAGTAATGCTGTTTTAGATCAGCATACATTTTCTTAACACCAGGATGAGCTGAATAAGGCACTTTATGAGCTTCAGACATAACCAAATTTCATAGTTCTCCAACCTCAAAAAGATATGTACTACCTATATAGATCAGGAACCCATCAATGCTAATAGAATACCCCTCAAATCTGCCTTCTAACATGCTGCCACTATCTAAAATAGCCTTGACATCCAAAAACCATGGATCAAAAACTATACTTCGCATTATTTTCTCCTTCAACTCCATTGTGAGAGTTAAAGAAGAGAGCTCATGACATCTTCTGCTAAGAGCATCAGCCACTTTGTTCTCTTTACCTTGCACATATTTAACTTCAAAGTTATATTCACACAAAAATTCCATCCATCTGCATTGCCGTGCATTCAAATTTGGCTTTATGAAAACATATTGAAGACTTCTATGATCAATATGCAACTCAAAATGTTGTCCAAGGAGAAAATGTTGCCATTTGGTCAACACATGCATTACTATAGCAAGCTCCAAATCGTGAGTAGGATAGTTTAACTCATGATCCTTGAGTTTCCTAGATTCGTAAGCAATCACCCTACCATCTTGCATTAAAACTACTCCTAATCCATCCAAAGAAGCATCCATGCAAACTTCAAATTATTTACAAGGATCAAGTATAGCCAAAACAGGTGCGCTAGTCAGACGTTCTTTAAGATGCTGAAAAGCCTCTTCACACTTATCTGACCAGACAAATTTCTTACCTTTTCTCTGAAGAGAAGTGATAGGTTGTGCTATTTTTGAGAAATTAACCACAAACCTTCGGTAATAACTAGCTAGACCAATAAAAATTCTCACTTCAGACACATTTGTAGGTGTTGGCCATTCTACAATAGCTCTAATCTTAGTTGGATCTACGACTATTCCATCTCCTGTAATAATGTGTTCAAGGTGACCTATTTTGGATTTGAAAAATTCACACTTATCAAGATTAGCATACAGCTTATTCCTTTGGAGACATTCAAAAACTTGTCTCAAATGTTGTTCATGCTCCTCCAAGGAGTTAGAATAAATCATAATATCATCCAGAAAGACAACTACAAATTTATCAAGGAAAGTTCTAAAAACTCCCTGCATCAAACTCATAAATACTGATGGTGCATTTGTTAAACCAAAAGGTACAACACTGAATTCATAATGCCCATACCTAGTTTGAAATGCTATTTTATGGATATCGACTTCTTGAATTCTAAGTTGATGGTACCCAGATTTAAGATCAATTTTAGAAAATATCTTTGCACCCTTCACTTGATCAAATAAGTCATCAATCCTAGGAAATGGATACGTATTCTTGATAGTAACTTTGTTCAATTGTCTATAATCGATACACAATCTAAGAGATCCATCCTTCTTAATGAAGATAACAGGTGCACCCCAAGGAGAGACACTTGGTCTGATCAGCCCTTTCTCAAGAAGTTCTTCCAGTTGAACCTTGAGTTCCACTAACTCTTGTGCTATCATACGATAAGGAGTTTCAAAAATAGGTTTAGTTCCAGGCACAAGATCAATCCTAAAGTCTATTTCTCTCTTAGGTGGAATACCCAAAATTTCTGTTACAAACATATCAGAAAATTCCTTTAGCAAGGGATGGTCTAAACTTGTTTGCTTTGCCATGGATTCAGAAAAATTATTAACAGAAATAGAAAACATCTTGCAACCTTTCCGTAAACACCTTTAAAGTTGTTTAGCAGATAAAGTTCTAATAGAAATAGGCCTCTTAATACCAGATATGAAATTGCTTGCCCCAACATCATCAATGCATTCAATAGTCTTTTTGTTGCAATCAATTATAGCTTGGTGCTGATCCAACCAGTCCATTCCCAAAATTACATCATAGGTTCCTAAAGGAATAACTCTGAGGTTTGCTATAGTGGTAAATGACTTAAGATGAATTTCACAATCTACCACAATCAGCCCACTTTCTACCTTAGATCCAGAAGCTAACTCAACTTGCCATGCCATCTCAGCCTTTCTCATAGGAATTTTACAATGTTTAATCAAATTGGTAGAAATGAAAGAATCAGTGGCACCTGAGTCAAATAAAATGGAAATTTTGGTACCTTGAAAAGTACCTTTAGCCTCGATCATTGTGTTCTAATGTTCTGCTTGATTATGATCCATAGTAGCAAAAATATGGTGGTTCTTTCTAGAATCACCAACAGTATCTTTAGAACCTAATGCTCTTGGCCTTCCCTAATTATTTTCTTTAAGAGGACAATTCCATTGCAAATGACCCAATTGCCCACAATGCCAACATTCTGCTCCTCTTTTGGTACTCCTATCCTATGAGGAATTTGCTTGTGGCAATGCAAAACTTTGTTTCACACTTTCAGTAGGCTTAATGGATTTAGGTAGTTCAGGGACCTTAAACCCCTTGTCTGATTTGGTAAATTTGTTGAATTTCCACTTTTGAGATTTACTACCATAGCCACTAGGTGCCACCTTAGAATCATCCTTGAAGGATTTTTGATTTTTACTACTGCTAGGAATAGATGGGTTATCAAAATTCTTGGTTGAAAAACCAGATTTCATTTCAACAAGCTTAGCCTGATCAGCAGCTTCCTTAACAGATTTAGGTTTGAAAGTTCTCACTTCCTCACCAATCCTAGGATTTAAACCCCAGATAAAGTGTTGCACCAAAGGTTTATCACCCTCATTCCAACCAAAATACTTCTTAAGCTGGAAGAATTTTCTTTTGTACATTTCCATGGTTGAATTTCCTTGAGAAATGTTGAAGAATTCCTCAGATCTGGCTTGCTGCCAATACTCAGACATGAACCTTTCCCAAAATCTTTCAATGAACAATTCCCAAGTAACTTGAGAAATGTGAAGTCCAAGGTGCTCTACTTCCATGTTCCACCAAATTGATGCAAAAGACCTTAACTGCATTGCATTCCAACGTACTTTCACATTAGTGTGATATTCATGCAGAATAAAAAATCTTTTGATATTTAGAATCCAAGCTTTAGCTTCATTACCAGCTTCAGTTCCATTAAAATATGGACTTTTGAGCTTAGATATGTCCTTCAGCTGAGTCCTGATAATAGGATCTTCTATAATAGCCTGATTGGCATTAGGAATCTGCAAATTCTAAACATTTTCTCCCCCACCAGGAATGTTATTCCTAGCTTCAATCCCATCCAACCAACCAAGAATTTGCTGAAGAATTCCAGCTTGAAATTCCCCTTGCTCTTCATCATGAGGAATTTCATCATCAAGCCTTTCTTGACGATCTTGACCCCTACCGAGGTCACGACATTACCTTGGCCATGACCATGGCCTCTATGACCACCTCTGCCTCTTCCTGCTTTAGCATCAGCATTAGGGATAACTCGTCCCTGTGCTCCTCATGTAACAAGAGGCATACTGGAATTCCTATAAAAGATATTTAATTAAAATCTCGTAGGAAGCATAATAAAACCCCTAATTAAACCAATTGAGTCCTGAGTGTTCAAACCAACCTAGCTCT